>CM033344.1:4790122-5390122 GCA_019395295.1 Osmanthus fragrans | reverse complement strand
TTTATTTGATCTCTCCCGTCCCTTAACTGATTACAAACAATTTATAAACTTTTGTCAAACATAAACGCAAAGATGTAGAGAATTCAAATGGAAAAAGGAAATATGGAAGAAATAAACAAAAATAAAACAAGGGTGTATCTTTTAAACTCGAGCTATCGAATTAAAAGCTCAATTGATTGAAGAGAGATAAAATTTATTATAATTGGAAAAGTTTCCTTAGATGGGGGAATGTGAGGAAAATGATATTGATTTCATTAAGGGTTTGCTCCCGCTTGTTTTGTCTTACTCCTTATTTCAAGATTTTTTTTCCTTCAATGATTTTTACTCATATCTATAACGAGATGTTAAGATGATTCCTATCCAAGCATACAATGTTTCAAATTCCTTTCTTTCTATTCTTAGCCATTGTTTGAGCCTCATTCTTGTAAAAAAAAAAAAATGAATTTTTGAATAGTGTATTGATGAGAAATGTATGGTTAAAAATGAAGAAATTTTTTGGATTTACGTGTAATATTATTTTATTAAAGAATGTGTGGTTGAAGTGAAATCAAAGCACTTTTGAAAAAATCTATTTTGATGAAAAATGGGGCTCAAACAATAGCTTAGTTTATTAATATTAAGGCTAACGTGCGTAGATTTCGCACAAACATAGAAGAAAAGTCAACGATCAACGGTCACGGTCAACGGTCAATATCTCCGCTCTAGCTAAACTCTAATGTTGGATTCGTCCTTGCCCGCAGATATCGAGTTTGATGTGTTTTGTTTTTTTTTTTAATATTTATGGCCTTTGTATTATTTGCAAGAAAATAAATTAGTTTTTCTTAAAAATAATCTGAGAATTAATTACGGGTTGAAGTTGTTCATGAATATTAACGGTTCATTTCGAAGGTGACTTATAACGAGATGATGTCAGATATGTTATACTTCAAAAAAAGTAAAGTCTTGTTTGGTAGTCATTTTTTTTTCTTCTTTTTGATCATATATTTTTGAATAAAATAATATTATACGTAAACTTAATTTTTTTAAAAATTTTTAATCACATATTTTTCATTAATTAACTATTTAAAAATATATTTTCTTCCTAAAATGACTACTAAATAGGGGCATAATATTAAAATCAATAAAAGTGAGAACACGAATATTAAAATCAATAAAAGTGAGAACACGAGAAACTTATTCGGTGCTTTATACGTAACGTCAGAGTCTTCATATTTTGAAGTTAGAAATGTGTGTAAACAATATTGACAAAACCGAGGCAATATAAAAGAGAACAGTACAACATATGCATACGTATGAATTGCTTTAAATCTTGAAACTCGCTTAGGACGCAGGAGAACGGCATGCGCTTTGCCTTGTCTTTTAGACGAAGCAAAGTCTTGAAAATAATGCAAGGCAGAGCAGGCCTTGCATTATTTTATTCTTTAACTTTTTTTTTCTTTTTTTCAATATTTTTTTTTTGGTCTTTTGTTAAATTTTTTTTTTGGTACTAGTTCGACGTAATTTGATTTAAATTTATTTATTTTTGTCTTTTGTTAATTTTTTTTAATATTAACAATTGAAGGACAAAAAAAAATTAACAAAAAATGAAAAAAAAATTTAATTCAAACTACGTCGAACATTGCAACACATTTATAAAAAATAAAATAGACATTACATAAATTAGATAAATTTTCTTTAAATTTAATTCAAATTACGTCGAATGAGTACAACAATAAGTGGTTTAATGGTGAACGAATGTGCTTTGACTGACGACCATTAAATTTGAATTTAATTTAATTTTATAGTTGTACTCGTTTGACGTAGTTTGAATTATTTTTTTTTTTTTGTCTTTTGTTAATTTTTTTTTTTTTGTCTTTCAATTGTTAATATTGAAAAAAATAAAATTAACAAAAGACAAAAAAAAAAAAATTTAATTCAAACTACGTCGAACGAGTATAAAAAAAATAGTTAACAAAAGATCAAAAAAAATTAAAAAATAAAAAAAATTAAAGAATAAAATAATGCAAGGCCTGCCACAGCAGGCCTTGCATTATTTTCAAGGCCAAGAGCAGGAGAACAGAACTGTGAATCTTGAAATTATTATGGAAAATCACGTACATGGCGTTGGACTTTAAACTACATATACAGACCGAGAGAAATTGGATACAAATAATTAAGTCAAAATTAATAATTAATTTTAATAATATACTTCATAAAATTCACAATTTTTTAACTATACATTTAATTAATTTTTATTAAAATATACTATAAATATGATCAAACAAGGGCATAGTATCTTGATCGAAAGAACCACAAAGTTCAAAAGGAAAATTTCATAAATACCTGTTTGTTTTTTATTAAAATTTGAATATAATTTAAGTCAAAATCAAACAATCAATATCAATCACATTTTTTTTGGACCTCACAATTTTTTAATCACACATTTCAAAAACTTCTATCACAATCTACTAAAAATCTGATTTTAATTCCCAACAAACACCTTGTTTGACCCTCATTTTATTGTAAGAATGTATATGAAATAATAAATTGTTGGATAATGTATAGTTAAATTTAAAAAAAAAAATGAGTTTACGTATAATATTATTTTATTGAAGAATGTGTGAGGTGAAAAGAAGAGAGAAAAAATGTATTTTAAAAATAATAGGGATCAAACAAGAGCTAAGTGTAGCTCATTTCAAAACTAAGAAATAATGTTTAGAAATTCAAAAATCAAATATTAATTAAATTTTTTATTTATGAAATAATTATTTAAAAACATATTTTATCAATTAAATGTACATTTGATTAATTAAATATATTAACGTCGCAATTTTGTACTATTTTGATAACAAATTGTCAAATTAATTGATTTCGAATTATTTTTCTATCACGAATAAAATTTTTTATATGTCAGAAATTATTTATTGGTGTCAAATAAAAAAATTAAATTAAATCACAATTTTTTTATCAATCAGATTGTGATGAGGGTGTGGCTTGTGTCAGATTGTGATGACGGTGTCTTCGGCGACGATAACGAAGGCGTCTGGTGGTGTTGAAGCCATAGGGAGAGTGAGGAACTAGAGAGAGAAAGTGAGAGAATATGGAGAGATTAACAGTTTTGCTATAGTTACAGAACTGTAGCTTACCACTTCCCTGACTGATCTTTACAATAGGGGGTCTCACCCTTTTTTTTGCATTTTTAATTCACGCGAATCCCACTACATGTGAGGGCCAATCATCCAAGTGATAAGCTACAGTTCTGACAAAGTAGTTTAATTGTATAATTAATTGAATTAAGCTATTTATACCTACATGTTGGCTTACCCGATTCCACCTGCTCTCTCACATGGGGGTCGGGTTCCACGTCAATTAAATGCATAGGCTCCAACCCCATGTGAGAGAGCGGGTGAGATCGGGTAAATCAATATGTAACTCAAAGGGTACATGTAGCAAGATTGTAATTAATTTTGGTTGATTACTAATACTGCATTTAGTTAATAAATATTAAATAATTAAGTATAATTTCAACAAGTGTAAAACGTCCTAAACAGCCTTTCCAGTGGTACACTTGTGAAGGTGGGCTTACTTAATTGATAGGAGAAAGCCCATAGGATACTGGGCCAATAGGATGGGAAGTTTCAAATTGACATAAATAGCACCAATATCGGATGGAGTCAAGAAGTTAAATCCATTTAAACACTCCTTTATTTATGCTTTGATTCTTGCATTACCTGCCTCTCGACTTATTTTAACATTAAACGTGTCTTTATTGTCGAAAGAAGGCAGTAAAAAAAGCAACTTAAATAAAAGTTTAGCCAAATAGGCTAAAATAACTTCTCCCATCTAAATTTGGGTCAGTCCACTTTATAAAAAGCTAATAATTTCAAATGAAAAATGAAAGCGAAGTTAATGAATCGGTTTCTTCACCTTTAACTATTAGCAGGCATTTTGAGCCTTCTATGCGCATCCAACCGTTCTCTTATTCCTCCACTTGTTTGTGCAACATATGATAATCCACTTTTTAGCTTTTACCCCCTTTGTGGCTCGTTTGATTAAGTTGGCAATAGTTCGAAAATTTTCAATAGTATATCTCGATATTTCTATTACCACATAAAATTTTAAATGTAGTTATGATAATAGCTTCAGAGTCAGTATAGTATCGAGTGTCACTATCATCTCTATGGTTCGAATTCACCTATACAAATTTTATTTCACACATCTGCAAGAAGTTCATGAAACAACACCCAACTATTTTTTTTTAAACACAAATACTAACACACACTCGGGAAATTCAATATACCCTTGAAGAATCTAATTGGTCTCCCCTTGTTCAATATTCCTAGTATTAATTGTATCCTTCCATGGCTCAAAGCAGACAAAAGAATACCACTCAAATGATCCAGAATTAATCTACTTGTACAATGATGGTTGACAAGGTTTGTTGACAACTCTTGATGTGGCAAAATACGGAGAGTTGATTTTAAAAACAGTTTTTGAATTTTATGAATGTGATGATGCTAAACTATGATCGTCAACAAATCTTGTTAACCATCTTTATACATGTAGTATAACTGAATGATCAATCTCTCCACTATAATATATTAGCCTTTGTTTGACAACTCATTATTTGGGTAAAATGGAGTTTTAAATAGTGATTTTTTGGAGAGTGTATGATTAAAAAGTAAGAGAAATTTTTTGAATTTACGTGCAGAATATTTTATTATTTGAATTGTAGTTAAAAATGCGTATATAGAAAAAAGAGTTTTAAATGGTTGAAAAGTATGGCATTATTGGATGTAATGTAAAATGAAATTTGAATGGTAGATTCTCGAATTGTGGACGGATAGATGACAATGGTTGACTATCACTAGCATGAAAAATTGATGAAGCTGTCTTATAATTTTCTTTGCTTCGTTTTTGTTATTATTATTATTATTCTAAATTTTACTCGTATATGAGGACTTGTAAGACTAGTTTCCAAAATGGTAGGGACTAAAAAGTCTAAAAAAATATTAAAAACTAAACACAATTTTTAGCCAACACATATCCGACTCCTACTTACAATCACTATTCACTTGTTATTCACGCATTGCATAAAACTTATAACTTCTATCGAACATATTTCATATATATTTTCTTGCCCAAACTTTTCTTCTCTACTTTTGTGGTTTGTGAACCTCGTGGGAGGCGGGGTTGAGGCTGTCACGTTTAGTCACAAGACCCATTTTTTAAAATACAAGCTCGAAGAGGAGACATTGCGTGGGTTTGTTGAACTCCGAGATAACAGACACCATTTTTTGTACTGCTATTGTGATCTAAAATTTCTTTCGGATATAGAATTCAAGATAAAGACACAATCTGAGTTGTTAGAAACAATGCTGACTTGCTAGTTATGTATAATAGAATAGTTAGTATGAAATATTATTTACCGTCATTAGTTTTGTATTTTTTTTTTCTAATAGAGTTGTCTTCCATTATCATCCAATTTAATGGGTTCAAGGTGTTTGATAATTTGCCTCAATTACAAACTGTTATTCTCAGTGGATATTTTGTTTTGATTCTATCATAAAATTTCATCTGAGATCTCCATTGAATGGTAAAGGACTAAGGAGAAACAACTTACCCAAGATCTCGTGTATGCTGTGGTGCTTGCCTGGACCAATTTATTCTTTGAGTAAATTCTTGCTTCATTTGTTGAAGATGGAGGCCACCTGAAAACAAATTGTTTTGTTTGACCAAAAATTATGATTTCATTTTTTTTCCCTTCTCAATATTTTTAGGTATACACTATTGGTGAATGTTGATTACATTTATAGAGTTTATATGTAGTAAGCTCGGAAGTGAATTGAAATATAAGAATGTACATTAAATGGTAATAATGTCTCTCTATGGATTAAAAGTAAATGCATAATTATTGGAGGCGGCTTTCGAATTTTAAAGACTAGTTTATCTTGTGACAGAGACTGGCATGGACAATATAATGATTTTGCTCATCGATCAGCTTTGAGTTCAACATGATAATGACTTCATTAGGTGGAAAAACCTGAATTCAACCCTAAAACTCATTGGCAAGATTCATGTATCGATCCCACAAATTAAGCAACAAGTAATGATATTAGATACATAATTAACAACTGCTAACTTTGCCACCACAATATGTATGGTTATAATAAATTCTGATAAAAAAAAAAGATCCAATAAAAGGTGGAAAATTTACCTAGGGTTTGTAGTGATAAGTTAGCTTTCTTCTTCTTTGAATTTGAAGTTAAATCTATGGTTACTAATATTTTCTGAACTCTTCTGCCTATGAAGACTCATTTATAAATTATATTTTCCAAGATGAAGTACAACAATAAACGGGTTAATTTAAAAAATGGTCACTGAAGTTATATGAAAATTACAAAATGGCCACTGAAGTTCAAAACTTTCATGAACGGTCACTCAAATTTCAGGCGCTTTCAGAAATGATCACTGAAATTTAAAACTTTCACCAATGGTCACTGAAGTTTAAGGGAAGTTTCACTAACGGTCACTGAAATTACAAAAAGTTTCAGGAACGGTCACTGAAGGGTCATGCATTTTTTTTCAATTTTTTGGGCGATTTTTTCAACCACTTCCGACCACCAAAATCGTCGAATTTTGATACAGTAGAAAAGCCCACAATCTCCTCTTCAATTACCATCCAAAATCTCCCCAAACTCCAAACGATTCAACTGGAAAATTGCCGCAAAATTGGAAAAATCTACCCAAAATTTTCAAATTTTTTGGGCGACTTTCCGGTAACTTCCGACCACAAAAATCGCCGGAATTTTGATACCGTTGGAAAGCCCACAATGTCCTCTTCAATTACCATCCAAAATCTCCCTCAAATTCCAAAAGATTCAACCGAAAAATCGTCGCAAAGTCAGCTATCCAAAAAGGTCGAAAATCTGCCCATATTTTTTATGCTGACTTTGTGGTGATTTTTTAGTCGAATTTTTTGGAGTTTGGGGGGGGAGATTTTGGGTGATAATTGAAGAGGACATTGTCGGCTTTCCAACGGTATCAAAATCCAGCGATTTTGGTGGTTGGAAATTGTCGAAAAGTCGCTCAAAAAATTTGAAAATCTGAGCAGATTTTTTCCAATTTTTTGGGCGATTTTTGCGGCGATTTTTCGGTCGAATCATTTGGAATTTGGGGGAGATTTTGAGTGGTAATTGAAGAGGAGATTGTGGGCTTTTCTACGGTATCAAAATTTGACGATTTTGGTGGTCGGAAGTTGTCGAAAAAGTAGCCCAAAAAACTGAAAAAATGCATGACCTTTCAGTGATCGTTTCCTGAAACTTTTTGTAATTTCAGTGACCGTTAGTGAAACATCCCCTAAATTTCAGTGAATATTGGTGAAAGTCTTAAACTTTAGTGACCATTTTTGAAAGCGCCTAAAACTTGAGTGATCGTTCATGAAAGTTTTGAATTTCAGTGACCATTTTGTAATTTTCATGTAACTTCAGTGGCCATTTCCGAAATTTACCCAACAATAAACATAAGATGTCGAATGTTGGCTGTAGGGATTAGAATGTCTAGTGGGATAACAACGGAAAATGGAATCCACATGCGATCCATGAAAAGTTGAATGAATCAAAGAAGAAGTTAAAGCTAGAAATTATGGAATTCGATAAAAAGAAGTCTTTGGAAAGATGTGGTGATGTTATTATTTGAGTGTAAATTATGGAAATCATACATTGACTTCTCTTTTCATTTTTTACTTATAAAATGTCAGCATTTTTGATATATAAAATGTGGAAATATAATATTGGAATTAATATCTCAATTAGAGTATCTTGTGCAATTTCCTTCGAACGTGGCCTACACAATCCTCACAAAAAGCCCAAAGTCCAAAGTCATCACATTCTAAAATATGGTCCCGTTATTATTTTTTAATTTAATGAAATACATTGTTTAATACTTCTCACACAAAGACTTTAAATATTAATGTGACATTTGTCTCTCAATTATTTATTTATTTTTCATTCTTTTGGCTTTGTTAGATTTATCTGTTGAGTGGAGTTCGATAACAGAAGCTGCAAAAATGCCCAAACTAGCAAACCCAACAGTCAGAAACGAATAAACAACAAAATAAAACGTTAATTTTTCTCCTCATCCCATCTTTGCATTAACAATTTTTTTCCCCTAATCAATGTACAAAACGTTCATATGCACACGACCCAAGAAATCGCAGATTCTCCTTTTTCATCGGCTTCTCTCCCAATTTCTATCTCTATACACTTTTCTCGTAAAAGAATGCAGAAGTGTCTGGGTCGCTGGAATTTCTCTTTATAGATATATCAGATATATCATATATGTGTAGTTAGTGTAAAAGGGTTTCTTGCTTTGTGGTTTTCCTTCACTCTGCCGCACTTAAAAACCTGCAAAACAAGCTTGTGCTGGAAAACTATAAATGGAGGACATGGGTGATTGTACTTCTTAAAGAAAGAGCTGTACATTCTCATTCATTCAAGAAAGACTTATTTTGTTCCTTTCTTTTGGGAAATTTTGGGTTGAATCCCGAAATAGAGGATGGTAAAAGGGTTGGATTTGTAAAGTTGGTGCTATTTTTGGGGATTTTTGTTGTGTGCTGTATTGGGCAAAAAACTTCAGATTCTCGATTTCTGCTGTTTACATAGTGACAATAAAACAGACCCCTGTTTCTCATTACTACAGCGAGTTCAGAGTGAAGAAGGGGCACCACTTTAAGCGCAATGAACCTGAGAGAAGGACTAGACTGGATAAACCTAGGTAATCTTTTTATTAATATTTAGCATAGACCATACAATTTATGGAAACGATATATGTATAACTAGCTAGATTGTTTGCTATGTATATTGCTTTCTTGTTTTGTGCTTTACTGGTTCCTTAGGTAGAAAGGATTGGACAGCACTGATAATGAATGTAAAAGCTAAAATATTGATCACTGTAACGACTCATTGAACTTTCTTGTAGGATTTTGCTTATTAATGCCTAATCTGCATCTTGAATTTATTGTATTCTCTTTTCTTGTATGAGTTGAAATTGATAAAGGTTTTTAGGCAGTGGAGTTAAAAAAGGGTAAGGCTTCTTCCGATTTCCACAATCATTCATAAAACAGGTAATATATTTTGGTTTAGTTTTCGTACACGAATAAGCAAATATACGTACTTATCCCAGGCAATTGGGTTATATATTGTTTGCTGTATCATCTTTATATGTTGTGTCACTGTCTCTAGGTGATTCAAATTTTCTGATTATGTATCAAGAAGGTTGACCTTTTCTTTTGGTTTTTTTACTTGAAACTGCAGGAGAAGGGATCATGAGTGGATTCATTGACACCGGAACTGATTCAAGGCACCCCAGCTTCTCTGATGATACACCTGAAAAACCGTTCCCAGTACCAGAGTATTCTTCTGGCATTTGTGAAGTCACTTGAGACTTTCCATCTGGATCCTGCAATAGGAAGCTTGTTGAAGCTCGGCATTTTGCCGCATCTGTCATAACTAGAGGGATATTCAATGCAACTCAGGACTATGCTTCGTCATACGATGGGGATGGCCATGGAAGGCAAGTGTAGGCCATATGTTGTTATAAGTGGATCCTGAGGAGCATTTTGATATTCAGTGAAAGAGATTATCTTCTTCCTTTTGATCATAGAAATGCTGTACAATTTCACCTGAATAAAAAAATGATAACGTGAACGTCACCTAAAATTCATTCCACAATGATAAATTTTGATTCCTTAATACCAATGTGCAAAACTCCTTTACCCCGTGGAAAAGCTAGTTTCAATCAAGAGATTTTTTTTTTTTTTTTTCCCGATCTGTGTTTTCACAGAATTTTAACATAAACATGATTTTCTTTATTGTGAGACTTTTCCAGAGCCATCTTTAAATTCCTTTACTCTTCCTGTGTGTCAAGCCTGAAGAATATTTATTACACTTGTGCAAACCTCCACCCCCATGTGCACACACGAAAACCACACACATTTATATTGAAGTTTTATTTCCTGTCCATCTGACTTACCTGACATGCACATTGGGAGATATTCCTTACTTGTCAGATAAAGTGAACTCAAGATATAATAGTGAGAAGGAATTCTTCTCCATGAGTTTTTTTCCTTGCTAGGATACCATTAAGCTTTATCATATGTTATGCGGTGAAAGAGTACAAGTCAAATTATTTGAAACAGGAATTTTTTTTTTTTTTTAAACTATCGGTATAACTTTTCACTTCTTATGATGCAATTACGTCATTCTTCAATGCTTTATCTTGGCTCTAGTAGTTTTGAATAAATATACATTAGTAGCTAATTTGTCTAAACTTTCATATGATGCAGCCATACGGCTGCAACTGCAGCTGGAAACTTTGGGATTCCAGTTGTAGTAGCTGTGCATCACTTTGGAAATGCCAGTGGAATGGCTCCTCAATCACAGTAAATTCACTTTCTGTCTGAATTTTATTATTGGGTTCTCTGAGTCCCAGTCCCCAACTTTAAAGCTGATTTGAAATAAGATTATGCAATGAATTTGGCTTTGTTGGTGCACTTCATATGTTTATCTCTAGAAAGTACTAGAAATATGCTGAATTATGAATTGACCACATCACAATATTTTATAACATTGCTGTTTATAAGGCATTATACTAGAGCTTTGGAGGTTTTGCTGCGGATGTAGTTGCTGCCATAGACCAGGTACATCTTTAGATACGCATAATGTTGCATTTGGATTTTCTTGCGTCTATAGTTTGTTTTCTTTGTTCATACTACAAATAATTAGTCATATACTTCATACATTCATAATGATAGCCCATTATCATGTATACATGTTTGCAGGCAGCTCAGGATGGAGTGGATATTATAAGCTTTTCAATAACTCCAAACAGGCATCCTCCGGGCATTGCCACTTTTTTAATCCTATAGACATGGCATTACTATCAGCCGTAAAGGCAGGCATCTTTGTAATACAGGCAGCAAGGAATGCTGAACCGTCACCTAAGAGCATGTCTTCCTTTAGTCCATGGGTCTTTACCGTGGGTGCAGCTTCTCACGATTGGGGCTATAGTAACTCTACTATCCTCGAAAACAACATAACAATTTTTGTGAGTTGGACTTGCACGGAAGTCTGGGTTTCCTTAGTTGTTGATTGACTTTTCTTTATTCTTCTATAAAATATGGTATCAATCCAAAGATTAGTCATGCATAAGAATCTAAGAGCAATGTCTATAGCCTAAAAGTCTGAATTGGAAAAATAATATTGATGTACTGCTTCTCTAAGTATAAATTTGAAGGTTTGTCCTTTTACACTCATCAACTGACTATTGAAATCATTTAGTTTTGGAGGTTACATACTAAATTTATTGGTTTGTATAACTATAAATATTAGACTAAACACATGTTTGGCTACCATCTATAATTTGTATCCAAATGGTCAAATCACTTTTTATCTACTTATTTTTTGGTATCCACGAGTATTACCCACTTATCCACCATTCATTTCTATCTATGAATTATTTTAATTGTTTATAAACAATTTTCAAACAAAATCTAATCTTAGATGATTACTCATCTACACATGAGATACTTTATTTCTATTCAAGCTATCCTGATTTTAAACTGATATTGTTATTTTAACACGAACAAATATGCTTAGCCTCCGTTTGGCCCCCTTTCTTTCAAATTTTAATGTTTGGAATAGTGTTTTTGTTAGAGAATGTGTGGTTGAAAATGAAGGAAAAGTTTTCGGTTTACGTGTAATATTATTTTATGGAAAGATTGTGTGGTTGAAAGTAAGAGTGAGAAAAAAATTGAAAGAGAAAGGGGGCCAAATGGGGGCTTAATATTTCAGTGCTCACAACATTTGCATACTCCTGATGAGTTCATATTTGGAACATTGATGGTAACACTTGCCTCGCTTTGCTATGATCTGCACCTTCAGTCACATGAGAACTTGTAATCATGTCACACTTTACATTGTCTTGGCCAGTGGGAATAGAGGGTTATACAATGTGTACAGCGGTTTCTGTAATTCAAGCTTCAAATGAATCGACTATTGCAAATGATATGTATGTTGGTGAATGTCAAGATGCCTGTAATTTTAATCAGGATATTGTTTGAGGGAATCTCTTGATATGTAGCTATTCAATCCGGTTTGTACTTGGACTATCCACTGTCAAACAAGCTTTAGAAACAGATAAAAACCTCAGTGCAGCTGGTGTTGTGTTCTACATGGATCCTTTCGTCATTGGTTTCCAACTTAACCCTATCCCCATGAGATTGCCTGGCATTGTATTTCCGTCTCCAGATGATTTGAAGGTACATTTGTATATTTATGAGTTTTAGCAATTCATACGAATACATATAGCAGAGGTTTGCAAATCAGGGGTATGTTGGATATTACATATTTCTAATAGGTTGCTGTAACACTCCTATAATACATAAAGAATTTTTAGGGGACCTTTGTGAGTGTCGGAGAAATGCGAGAAATAACACTTTTTCTCTAATATAGTGAAAACCTGTGACAGCTACTGCACGTAGCTTTAACATTGAGGGTGAACCACTATAACTCTGTATTTGCTTGCTCATTTTCAGATTGCTTTTTCATGTTTATTATTGCTCTTGAAACTTGGAAATAGGGTTTTAATCCATAACAATTTGCTTGGCAGGTCTTTCTTAAGTACTGAATAGTTCTTTGGAGAGAGACAGAGTTACACAGAAAATTGTTAAGTTTGGGGCCGTCGCATGCATCTCTGGTGGAATTAAAGCAAATTTCAGCCACTCTGCTCCGAAGATTATGTATTATTCTGCCAGAGGACCAGATCCAGTGGACAATTCCTTGATAATGCTGACATACTGAAACCAAATCTTGTTGCACCCGGAAACCTAATATGGGCTGCTTGAAGTTACCGCAGAACTGACTCAGTCGAGTTTCAAGGTAGTAACTCAAACACTAGAAAAGCTTTAAATTACTAGTGGAATATTTCTTCAGAGATCTTGAAATAAGAATATGCTGGACTATGGTTAATTTTTAGGTGAAAACTTCGCTATGATGTCCGGAACGAGCATGGCAGCGCTTGTTGCTGGGCTTGCAGCATTAATAAGGCAGAAATTTCTCCCTTCAGCCATCGCTTCTGCACTTTCAACAACAGCTTCACTCTCTGATAAAAATGGAGATCCCATTATGGCACAACGTGCTTATTCGAAAACCAATCTCCTGCCACACCCTTTGACGTGGGTAATGGTTTTGACGTTTTGTTAATGCAATTGCTGGCAGCTTTGCTGGATCCAGGCCTTATTTTTGATTCGAGTAAGTCACAGTGCTTTTATCATAGAGTTTTACAAATAAAAATTCGTGAAAATTTTAGGCGAAATGATTCAACGACAGTTAGTCACTACATGGTTGCATGTTTGTAACTGGAGAATATTTTCGATTGGCGTGAATCTAGCTCTGACACAAACTAAGAAAAACTCACATGCACATCGAGGAAATTTTTTTCACGGGAGGGTAAATACTGAAGTCAACCAAGAAAAGGAAAAAAAAAAAACTACTTAACTGCAGTAACAGCTAAAACAAAATTCAGGGAATTTGCACGCGTGTGTCATACCTTTGTCTATTCTAATTCAACATATTTCGTTTTTAAAATTATTGTTATAGTTCATATTCAGTACTTGAACACTGATTTCTGTACCCATTGCAGGTTACGACGACTACATGTCCTTCCTTTGTGGCATAAATGGATCATCTTCTTTAGTTCTGAATTACACCGGTCAAAGCTGTGGAGTTTCTACCATGAATTTCACTGACCTAAACTTGCCCTCGATCACAATATCAAAGTTGAACCAGTCGACCACCATGCAACGAGTAGCGACTAACGTTGCCGGAAACGAGACATATTGAGTAGGTTAGAGCACCCCTTACGGAGCTTCGGTTAAGGTGACGCCTACTCACTTCTTTATTGCAAGTTAGGAAAAACAGGTGTTGTGTGTATTCTTTAATGCAACCATGAACAGTTTCAAGCTTTGGAAAAATTGGACTTTTTGGCACTCGGGGTCATGTTGTCAACATTCCTTGTAATTTTGGGTTAACATGTCCAAATTTTTTTATTAGTTGCTGTGTAAATTTTTTGATGTAGATAAGTAATTGATTCATCAAAACTGATTATTCCTTTGTCATTGTTTAGAAACTGATTGTTAGATTCTCCGCTCTTTCTTTCTATATCGATCGAAAATTGCAATGTTGGCCTTCAACTTTTGAAGAAGAGCAAGTTGAATTTTAAAATCACGATTTCATCGGAGTATATCATTTCTGTCCAACATAAATTGTAATTAGTAATTACTCGAACTAACTGTTCATACAAAATTGTAAAGTTGGAACCCAACTTGCTCTTTTTCAACTTTGTGTAGGGCTCTTTTGGTCATGTTCTTGAAAATTTAAAATCACTTTTGAACTTGTTTGGATAATTTTTTGTAAAAACAATTTTTTTTTTTTTTAAATTTTTTGTTAAAAGAGCTTTTAGAGAAAGTTAACATTCATGAAGCATTCTACGAGAAACAAAATTAAAAACAGAAATTGTCAAACAGGTCATTTGAGTCAATTAAAATATATTTCAACATGCTTTAGAGACAAATTTAGCAAGTGGATCCTTCTTGGAACATGACAAAGACCATCTGCAAAGTGCCTAAGTACCAATTTTTTTTTACAGAAAATTTGACAGTCCCCCTCACAAATAGGGGGGCCCACAATTTTTTAAAAAAAATGGCTGTATATTAAGCGCCTCCCTAAAAGGTAATATCCTTTTTGCATATACTTTAATGGGTACAAGATATTTTCATGGAAGTTTTCCGTAGTTTCTAAAGTTTTAGATGAAATAATTCAGTATCAAAGCTATGAAAATATGTGGTATCATATTTTGTCATCACTATTTATGGAAATTATGTACGTATCACTTCTCAAACATAATCACACCATCACGATTACATAAGTCAACCATTAAAATTTTATTTGTGCAAGTATATATAGAGCCCACTCATGGTCGTAGTGGAAATTAAACCAGTACTATTTTTTCTCCCATTTCATTTCATTCCAAATCAATGACCAATACACCAAAACATGTGGATACTTCTCATCTTCAACCTCTTCTTATCTGCTACACGTTATTTGTCAGTTTCCTGATTCTGACAAAATCAAATGCATTAAACGAAGAAGCATCAGTTGGATATGGTTACTTTATTCGATCATCGACCATTGATTCGTCGGGAAAAACGCTCACTGCTTATCTTCAGCTCATCAGAAATTCCTCTGTTTTTGGATCCGACATTGAACTTCTCTGCCTGACTGCAAGGTAAAATCTTCTTCATTTTTCTGTAAAAATAGACCTTAGTAATCGGATTTAAATTTTTCCTCTTGTTTTCTGGATTAATCGGATTTTAATTTCTGCTCAATTCAACGGAAAAGATAAGGTTATCCACAAAGGAAGGAAACAAGCATAATTAGTGCAAGACTGGGGTCAACGCAGGATTAAAAAAACTTTGATTTTAAATGTTGACTAAAAAAACCGTGATTAGTCCGTCAAGTTCTTGGTCGAATTGCCAACTTTTAATTTCCATTTTTCTATTAATACTGTCGACCTCGAAAAATGTACTTTCAATATGGCCAACAAATCTCAAGACATTTCATGTCCACGCAAGCCATATTTCTGCACAGTTGGACAAATCATTAACCACACGTGATCTCATCCGGTGGGGGTGGAGTTGACAGTGCACTCCGACAGTTAAGTCAGTTGGAGAAGAAAATATACGAGTGTGGGAGGACTCTAAACGTGAGCCTCCAATGTAAAAGAAAAGAGGGTCGGTCTTGGAAAAAATATAATAAAATATTGAAGTTGCTAAGTTAGATTGAAAGTCTAAATTTGCATTACTTTTGAATGACATCAAGTGTGAGTTTTTATAGTAACACGCGGTGACTAAAAATCGTTGGATGAGAAGTCACGTGACCTCATCCTAGCGACTGTGACCTCTTATCATAGTGTCAATCCATTTAATATTATGACTGTTTGTAGCCCTAGGTATGACATGTAAGATTATGATTGACTTGTTGATTTGAATGGAGCTACCTATGCAGTGTATTGTTACGTCATTCACTTGCCGTGGGATCTTCATACAGGACCCTCCCCAAAACACCCTTACTGTTTCTACCTCCGTTACAGGGGGCTAGGATCTCTGAGGGTTCGTCTAATTTGGGTTCGACTGTCGTTTGTCTAGAATGACGTGCAATGAGGATGTGGGTTTCTCCCGCATGACGACGGTTAGAGCCCCTATTTTTATAGGAGGCGTAACAAATATTATCATTTGAATTCTCAAAACATTTGTTTTCCTAATGTTTGAAAATCCATAAAAGATGTTATTATTACATTTATATTATATAATTCCGTTTGATACATTTTGGTGCGTTTGATTCCGAACATAAAATTTGTATGGAAAAAATAAATAAATTTTAGATAATTTAATTGTATGAAAATTATTAATTAAATGTGTTTGATTGATGAAATTTTTACGGAACTATTCTCAAGCGCAGGAGAACAAAATACGCTTTAAGGCAAAGCCTTATTTTAATATATATATATATTTTTTTGTTGTCAGCCGCTGAGACCAGCGGCTGACAACATTTTTTTTTAATTTTTTTTTTCTTTTGTTACCTATTTTTTTTATACTCGTTCGACATAGTATAAATTAAATTTGTTTTTTTTTTGTCTTTTGTTAATTTTTTTTTAATATTAACAATTGAAGGACCAAAAAAATAAAAAATTAACGAAAGACAAAAAAAATTTAATTCAAACTACGTCGAACGAGTACAACAATAAAATAAAATAAAATTCAAATTTAACGGTCGTCAGTCAAAGCACATTCGTTCACCATTAAACCACTTATTGTTGTACTAGTTTGACGTAATTTGAAGAAAATTTATCTAATTTATGCAATGTTTATTTTATTTTGTCTGAATGTGTTGCAATGTTCGACGTAGTTTGAATTAAATTTTTTTTTTTTTTTTGGTTTTTTGTTAAATTTTTTTTTTTGGTCCTTCAATTGTTATTATCAAATTTAATTCAAACTACGTCGAACGAGTACAAAAAAAAAAAAAAAAAATTTAACAAAAGACTAAAAAAACAAATTTAATTCAAATTACGTCGAACATTGCAACACATTCAGACAAAATAAAATAGACATTGCATAAATTTGATAAATTTTCTTCAAATTACGTCAAATTAGTACAACAATAAGTGGTTTAATGGTGGATGAATGTGCTTTGACTGACGACCATTAAATTTGAATTAAATTTAATTTTATTATTGTACTCGTTCGACGTAGTTTGAATTAAATTTTTTTTTTGTCTTTCGTTAATTTTTTATTTTTTTGGTCCTTCAATTGTTAATATTAAAAAAAAAAATTAACAAAAGACAAAAAAAAAAAATTTAATTTATACTACGTCGAACGAGTATAAAAAAAATAGGTAATAAAAGAAAAAAAAATGTTGTCAGCCGCTGGTTTCAGCGGCTGACAACAAAAAAAAAAAAAATTATTAAAATAAGGCTTTGCCTTGCCTTTTTGGCAAGGCAAAGCGTATTTTGTTCTCCTGCGCTCCAAGCGCAGGAGAACAGTTTCGTAAGTTTTTAACTTGGAAAAATATTATACTTATTCAATTTTTATTGATGGGTAGATGAGCGAGGAGAGATTGTGGATGAAAAAAAATTTTTTGGAAAATAAAATCATACTCCTCTAAAGAAAATATTTTCCTTGATTTTGAGGAAAATACGGTCACGTGACCAAAAGTAGGAAAATATTTTTCATGGAAATAATGTCAATCAAATAGCACAAAAGTAGAAATTTGATTAAAAAAAACACATTTTTCATGAAAATATTGACAATCAAACACATCCTTCACATTATTGATTTTATTGTTCTACCTATTAATTTTTTTGTTGTAATAAAAAAATTGTTTTCCAAATTACATAATTATTTTCTAGCCCAACAAACTAAAATTTATTATTTGTCCACAGCTTGGAGACAAAAGACCGTTTAAGAATCAAAATAACGGATGCCAATCACCCAAGATGGGAAGTCCCACACGACATCATCCCCCGCCAGTCCCACTTCCCCCTCCACCTAGAAAACCCCCGTTCACCACCGCAAAACCGTCGCTACCTCCTCTCCCACCTCAACTCCGAGCTCGTATTTACTCTCCACAACACCATCCCATTCGGCTTCACGGTCACCCGTCACTCCTCCGGCGAAACTCTCTTCAACACCACTCCAGAGAGCCACCAATCCAGCACGTACCTCATCTTCAAAGGATCAGTATCTACAGCTCTCTTCCTCATTGCCAACCCATACTTCCAATCTTTACGGCATCGGAGAACACACGAAGAGCTCGTTAAATCTGCAGCACAACCAGACGCTGACTCTATGGAATGCTGACATTGCCAGCGCAAATCTTGATGTCAATTTATATGGTTCTCACCCGTTCTACATGGACGTCAGGTCCCCTCATGGAACCACTCATGGAGTTTTACTGCTAAACAGCAATGGCATGGACGTTGTGTACACTGGGGATAGGATTACCTATAAAGTTATTGGTGGGGTTCTTGATTTGTACTTCTTTGCAGGGCCTGTGCCTGAAATGGTTATGGAACAGTATACTGAACTCATTGGACGCCCTGCCGCAATGCCTTATTGGTCTTTCGGTAAGTACTGCATTGATCAACATCAAGAAGTACATCAACTTGTTATTTACATCTGTCAATTATTTTTTCGTACTGGTTTAGGAATCAGAGATTAGACAAGTTCCTGGATTGGATTTACTTTATTTGAATATACTAGCGTTCAGATTTCGAATTTCAGAATATACAGGCTTGATTTTTCTCGTGGAATTTTTCTGTGTGAAATGCCTTTATTTTTTTTTTTTAAAAACGTACTGTCTCCTATAATCGTGCCAGGATTTCACCAGTGCCGCTATGGTTATGAAAATGTCAGTGATCTTGAGAATGTGGTTGCTGGTTATAAGAAAGCTCAAATCCCTCTAGAAGTTATGTGGACGGATATTGATTATATGGATGGCTACAAGGATTTCACTCTTGATCCTGTCAATTTTCCTCCGGATAAGATGAAAAATTTCGTTGATGCACTTCATCAGAATGGTCAGAAATATGTGCTCATCATAGATCCTGGTGAGCTTCCATCACTCAAATTGGTTTTTCCTCCTGTCCTTCGATTGGCAATCTTGATAAAAAATTATACGATATAATAAGTTAAAACAAATTGAATAAGTTGAAGCATTCCCAATTGTCTTGTTTGGTAAGGCAGTCATAATAACAAAAAAAACAAGCTAAAATTTTATTGATTTAAAGTGTCTACTCCTATCCATAATACACAGCACCAGAATACGAAACTACCTGCTTATTGACTGTAGTGCCTTATGCCACAGGGATCAGTGTAAATGAGACATATGAGACCTACGTAAGAGGGATGCAAGCTGACATCTTCATAAAGCGTAATGGTGTTCCTTACCTTGGTCAAGTTTGGCCCGGACAAACCTACTTCCCCGACTTTGTAAATCCATCATGTGGAGCCTTTTGGGGTCAATGAAATCAAAATATTCCATGAAGTACTCCCTTTTGATGGACTCTGGATTGACATGAATGAGTTATCAAATTTCATATCATCACCTCCTAATCCATCTTCTACCCTTGATGACCCTCCTTACAAGATCAACAATGCTGGAATTCAACGTCTCATCAACGAGAAAACTGTCCCTGCAACATCACTACATTTCACCAACATCACAGAGTATAATGCACACAATCTCTACGGGTTTTTGGAATCCAGGGCTACTAATGCAGCTTTAACTAATGTCATTGGTAAAAGGCCATTTGTGCTGAGTAGATCTACTTTCGTGGGTTCTGGCAAGTACACGGCACACTGGACTGGAGACAATGCAGCCACATGGGATGATTTGGCGTACACAATACCAAGCATCTTGAACTTTGGAATATTTGGAATTCCAATGGTTGGAGCTGATATATGTGGTTTTTCAAGAGACACAACTGAAGAACTTTGCCGACGATGGATTCAGGTGAAAGTCATTGTTTTGTCGATTTCTATAGTTTGACTTTGTTCTTGGATATATCTAAATCACTTTTGGTTTTGGATATTGCACTTTTTCCATAAGATCCTTTTTCGCATATTTAGTAAGACTGATATAAAAATGTTGCAATTGTAGCTTGGAGCCTTTTATCCCTTTGCTAGAGACCACACTGCGAAATTCACTATCCGTCAAGAGCTATATATCTGGGATTCAGTCGCTGCATCAGCCAGGAAAGTGCTTGGACTTCGTTACCGGCTATTACCATACTTCTACACATTAATGTTTGAGGCACACACTAAAGGCATCCCGATTGCCCGTCCAATTTTCTTCTCGTTTCCCCAGGATACCAACACTTACAAAATCAGCTCACAGTTTCTACTCGGTAAGGGGATAATGGTTTCACCTGTACTACAATCTGGAGCAGTTTCTGTTGATGCATATTTTCCAGCAGGGAACTGGTTTGATCTCTTCAACTATTCCCATTCCGTGATCGCACAAAATGGAAAGTACGCCAAGCTTGATGCGCCTCCTGATCACATCAACGTGCATGTTCGGGAAGGAAATATATTAGCTATGCAAGGAGAAGCAATGACAACACAGGTAGCCCGGAACTCTCCATTCCAACTATTAGTTGCCATCAGCAGCCGAGAAAATAGCTCGGGAGAAGTTTTCTTGGATGATGGAGAGGATGTGAAAATGGGAGGGGATGGAGGAAAATGGAGTTTCGTAAAATTTAACAGTGGTACACTAAGGAATAGGCTAATACTAAGATCTGAGGTTTTGAATGGAGGATTTGCTGTGAATCAGAAATGGATCATAGATAAGGTCATTTTCGTAGGACTGACAAACAGTTCTAACGAGATAAAGGGACGTAAGTTGATCACCGGAACAAAATTGGAGCACAGGGAGTTGTCGACAAGAATGGTTTCAAATGACAATGGATTCGTTTCTGTGGAGATTTCAAAGCTATCTATTCTCATAGGAAAAGAGTTTACATTGGAACTTACATTTGGAAAATAAATAAATGCATTGAGAATGAAGCAATTTCACTCAGAATGTATGTTTGAGACAATAAAGGATTGACGCTTTTGAACATTGAACTTGGAAAGTCAGAATGTATGTTTGAGACTTCAAGGATGAAAGCTTGTGAACTATGTACTCTCAACTAATATTGATTATTATTCGGACATTTCGTAAAATTCTCTACTATTTCTATTTATAAATTTGTCGAAACAAACATAAAAAGAAATAAATTACAAGTCAATGTCAAACCCTCCATCTTAGAGTAGATTTGAGGCTTCGAAATCTCATCTAAGCGAAAATGGATTAACCAAAAATAAAATAAAATTAAAAAAGGATGGTGGATTACTATTTTCAAACATTAAGAGGGCTATTAGGCAAATAACCAAGACTAAGGAGGGTAAATAGAAAATATCAAAAATCATAGGACTAAATTGTAATTAACTCGAAGTGGGAAGGGATGGAATATACCTAGAGAGAATAGAAGTTTCCAAATAAATATCTTCCCCGTTTGAACATGGAACACAATCTAGAGAAAGTCAATCACGCGCTTTTAATCTTCAGCGGAGAAGAATCATAATCCCAAATCCAATCCAATCTAATCTCCAAATCAAACCAGACTCTGCTAATTATTTTTATGTAACAATTATCCACAAAATCTCAATTTTGGTTTCGAACTTTTTCCACTATCTACAACCTATAAAACATTCGTCGGATTTTTGAGTTGGTAAGAAATTCGCCTTCTCTGCATTCACCAGCGTTTTCGGATGAGCGGCAAGCGAGGGAGATTAAGCTTTTTTGTAGCAAGTATTTTTAAGTGTTGTTCTTCAGGTTTGATTGGGGACTTATATCTCTTGCGCTACCCAAAAGAAGATTGCATTATTTTTTAGGGATTTCTGGGGATTTCGTGAGATTAGGAGCAGGAATTTGGGGGAAATAAAGCTGAAGGCGTGATTTGTATGGGCAAATGTTTGTGAAATTTAAATTTATTTTGATTCTGTTCAATTCTGAATAATTTATAAGGACGCGCGTTTACGTTGGATTTAGACGTTTAGCGTTCTTGTTTCCTGCGAATTATATATAAAACATTCGTCGGATTTTTGAGTTGGTAAGAAATTCGCCTTCTCTGCATTCACCAGCGTTTTCGTGAGTATGGGCACTATGTTTTTTATTTATTTGTTTGAATTTAAATTTATTTTGCATTGGAATTGCCTTAAACGTTTTCTTCTTTTTTTTTCCTACCCTCAGAACGAACTCTCTGGCCTTCAGTTTTCTTTTATTTTAAACAATTGGTCTATCGGGTTACTAGGTCGAAGTACCAAAGTATTGAATTTATGTGTAATTTTTAATTACTCTGATTGAATCGATTAAATTCACTTGAAATCCTGCAGAATTTTTATAAAGTCTGTCAAATTTTTTCTTCCAATAGTTGATTTAGTTTTTTGTACTTGGTTTCAAATTCTAAATTGTAAAAATGTTGAGATATTAAATTCGAACAGAACGCACGTAGTTAGTGTTTGCTAGTAATTTACTGATCCTCCTTTAAACTTTGCAGATATGCAGGGCCAATTGGTTTGCAGTGGGTGTAGGACCACCCTTCTTTATCCCAGAGGAGCTGCGAACATTTGCTGTTCATTGTGTAATGCAGTTACTTCTGTCCCCCCACCCGGTATGACTCAACAATCTTTTTCCAGATGGCTATTTTACTTCCAAAAGCAACGAAAATATTCAGTTCTCTGCTAGGTCACATTTTTTTTTTTCCACGAGTATTTAACATGAATAAATGGGATTCAGGGAAAAGGAAGAGTCATAGAAAATGAAAAATTTGTTATGCGTATGGTTTCAGATCTTTTGGTTTTTAGCTTCAACTTGTCTATGGTTTTGATGGATTAAGATTCAGTATAGGTTCTTTACTTGAGTTTGTATCACTAGACAGTTAGGGAGAGAATTCATCTTCAGACCTGGCATTGTGGTCTTTGCCGATGGAAATTGCCATTTTATCTATATATATTTTGAATATAAATTTTTTTTTAGTTGCTATTGTACTTCTCACTAAATTTCTAGTTTTCATGTTATCATCATTCACATTTTATTTCATTTTTATTATACGCAAGGAAGCTAGCATGTCTGGTAAAAACACATTGGTGTCATTCCATGCCTCCTTTTCTTTTCATTGATTTTACAGAAGTTACCTGCAATTCCATGCTTAGCACAACATGTTGTAAGGAATAAGGATAACAAAATATTCTATGGCTTATTGTAGATGAGGTGAAATAATGATTTGTACTTATGCTGATAACACACAGCAGGTAGCTTGTTTTGACTCGTGGTATTAATCATCTGAGTCAAGACTGGTTGGCATCTGGGCTGTGATGCATATGTTAATTGAATTTCTGCAAACAGATGCAATAATTGCTTACTGAAACCCGAGTTGGTGATAATTTGATATATTAAAGTAAAGTACGGCTAGATGTTCTCTAGTTGTATTTTCTTGGAGGCCGACTGTAACTTCAGCAAAATGTATGGGACGCAAATCACAATTTTCCGACAATTGCATGTAGCTATTTTATATGTTCTGGATGGTGTCTGTATCACTGAAGTTTGATTACAACATGCAGGGATGGAAATGGCTCAACTGATATGTGGAGGCTGCCGCACCTTACTTATGCATGCACGGGGAGCCGCCAGTGTCAGATGTTCCTGCTGTCACACGGTGAATCTTGTGCCAGGTACAGGTATCTGATTGTATTTGTCTACAATAATGCTCTAATGCATGAAATATTTATATAATCTTCGTTTCCCTTCCAGAATGGCCATGAAGTTGTATTTGGTTTTTGGCTTCTCATTAATGCATAACGGGCAAATATGCTTTGTACCATATTTTTCTTAAATTCATTTGTGGTTCTAGTTTCCTTTATCTTCTGCCAATTAATAACTTTACATTTTTAAATGATGGATGTGCAGCATCTAATCATGTCGCTCATGTTAGCTGCGGTAACTGTCGTACCACGCTGATGTATCCAGCAGGAGCCCCTTCGGTCAAATGTGCAATTTGTCACTACATTACAAATGTCAATGCTTATAACACGGTATTTACTTGAATGTTTTATAGAATCATCATTGATCATATACACAAAGGATATATATATATATATATATATATATATATATATTTTAAATTTTTAGCAGAAATCCCACCCAACACACAGTCTTTTCTTTCCTTCTTTGAAGGCTTCCTCTGAATAATGCTGAGGAAACTATAACACTGCTCTCCGAGATGATAATGTTTGATAAATTTTGTGATGTTATAATGATTCATTTTATGGTTCGGATTTATCAGTGTGTGTGATTTAGGTCAAGTATATCAGCTTTATATACTGTAGATTTTATAAGATTGATGCTTATCAACGTGTAAAAATTCAAACCCCTAACAAAACAAACAAAAAGGAAAAAGAAAATAAGAAAAAAAGGAGAAAAAAGAGGGAAAGAAAGGAAGAAAATAACTATAACTATTACCAGATAACTAGCTTTTGAGAGGACTGTGGTTATTACTTCTTATCTGTGGTACTCTCTGGTGCTGATGATGCAAATTATCTGTATCATTGACTCCAGCCAATCCTACTTTCTTTTGCAAAGATATTTATGCTGTCTTTCTAACGTGTATCTACTTCGGCAGATGAGTGATAGAAGGGTCCCGCCTCCTGTGCACAGACCTGGTGGGAACCCTCCATCTGCATCAACACCATCTACTTCCACGGTCAGTTCCATGTTTTTGCTACACTTTTACTCACTCTGGTTCTGATAATTTTTTGTTGCATCCAATGATCAATCTGCTTTATTTGCTACAGGCAACAGCCCATTCCCAGAATCAAACAGTCGTCGTTCAGAACCCCATGTCCGTTGATGAAAGTGGAAAGCTGGTGAGTTTCTTCATATTTCCTACCAACTTTTCCGATTACCTTCATGTTTTTCCTCAACGTTGTGTTGAATGCAGAAGATAAATTAGGTTGACCTAAATGTGACTTTTTTGCAGGTGAGCAATGTTGTTGTTGGCGTCACGACATAGGAATGTTAATGATATGTAATATCTACAATTGGTTCCCATATTGGATGGTCGTTTCAGACTTGTTTGGCTTCAACTTGGTATAGAGTCATTTTATGCTTATTGAGATTGGCAATTATGAGCATGGAAATACGATACTGCAAGTTGTAAAGTTTTGTAATAAACTCAAATATTTTTTTTTTTTCTGTTGGTAGTTTATGGAGGGGCCAACTAGTGGAAGGTGATTTTTCAGTCATTTGCTGGTGTGCTACTTAATAATTGTTTTGATATTAATACATTGTAAATTAGTGGGGTGAATATGTTCATGTCATCCAGTTGTATGAAGACTAATTGATTAATTGTGTGTGTGATATAATTTGTCTTTTATAATTGTGCTTCCCACCTTATATTAAGCTAATTTTAATTTAGATTTTGTTGGATTACAATATCAAGCAATGGGCTGTGCTTGTTGAACACTCCCCTGGACAACCAGGGGGTGCCACACAATCCCCTGGTTGTCCAGGGGATTGTTCAAGTGGAATTACCCTCATGCAATAACATACATAGGTTCTTGAGTCCAGATCAACTGTCCCATTTTTATTATCCTTTTGGTTTTCTCCAATAAAATCTTGGCACTTAACCTCAATTTTAAGATTTTAAAATTTTAGCTGCGACACTTCAAAAGTTTTGGTGCGTACCAAACTAATGCCAACAGAGATTGGGAAGTTCCCATAGATTTGTCTAGTTCTGTTCTAATTCATTGCATGTGGGTATTTTACGATTTAATGGATTAGATAGAATTAATTAAGGGTCGGTTTGGCAAGGTTTTTGAAAAATCAAAACGAGCTTTTGAGATTCAAAAGCAACTTTTGGATACGTTTGACTAATTTTATGGATGTGCTTCTTTTAGTTAAAGGAGCTTTTAGAGGAAATTAGTCTAATGTGACTTTTTCTAAAAGTACTTTTGGAATAAGCTTTTTTAGAAATTAGTTTTCAAACAAAAAGTAGGGTAATTTTTTACAAAAACTCTTTTACAGAAAGCAAAACTAAAAGCAAGAACCATACCAAACTAGCCCTAAAGCACATGGACATTTAAATATTTTCTAAAATTTGTTGATTTCCAGTCGTGTTCGTATCAAGTCTTTAATGGACACATGCGTACAAGTGTTTCTTTATCTACATTTCACTAGCTTTTGAGTTTTTGTAATAGTTTTGCCCTCCATTTTATGCCAGAATCTGTTGAGAATTGAAAGATCTACAAATAAGAAATAATTTTGGTTTCTTAGCAACAAATTAATCCTGAATCGTTTATGTAAAATGGGTATTATTATTATTTTGATGTTAAAGATGTCTGAAATGGCACGCAATATCACGGTCTTGTTTTTCCAATCCGCTGTCATCTAAATGTATAACCACCTCTCTTCTTTTTCCCAACAACTGATTATCAAACTGGGTGAGAATTGGACTAACTGAAACAAATTAGAGAAACTCGTCATACTTACAGGAAAAGAAACTCTGCACATGATTCTTTGATCACTCTTATAAATATTCAGCCATATTTGGATCTTTCTGTACCTTCTTCTACTTAATTCTCCTCGAACACCACCTCGACCCGACCCGACCCGACCCCGGAAATCAAAATGGCTTCAGAAGGGGGAGAGAAACCAGAAGTTGCTGCTGTGGAGCAGGTGATAGTGACTACCAGGTCAAATGACTGGATTATTCCCACACTGAGATTGCTTGCATTTTTTGCGACGCTTACGGCGACACTTGTAATGGCGCTTAATAGACAAAAGAAAACTATTGTTGTTGCCACTATTGGAACTACTCCAATACAAGTTACTCTCACGGCCAAATTTCATCACACTCCAGCTTTTGTGTATGTTTCTGATTTCTTTTCCCTACACTTAATCGACATATTTTAGATAAATGTTATATTTGATACACTGAATTGGATCGAAATCACATATATTCATTCTACTAGTACAGGTTCTTCGTGATAGCTAATGGAATTGCTAGTCTCCATAATTTATTGATGTTAATTGTTAATTTCATGGGACACAAGTTTGATTACAAGGGACTTCGCCCTTTTGCAATTGCAGTCTTGGACATGGTAAACAATTGATCACTTTTATTTTCCGGTTTCCAGATTTTTTTTTTTTTTTGACAGTAAGTCTGTACTTACTGTTTTAAAGACGTGGTTGATCTCTTTGTAAATGTAGATGAACGTTGCTTTCGTCTCTGGCGGTGCGAGTGCGGCGGCTTTCATGGGTCAGCTTGGTAGGGATGGGAATTCTCACGCAAGGTGGAATAAAATTTGTGACAAATTTGGTAGCTATTGCGACCGCGGAAGTGGTGCCATGTTGGCTTCTTTCATTGGCCTCGGACTAATGATAATTATCAATATTATCTCCATTGTCAAGCTTCGCAATCATAAACTTGTCAAGTCTTCAATTGTTCCATGATCCAAAAAGCTATAGATTTGTTTGTGATCTTTCTTGTACACCCTTTTTACTGCCTTGCGTGATGTAATTTCTTGTGTATTGAATAAGATTGAAAAAGAAAGACACGTAAAATACTCATTTGTTATTCTATCTACTCAATTTAGTATACTTCTCGTGAATCAATAGTCTCCTTAATGAGTCGTATCGTACTAGACACTATTAAGAAAGATCCAAATCGCTTTCAAACGGAAGAAGAATGCAGCCTCCTTCCGTGGCCATGTCATTTTTCCATAATAGATTATTTCATAGATTGAAGTCACAGAAAATTTAGTGTGTGGAAAATCATTTCAAATCTATCACACCAACTAGCAAAAATATATAGAATGTATCTTAATGTCGATTCCTGACAATATATAGTAAACAATAAACGCATATATAAATACCACATTTGGTAATGTGAATTGCTATCGTGAGGAAGAAAAAGAAAGAAACTAAAATCTACTGCAAGTTCCAACCCAGGCCACTACCGCGTAATACAGGAGAGGAAGTACGCCTCCGATCTCTTAAGGATCCCAGTATTATTTTAAGCTAATGCAAGAGCACTTCAGTTGCTGTACTTTGAAAAAAAATAAAAAACAACCCATCTTCAAAGAACACAAGTTCAAAATGCTACTAGAGATGTTGCAAGAGCATCTAATGATCATTACTACACATAATTAAGTCTTCTTCTTCAGGCTATCTTTCTGTCGTCCTACTCAATTCCTCCCAAACGTCCAATATATTCCATGTACGGTTCAACAGTGTCCAGTCCTCTTTCGCTTGCCTGCAATGTCAAAAGTACACTTCAACAAAAGTGGCACGTACACAAGCACGTAATCAAAATGATAAGAAAATGACAGCTTTGTTAACACAAATGCTAGATGAAGTCTAATAGTTCCGTTGGCTGACTTGAATGGAAAAAGTTTCGCGAGTATATTTGCATATTCATAAAGCCTTTAAAAATAAAAATAAACCATGAGATCCATGAATAAAACTAAAATAATGCAAACACGGACTAGATTGTTACATCCCTTCGAAGATCACTTGAAATTTGGGAAAATGCACTGATTTTGTTCATAATATTTATGACTCTTGTTTCAATTGGCAAATAGTAGTCTGTGGTGCTTCAGGAGTACATATTAGAAGGATAAATGTCCTCTATATTCCAACATTATAATCAGAATCATATATGACCATGTTTCTGAAAGAAGACAAATTGAGAAAATCGACAACTCAGAATATTTGACAAAAATCATTGAATTGCAAAACTCTGCAGATTATTACATAAACACACACAACGAAAGAGAAAACAACTCAAAAAATAGATAGTAGTATTACCATCAGCTATAACGTTTGTGGTAGGACTTGAAGAATTCAATAATTCAGGTTTCCTTAACCAGTACTGTTGAAACCTTTGTCTTGCATACTCCATGTACTCAAAATCAATTTTATTGACATGCCCCTGAAACAAAGAAGATTCTCATAAATTTGATATCTAAGAGGCTACTTGGCTGTTGACTATATCTCAATTCTCTCAACTTAAAGGCCTTTTCCTTTAGTACTTTGAATGAATTATGTGATGTGTTTGTATGCCTCACATTTATACTCCTGCTCAAAGAACAATTTAGGTTTAAATCGTCTATTTTTCATTTTATTTTTCTCTTGCACATTGCACATATTTTGTGGGCATAAAAGTTAAATACAATATTGACCATCACCAACAATTTCGGTGCCAAAGTTCTCATAGACATGATATCTCCCCTTATCTATTACAATTCCCATTTAGAAAACTTGCCAATCCAAGGATAGACACCCGCCTCATTTTAAGGAAAAATCTCACTGTCAGCAGAACCGTATGTGGGTACATCTTACTTAATTGATTTCATCTCTGAGTAAGAGACTTTCTCTGCGGCTCCAAGCCTGAGTTAAGAAATAAACTTAATCCAGTATTATATCTGGTTGTTCAATGTAAGATGACCCACTCACTATTCCCTTAGAAGCACAGATCATGCCAAGTTCACAGATCAATATGCACATTATGTGGCACCTGATGGTCCATTTCCACAGGTAACAACTTCAATTATTATGGTCTAGGTGACAATTTAACCTCGTCTGTTTCTCTCCTTTTGCATTAGCCATATGCTAGTCAGAACAAGAAACATTCCAATCCAGCCAAATCTGGAAAGGACTACATATATAGCCCCTGTTTGATGGCCATTATTTGGGCAAAACAATGTTTTGAATAGTGATTTTTAGGACCGTGTGGTTAAAAAGTATGGGAAAATTTTGGGTTTAAATGCAGAATATTTTATTGTGTGAATGTGTCGTTGAAAATGAGTATGTAGAAAAAAAGTTTTCAAATAATGGTCATCAAACAGGGGCATAACTGAGTTTACAAATCAGAAAATATCTGATTATGTATCACATGAGATGATTATAGCACAACTCCACTTCACTAATTTTTATTACAGGGTCAATTGGGAATGCCTAACTAGCATTTTTCTTTACAAGTTATGTAAATTACCGAAATTATTCCCCATAAGCCCCAAAAGAGATGATTTGCAAGAGTATACTTCTCCACTTCATGAACCAACTGATCCACTTCTGAGTCACTAGGTTGAGTGCCTGCATGAACATCCTAATGTTTCAGAGGATAATAAAAAATAAGACAGTTTATCCTTTATCTTTAAACAAAAAATTTCCACTTATTTACTCCATTATGGTCACTCAAGATGCATTGCCAATAGGTAGGAAGATGCAGGCCGTTAAAATCAACAGTTGTCAAAGTTCATTTCCCCTTTTACAATATTAATAGAAACCAAATGTTATACAACTAACAGTTATCATGCATTTAACACTCATCATTAACTCAACTAAAAGAAGACATGATATACTTTCATGAAAAGTCCTGTATACTGAGTTGTTTACCGAGGAAGAAGAAAACATGCTGATACTATATGAGTGGACCGTCCTATAATGATTTACCACATTGTAGGTTTAAATATGGCTTCATAATGAGAATTTCTGTTTTCCCATCAGAAGAAAACAATGTACTACCTTAAACGGAAAAAAAAAAATGGTATGATAAATTGAATTAATTTCTACCTGAACAACTCAGATATATACGAAGAAATCTTCGACGCTCCTCCAAACCTGTTAAGTCAAGTTATAATTTAATATAAATTTCCAGTAACTACATGTTGGCTCAATTGCCGTGAATGAGGCATAGAAAGTGCTGAACAAATCAACAGGCTGTCTACCTGGATATTTACTATAGTCCAGAATATGAGGGGTTTCTGTATGATAGTCAGCAGCCATCTCACAGAAATGATTTGCTATATCAAAAGCAACAGGATTGTAACTTGCATATTCATAGTCCTGCAAAACAGGTGTAGTCAAGAATATTAGAATGACAAGTGCAATAGCCAGATCAAATGGCATGCAAACAGAATACACAACCAATTGATTAAATAAATCGGACAAAGACAATTATGTCAAAATTCATTAAACCTCGATGAACTAGGGCCTTTTAAAGCCAAGCCACGTTGACCATGGATCCATTTCAGGTCCACATGTGCAGTGTCTACAGGGTGAGAATGGTCAGGATGGTGGAAAACAAATAGAAACCAGAAAAGCCTGCCTGAACGGGATTGCTTAAAAAGTAACGAGTCTGAGAGAGATATGCTGTGGAACTTACTCCTTCATAAATCCAAAAAGCATCAAGATAACAAAATAACAGCAACCTGGTACCAATTTTACTTGATCAATATATATGCATTTGCCTTCAGTAAACCAAACTCCATCATGGCACCTGCCAGCCCATCACTTCTTCATGAGTCACTCACCAGGTGGACTCATACCTCTACCTCAATGAATGTGAACTGGACTAGATGTGTTTTATAAGAGTATAACCCACCCTTATATGGTTATATAGCCTAAACCACATGCTATAATTTTCACAATAAGCTTTATTCATCCATTTGTTAGCATGTGGTGTCTTGACATTCCATTGAGGAATATAGCAAGATTTGAGTGCTCTACCTTTAGATTCATTTGAATTTTATTTCTTTTTTTTAATTAACCTGGAGAACATCCTGTCCTCTTGCACATGGAACATGCACTTACATGTCAAATGTAATAATATTCCACTAAATAACTAACAATATAGCACTTTAGTCCTTACATTTCACAAATTTCGTCTATCAGCAAGGGATGATACTTACAATTATTGTTATTGATCTGGAGTCTTCGTCCATCATTATGTTACCGTATTGCAAATCATTGTGGCAGAATCCTACGCGTTGATGACCACTTGAGAGATTACTTTCAAGTGCTGATATTTCATCTTCCATGACATCCAGGCAGAAAGCTTTGGCTTCTTCTGGTGTAGACAAACGTTTAGCCTCTTTAACCCAATTGCTGATGAATAAAGATAAGAGACCTTAGCTAATCAACTAGGACTGCATAACAACCTGGGAAGATCCCAAGACAAACAAGCATACCGCAATCTATCCCACAGGCACACAGACTTGGGCCCAGGCATTTGAAGATCATGGAATTCTTTCATTTTGGTTGCTATAAGGCCAGATATCTCTGAATCACGCAAATCAGCTGCTGAAAGTGTCTGGAATGGCACAACAGAACGCACAGCATTACAAGGCAGACCATCCAGTTTTTCATAGTTTCAGATAATATCAAGAAATTCCATATTATGGGTTTCAGTAAAGATTGGATCTTTGTTACAGCCCTGATTGCAAATAATTGCCATGTCACCACTTATCTCACTTGTAAAGTGATAAACTCTACTAGTATTAAGAAAGCTTCACTGAACAACATAGAATCACAATGTACATATGAGTGTGAATATGTTGTAGACTAAATTTGAATAAATAAATGTGTCCCTACTCTAAAAGCTTGAGCTGTTACGTTAACTAGTTCATTGTGGTAAAATCATGCAAAGATCCTGAATTCAAGTTTGGCCAATGATTTATGCATGCGCAACGAGAAATGAATCGGGCCTACACTTGACAAAGGTGTATTTTATTAAATGAGATAAATTAATGTGTGCCATGTCTAAAAGCTTATTCAACAGAATCCAAACTAAGCCGTTGTTTGAGCTCCATTTCTAAAAAAATTCATTTTTCTCTTAACCGTACATTTTTTCAATATAATTTTTTTACAGGCAAATCCAAAATTTTTCCCCCACTTTTAAGCTGCACATTCTCCAAACAAAAATCACTATTACAAAACTCATTTTGCATAAAAATAGAAATAAAAATAAAAACAGAAAACCCTTAAGGCCCACGGCCAAAAACAGGAAAAAAATTATTTTCCAACTCGTATTTTTTGAGTTTTGATAGATTTGTGAAGAAAATAGTCAAAACGTAAAAAAATTATTTTTCATTTTCTTCACGAATTTTCAGTCGTTTTCAAAAACTTTTTTTTCGAAAATGGAAAAGAGAACGTATTTTCAATATTTTGAAAAATTAAAAACAAAAAAGGGCCCGAAAACAAGAAAGAAAACGCACCCTAATTTATGCTGTTTTTGCGCTTTAATTTAAATCTTTCTACCTTTCTTTTCATTTTTCAGGAAATGTGATATGGGCGATCGCCTGGGATTTTTCACAAGCAAGTACTGTAAAATGTATAACATAAAGAGCACCATGTAAATACATACCCGAGCACGAATGAACTCTTCGATACGGCCACTAGAAAACCGGCCCAGCAAACGCGGCCCCTGTCCTTGTTTCGACATGAACTCAAACGTACGAATCTCATTTTCTCTGTCGATGAATACATCCACCCCTTTACCGTAAATCCTCACCACCACTTTCCTCGAACGGTGCTGCGATTCATTTTCAGAATTCGTAGGCCATTTGATTTGATAAACCTCGTTAGTCATGGCTCCTTTCAATGGAACAACCTGCAACGCATCTGCATCGGTAATATCGTCCCATTTTAGTGCCAAAGATTTCAGTATTTTCACAGCTTCTTCGGGAATACGCTGTTCTCTAGTTTCAGAATCCGATGAATTTCCGGCAGATCCCATGAATTATTTTACTGAGAAACAAATTGAACGACTCCGCTTGTGTAATTGAATACAGAGAATTTGGGTGAATTTAGCAGTGGTATTATCCGGGGTACAAGAAAATAGAATATAACACGAAGCTGCTCAATCAGTCAGATCCTTTCGCCAGATGGCGGCTGTTACTGAATAATTTATTGGGACATGTGCCTTACGCGTGATCCATCGCATAAAAAAGAGTAATGTCATGTAGTCCCCACTGAGATTGCAATCTCAATCTAGGCGATATTAGATTATAAACTAAATGAAAGATGAAATTAAATGACTTATTTAATTTCACCAATTATTTAACGCCACATTAATGCTACCTAAACGGTGTAATTTGTAACCCCAATGAAGTTAAATAACATTACTCCATAAAAATGGGCAAATTGCTTGAGACTTTACCCACACATCTCTAAGTGATAAAAGGGAAATGTGGAGAAATTCAACTTTATTTGAGGCTGTCGCGTTAAGAGTTCAAATCCTGAAATATGGATTTGACTCTTGGATAAGTGCAAGTATACAAGCAGTCTTTCACTTTATACCCTTGGAGGTATAACCTGTGATTTACCTCTTTTACCAAAGCTCAGGATAGGGCAGGTGGGACGCCAATAATGGGGTATAATCCAAAAAAATAAAAATAAAAAATGGGCAAATTGTGTCCGATCTGTCTAAAAGGAAAAAGAATAAAGCTGGATGTACACTCTAGTTTGACACTCTTTCATGGAAGAAACCTGGTTAAAATCAAGGATCATGCTATGAGTACATAATTAAGTGTACATAGGGGTGTACACTCCCTCACATGAGGGTGGATCGCATTTGAAATATAGTGTAGATTGTTGTCGCATGGAAAAATGTCAAACTTAATGCAACACATAATGTACATGTAACATGATTGAATGTATATCAACCATGCCACATGTACATTATAAATTACATTAAGTTTGACATTCTTCTATGTTGCAACAATCTATATATACTTATATAAATATTTTTTAGAGAAATTTACAGTCGACACCCTCAAACTTTACCAAATATACCACATTAATAGCAATCTTGGAAGTGCTTTTTATAGTAATTAAAGTTATAGAATATGAAATGTACGAATAAAAAATATATTTGATCAATTTAAATTATAATTTAAACTTTGTCAAATATAAATTCACGTATCTTTATCTTTGGAGATTCAAGTGGAGATCAGTTTAACTTAGTGATTATACATGTAGGAAAATAATAATTTTTGCTTTGATTCATTCAAAATGGAGAAGTAACGATTATATCTAAAGAATATGTATAGGCTAATCTATTGCGTGAGAGCAGGAGGAGAGAAAGAGAGGCACACATATACAAGGGGCGTGTGTGAGAGATTAATCAAGTTAGTGGAGTAATAAAATTAATTAGTGAGGTGCTTGTTTAAATGGATTTAGTGTAGTGTGGTAAGTTGTGTTTGTCCCAAAATTAATCGTACAAGTTTCTTGTGTAATAAAAATAATTTCTTGTGTGTTCCAAATTCAACATCCCTCATCTGAAGATGATCCTCTCCCCATCTTTTCTAGAGATTAGTTAAGGCCATCTTCCTCCTCTCTCTCACACACGCCCCTTATATATATATATATATATATATATATATATTCAGCCAACACACACACATATATACACTTCTATGGCAATGGCAGAGTCATTTAGAATGGAGGCGAAGGATAAATTATATAACAATATTCTAGATCATTCTTCCCTTGGCTACAATTGCATTATCCAGATTGTTCCCTATCTGCCTCAAGGATTGAATAAATATGGTGTCTAGAATTTTTCACCTCACTTGAACTGATGAATGGAGAAAGACCCAACATGTTCTAGAAATGTCGGTGCTGCATCTTCTATTCTCCCCTTCAGCATTGACATTTTAGCTTAACTCTTTTCTTTTTCGTCTCATCCAACTTTACCTGAAACTCGACCAATTTTGAATCGCTCGATGGATTGGCGACTTCAAATATATCCGACTCTTTTATACTTTTATCTTCGTCTATTTATTGATTAGCATGCTTAATATTTGATTTCTCATGTCTATTTTACTTCCTTATTTGTGATTGTAAATTTGTAAAAACCTTAATCTCTTCTTGTTGACTTGACCTTATCTCCCCTGATGTTGTTGTTTGATGCATACTCGTCTTTGCATGCTCTCGTTCATTGATTATTTCCATCACAGCTTGTATTTTTTTCAAGCTTCTGTCTTACTTCATCAATTTGTTCTGACACATTCTCCTTTATCTTGTCATCCATTCATTTGAATCTAGCAACTCCACACTTTTTGGTGTCTGCTCCACCCTTTGTGGAGTCTCCAATGAATATACTTCTTCAAACGTTTTTTTTTTAGTTTGGTACGGAGTCCACCAAGAAGACTCTTCATGAACATCGATGTCCTCAGAAGATTCTTTATGAACCTTGATGTCCTCTTTCGAGTATCGATCTAATCATTTTCATAGTCCAATTGCTCAGACAGGACCACTAGTAATACTGATTCGTCATTTAAACTTGAATTGATTTTCTTCTCTCCAACCTACTCAATTATTGTTGTGGATGCCTCAACATCTCATTTTTTCACTATTGTATATCTCTTACTTATTGGAGGTTGCTATATTATCTTTTACTGATTCATTTTTAAACCAACAATCTCTAGCATAATGACCTCGTTTTCCACATAAAAAACACGAGTCATTAGATCGTTGATATCTTTTACCTCTCTTGTTGAGCTCCCACTGTCTGGTAGTTTTCTTCAATCCGTCATTTAAATTTACCTTCTTTTAATTCTTTATAATTTTGCTGACAAAGTTGACCTCTTCTTTTGTAGCTAAATAATGCTTCTTCATCCTCTTTCTTTATTGAGATCCCTAACATTTTTCTGGTTAATGTTTCTTGGTCGGCCAACAAATTTTCAAGATTAACTAATGAAGATTGCTCTGGCCAACCTTGTATTACAGCAATAAAACTCCTAAATTCGGGTCTCAAACCATGTATTATTATTCTTCTCATTCCGGACTCTGAAATTTTACTTGAAGCACCTAACTTAATAATTTCACGATAGAGAGATTTAACTTTATTAAAATATTGACTTACCGTTAATTCTCCTTGAGTGATCAGGAACTTGTTTTCCAATAATTGCAACTTCAAGTCATTTTTCTTTGAGAATAGTGCGGCCAACATGTCCCATTCTTCATTTGGTGTATTTTTTATCCCTTATGTGCTCTAGTAATTCTTCCTCGGTCGTCGTCTTTATTACGAACAAAGCCACTTTGATTTTCTATTTCTTCAGAGCTCCAGCCTTCTCTGGCGACATCATGTTACTTCCGCCAACTACCTCTCACGGGTCTTGTCCCTGGAGATATGACTTCATGCAAGTTTTCCATGTGGTATAATTCTGATTGTTGAGCTTCCCCATTCCGTCTACTGACACGCCCGAACGGGGGTCAAAATAAATTCCTTACTTTCCTAAAATTTGTCGTTCGAGTAGTAAAAGGCAAGCAATGGTCATTCCCGTAGAGGATTGTTTTCAATTATGTTAATTGCGCAAAATAAAATAAACGACGAAAGTATATAAATAGGGGGGTTTGATTCAATTAACTAAAGAGGCGATAACTAAAAATAAAAATAGCTTAACACATGAAATGAAATTAAACAACGGAGGCGATAGATCAACAAAAGAGAGAGTGTGATAAGGGAATATTTCTTCACCGTGAGAATGATTTTCCAATACGTTTTCACAAAAGATTTTCATTCAAATGGTTAACAACAATTCGAAAATAATCAAAGACTCGACTACCTCAAACTCTCCTTAATTTTAGTTGAATAAGATAAGCATCGTTACTCAACCCTAATCATCAAACAATCTAGGATAAGATCGTTAGATTAAATTTAACAAAAGCATTAAAACAAGAGAGTCGAATTGAATTAAGCGCAAACTCGAAAGCTTGATTTACTAACATAAGTGATAATCCATATATCTAACACATATAAAAAGAGTGAAAGTATTTTCTACTGTAGAAACTACCAAATACAAATAAAACACGCCTTTCGACCTTTTTTATTCACGCCTTCAAACTACCCCCTTCACTCTCTTTGTCTCACTAGGGTTTACGAAAGCAGTCTCCTCCTCTTCGCCTCCGTCGCTCTCTAACATCAGCCCTCGTCAATGGTGCGCCGCCTGCGGATCTCTTCTACGTAAAAAGTGCTAGACGTAGAGAATCATATATGTAAATCTGTTATTGATAATTTTTTCTGTTAATGACTGTAGGCGTCGAAGAAGGATAAAGCTCCCCCACCGTCGTCAAAGCCGGCAAAGTTTGGCGGTGGCAAGCAGAAGAAGGTTTTTAATCGTCCCTAAATTTTCTTGTACATTGATGGATACAATTTTTTTTATTAGTGCGATTCTAAGAGTGTAATTTTTGTTTAATAATTTGCAGAAGTGGAGTAAGGGAAAGCAAAAGGAGAAGGTGAACAACATGGTTCTGTTCGACAAGGCAACCTACGACAAGTTGCTTTCTGAGGCCCCAAAATATAAGCTCATCACACCTTCCATCCTCTCTGATTGTCTCAGGGTATGTTTTTAATTGTAATCTCTATTCGGTAGTGGATGAATGTGTCTGAATGATATATATATATCTCCTTCTTTCTTTTTCAAGTTCACTTCCCTTTCTTATCTTTTCCATCTTTCATTAGAAACAAATATACCACACAGAATGGTAGGGTTACCAGGGTTACCACAGAACACGGTGCCGCGCAAGGCACCGTGCGTGCGAGACGCGCGCCTCGCACACGGTGCGAGACGCTTCTCGCACGGTGCGAGACGCGCGCCTCGCACGGTGCGAGACCGGCGTCTCGCAAGGTGTGAGGCGGGCGTCTCGCACGGTGTTTTTGGTTAGGTTGAATGATGGAAAATACATTGACACTAGATTGACAGAGTGATTGCCAGGAAAATAGATGGTGAGGAAGACGATGGGAAGAAGAAAGATGTAGGGTTACCTAATTGATTGAAGTCGGCTTGGATTGGATTTGAAATGTTTTATAAGTGAGTTTGTAAAGTCCAATGCATATAATTAATTGGTTTTGACACACTAAATATACACGTTAAGGTCGAACCCCGTTTCGAAGCCCCGAAGCGGCGAAGTGGCAAACTATTTTGCCTTAAAATATGATTTTTCTTTGGCCAAAATGATTGACAGATAATTATAAAATCAACATACATAAAAATTTTAAAAGAATTTAATAGCATTTTTTTGAAATTAATATTTTTTCAAAACTTGACAAAATAGAAATAATCAAATAACATTTTTGATTCATGGTATAATAGTATAGGGTGGAGAGAAGAAAATGGGAGGTGGTGGTGGGGTGCTGATTCTTAAGGGATAGATAAGACTGGGGGAACATTCTGAGCTTGGTCTTTTGCGAAATACATAGTGTCTTGTGGTGGCTAGCAAAGATTAGAGACAACTCATTCTTTTCAGGGTTTGATTTTTTGTGGCAGTTCCTTTCTGATTGTATATTGGTGGTGGTGTTTCCTCATATTTGTGTTTCTCAAAGTTTTTAGTTTAATAGCGCTTTTACTCTGTATTTGCACTGTCTTGCCCCCATTGAATATTGATTCTTTGTACGGAGTAGAGGTTTTTGTTGATCTGATTGCCATGATTTACAGGAAAGTGTAGCACCTGCGCCTATTGGTTTTAGGTGAGTTCTGTGAGTTGAGAAGATCGAGCTTTCTGTTTGATGCATCAACATAAGAGCAAGTGCTCTGCAAGTTCGAGAGAAATGAAGAATCAAGGGTAGCCTTTGAAATTGAAGAGTCTCCTCTTAAAAGTGAGGCATTGGGTAAAACCAATAGTATGTGCTCCTATAAATATAAAAGAACTACAATTAAAACTAATAATTATTCACAAAAGAAAAAAAAAAATTTAAAAATGGAGACGAATATGTGAATTTTTTTATCTATTCCATTGTGACTAATCTTCTTCAGTATCATGATGCAAAGGTCAGATAATTTTTCTACATCTTTAAAATGATAAGGAAACTATTAAGATCTATCAATGGCTCCTTTTTCCTCTGTCTTCCTCTCTGCCTTAACAGCTTGTGCTTGGTTATATTTATAGGTTTTAGAACACGCATGTATTTGCTTGACCCGGATTGCAGAGGCATTTGGGTCAATGCCAGAGAAGCTTGATGAACTCTGCAATAATGGACTTGTTACCCAAGCTGTAGCCTTAATTTCCACTAGCAATTCTGGAGGCGGCCAAGCTTCACTCAGCACTTCTACATGCCATTTCTAGCTAAATTGATTGGCTCAAGTGATTGGCTCAGGAGCCAGATTTTCCACTTAAAGTACCATACTAATTTCAGTCGGCTCACAAGCCACAATGTTGGTCGGCTCAACCATTGTTATATGGGTAGGAAGGCATTGGTATTGTCGTCCTATACTCTAGAATCGTCTTGGGAGAGAGATTGTAGTATAGATAGAGAAAAAAATCTAGGGTTTTCCTCCCCCCACAGCAGTCGACGCCTACGCCGATCTGTAACAAATCAATTTTCTTCTCCAACCTTCGACGCTGTATTTTGGATTCTGGAGTCGTCTTTTTTGTGAGACATTGTAGTAGGAAGAAAGAAATTAAGGGTTTTCCTTCGTATTGTGTTTTGGTGTCAACAATTGTGGTCAGAGAGAGAGAGATTGTAGTAGAGAGAAAAATCAACGCTTTTCCTCCCCACGACAGTCCTCGTCGTCACAGCGACTGCGATTCCTAAAAAATCAAGGGTTTCCGTTCGCACAACAGTCGTCGCGGTGACACTTAAGCTTTGAACTTAATTCGTATTTTCTCCTGCAATCGTAGTGAAGAGAACCATAGAATCTGTTCTTCTCATTTTTTGTGTGTATTTCTTTGTGATTTTCTTAAAAGATTATTTATGTAGTTTTTCTTTTTGTCTATAGATGAAAATTTAGCTGGGTTCGTCTTCCTTTGCCTCGATCTAAGGTATGTTGTTGTTTCTGTATATGCATGAAAATCCAGCTGGTGTCCTCTCATTTACCTCGATATAGCTGAGACGTTGAAGTTTTTTTTTGATATTTGCTTTCCTGTGGATGTATTTCTTATTTTATTTTTTTGAGGTTTATTTAATGTAAATGTGTTGTTTTTTGGGTGTGCATATGAAAATTTAGCTGCGATTTTCTTTCTTTATCGTCATGTACTTAGGAAGCTTAAAGTTGTTGTCTGATATTTGCTTTTAATATTTAGCGAGGATCACAAGATCTTTTTGTGGGTATGTTTAGAGTGTTTTTGGTCCATTTGGGAGTTTTTATAGTCCTGTTGTTGTTATTTGTTGTAGTAAATTGATTTATGATATTTTATTTTTCTGATTTGTTTTCAGGAATTTCTTGAATTTTGTATTAAGTGTTGTAAGATTATCATGAGAATCCTCTTCCTCTTCTTCATGTTTTTCTTTTTCAACCCGATGCGTTATCCCTAATATTTTTTTCTTGTGTTAAGATTCAATTCATAAGTGATTATGGAACCCCCAAACTATTGAAGAATTCTTAAATAAAGTAATGTCTCTTTGGCCAGTGTGAGCCCTTTCTTGATCTCTATATAAAACTAATGTGATTCTCCATATCATCAGATTTTTGAGATTGTGAATCTAGCTAATGAGCTTCTTCCCCCGCTGCCTCAAGGAACAATCTCTCTTCCAGCCAGCAGCAATCTGTTTGTTAAAAGTTATAATTCATAAAAATATAAAATGCAATAAGATGATCATAATAAACTTCAAACAATTTTATAAATCAATGAATCAAATTAACGAAATTAGATGTCTACTTAATAAACAAAGCATCGATTAATAAATAACAACTTAATAAGTTATCAGATTAGTAATCACATATCAAAACTTAAGTATATAAGTAGAAGTAGAAACAACATAAAAATCTTCTATATCATCTACTTGTAGGATCTTTAAAATAATGGTCAACATATTACACTCCAACTCATCGCTATCACTTTCATCCTCTGCTTACAATAGTATCTTCTTGTTCCCCATCTCCTTCCATGCAAATGCATCCCTTTTCCTTTTGTGTGAATTCAGAAAAAAAATAAAACAAGAAAATAAAAATAAAATTGTAGAATGTTCTATGTCAAAAAAATAAAAAAATCAGCTCAAAAAATTGAGTTATATATAAATGCCTGGAGAAGCCAAGACAAAATGGCGAAGACCTTAGCTGTCATGAGCTTTAGACTTGAGGCATAAGCCATCAGATGGCACTTAAGCGGGAAAGCCTAATGAGACATGAGGCAGGGCACAAGGCATAAGTTTCAAACAACTTGTTAAACTATGCTTGTATCTGGGCTATTTATTCGGATACTTTATGGGAAGTTCTTTAAAAGAAAACCTATTTAATTGAATCACAACTCACAAAACCTCCATCTTACCATTTCGTAGATCGTTGTGCATTCGATATACTTGTTAGGTCATAAAATTCTTGCAACAGTTAGCTAGATTAACAAATTATAGGCTGAAAAAAATATGTAGCCATTACACTTTTGTTGTGAGGAGTTTTCGGCTTTGTAGTTGTAATGCTGGGACGTTATTTTGGAAAAAGGAAGCATCAGATAATGGGTGTTTCATAAATATTCAGTGAGGAATTTTTCACCCATAAATTTTGATTTATAAAAATGTCTCATTCAAGTATTGTATTTTTTTTTTTTTTTATGCTCCCACTCTGCTTTATTTGATTACTCCTATGCATTTTTGGTAATTCTTGGAAGAGGCAGTTGTGATTGGAGGTCTAATGTAAACCTGGAGGTTACAATGTGAACTTCTAGAGTGCTTTTATATCACTGCAGTTACTATTACCATTATTTTTAATCAATATTGCAAGTTGCTTCAGTAAATATATTTGTAGAGTCTTGATTAGCGAATGTGCTTATGCACATGTTTTCTTCTTATGGGCAGTATAAATTGGGCTGGGGTTATTCCATTAGGAATAGGTCAGGATTATATTTTGAATAACAGGTTTACTATAATTACATCTTGTCTCGTTTGTGACGCATTAAGTGTGAGCCAGAAATGATTACTTCTATTCAATTATGTAGTGCTTTGAGATACTGATAACATGCCTTTTTTGTCATCTTAAAATGTCTCAGGTCTTCCAAGAATTGTTCACCCAGACGAAGTATAAAGAGGCTGTTGAGCTTACTGCGGATTCTCCTCAAGGCATCCTTCGGACACCGGATACAGTATCCAAATTTCAGGTAGTTCATATTCTTTTCTGGCATACATGTGATAATTATTAAATCCCACATGCATGTTTCTTCCCCCCCTCCCTTTAAATGGAATGAACTTTTTCATAAACATATTACAGGCAATGTTTCATTGGGTATGAAAAAAAATTTCTGAGGGGGAGAGGAGGCTTAATTAACATGATGTGATGTTTGTAGAGTGTTCCTGTTCAAGCTGGGCAAACGTCACCATTGCTGCAGTACTTTGGAACCCTTCTAACGAAAGAGAAGCTCAATGCATTCGAGTCTTTGGAATTATCTCGCCTGGTCGTGAACCAAAACAAGAAGAATCTCTTGGAAAACTGGCTAGCCGAGGATAAGCTGGAATGTAGCGAGGAACTTGGAGACCTTGTGAAGGTTAGATTTCCTATTAAATCTGAAATATTGAACTTGTAGTATACATATGCAGTCCCAACGCTAATATGCACAAGGAACAAAACGCATGCACGTGCATCGCACGTGCCTTCACTAGTATATATATATATATATATATATATATATATATAATTGAATAGCGATTACGTACTACCGTCAATCAAAATATACTTGCCACTAGGTTTAGGTAAAAATAGCGATTACGTACTAAATTTTCCTAAAATGGCGAATATTGAAATAATCTATTCACTTAGTTGCGCCGCTAAATATTCGAGAAGAACAATATGGACAATAAGCACAATGAATAAACACATTAACCAAAAGAACTTTTAAGCAAAAATTATTGGAATTTCATTCAAGGGTTAGAAAATACCCCAAATCACATCTATGTTAGTTATTCATAGTGTAACTACAAACAACCCACAAAACCATAAAATACATTGAGAAAAACGAGATTAAGGAGAGGAGAAAGCTTATTGATGAAAAGATAGGTGGGAGAAATCTTCAAGATCGATGACCTTTTTCATTTTCTTCCCAAATTCCTTCAATGGTAGATTTTCGCATAGGTTTTGCCCTCTAATTTTGCCTCTCTTTTGATCGATTTCTTCCCCCAAAAACTTTCCTTAGAAGTGGTCTTCAAGTTCTATTTATATTGCAAGGCAACTTGAAAAAGAGTTGGGTTGAAAATGGGCCGTAACCGGGTCAAAAAAATACGTTTCTGTACTACCCAGGAATTTTCCCCAAAACATGCCATGCGTAAGCATGGCTTTAACCGTGCGTACGCATGGTGTTGTCAAAGCAGTTTTAGGAGCCTGGTTGATCAGCTGTGCGTACGTACAGACTTGCAGGCTGTGCGTACACACAGCCTTGTAGTTTCTGCCTCAGCTAGGAGTTCACCTGTGGCTGGTTTTTTTTTGGTTTCCAGCTGGTTTTTCGGATTTTTGGATGCCATGGCTTCCAATTTTCAGTGCCATGACATGAAGATATTTACTGCAACACGCTGGTAGTCAGCATCTTTGGGCGCCAGCTTCATTATCATATCACATTTTGCAACCCAATTCATCCGGTTAATGCAGTTTCTGTGGTGCCCAGCTTCGGCATTTCTGGTTTTCGCATCAGTTACTTCCTGATTTTCTGTTCTTTTGGCGTCTAAATTTTTGCCATTAAATCGGCAATATGGCACACAAATTTTGGCATCCTTCAAGTCTCATTTCATCAAACAAAAGGCGATGGCGAGATCGCCGCCGAACCATGCAATCCTTGCATTTTAATTCTTTAACTCACCGAACCTTGAAATTCTTGCATCTCAATTCTTTTGACTAAATTCTCGAGTAAATTTCTTCCAATCGTCAATTAGCTCGGGTTTTTGCCTATAAAATAAAAAGGACAAAATTAAGAATTAAATCGTCATTTAAAACACACAAACATCTAATTTTAAAGGTTTATTTAAGTGCAAAATGCGCACTTATCACCTACCACTTATAGGTCGTCTATCGTCGCTTGATTTATCTCATCGTAATCAAACAAGCTTTATGAAAGCTTCATAAACTCCTTTTATACACGAACTCAAAAAGCTCAAAAGATCCTTTCCCAACCGTCTTGTTCTGATACCACTTGTTCAATTTAGAACACAAAAAATTATTTTTATTACACAAGAAACTTTTACAATTAATTTTGTGACAAACACACCTTACCACACTACACAAAATTCCATTCAATACAAGCACCTCACTAATTAATTGTATTACTCTGCTAGCTTGATTAATCTCTCACACACACCACTTGTCTATGTGTGCCTCTCTTTCTCTTCTCCTGGTCTCTCTCTCTCTCTCACACACACACAAATACATATATATTCAGCCAACACACACACATATATATACACACACACTTCTATGGCGGTGGCAGGCTCATTTAGAATGGAGGTGGAGGATAAATTATATAACAATAGTCTAGATCATTTTTCCATTGGCTGCAGTTGCATTATCTAGATTGTTCCCTGCCTGCTTCAAGAATTGAATAAATATGATGTCTAGAAATTTTCAGCCCACTTGAACTGTTGAATGGATAAAGATCCAGCACATTCTAGAAATATCGGTGCTGCATCTTCAAGGGATCTAGACCCATTTTGTCCTACTCCTTTGAGAAAAAAAAATGATTTCTATTGATACAAATGGGAGGTTTTCTCAATCGTCTTTATTTTGTTTTAACAGTCGTATGTTTGCTGGTAACGACTCGTTTAAAAGTAATCTTTGTCTATCCATTTTAGAGCATTCTAAGAGGCTCTTTAAAATTGGAATGCTCTCTATTTTAAAAATTCAATCTTTAAAATTTTATTTCAAGAGACTTTTTAATTTAACTTTTTAAAATAGAGAGTGAGTTTTGGAGATCCAAACCCACCTCTCTATAATTTAATGTTTCAAAGATTTCAACTCCAATGTACATTTTATTGACTTAATTAAATAAAATGATATAATTATTGGAGAAAAGATAGTAAAAATAAAAGAATAAAAAAACAATAAATATATATTGGGAATGGTAAAATTAAATGTTAAAAATAAAGAAATTATTGGAGCTTTTAAAATTTTTGCTCTTTAAATTTATAGATACTCTTTAAATTGTAGAATATACTTTTTAAAAATAGAGTCTCTTGAAGATACTCTTATTTCCTCCAAAGAGTTATAGCCCTTGTAGTTGTCTGGATACTATTCTTCCTAGGTTTTAAGAATAATTGGAACGTTGGAATAGCTCGTGTGTCCCTATGCAGTCATCATTATTGACTTAACATCAAGCAAATTCCTTGAAATGCTCATCTCTCAAATATGATGAAATAAATGTCAAAAGGGTCCAAAAGTAATTTTGCTTGGTTTGATCAATAAATGCAGCTGCCCTTTTACTGCATAATGGGGCAAAATTTTGCTAAAAATTGTTGAAAATGACTTCCAAACAAGGGCATAAAAAGAAAAGAAAACAACCGCTTGTCACCAAGATGATTTGATCAGACCATTTGGGCTCGGTTTCCAAACTCTAGAGAGGCTTAACATTTACTAAATTACAAGATGACGAACCAAAAAGAGTAACAATATTGCATCAGACTCAAGGGTCAAGATCTAATGGATCTCGGGCTCTGATGAGCCCAAACATCCCATCTGTTCAGGGCTCGCTCTGGAGACCATTAATGGGCTATGGGCCGTGAAATCGCTTTTAACATTTCCAATATGAAAATCAAGAAAAGTTTGGTAAAGACAGATAGATGATTGATCAACCGACCACCGAAATGTGTCAAATGGACCCATCTATGATAGATTTTGTGTACGACTGTCAATTCAATTTGTTACAAAATGATGCTTTAAAATGAGAAAATTAGTAATCTTTGACCTACACTAAACTCCTAGCCCACATTTCTTTAATACTTTTCCTACACTTTGACTGAAACATTCACTCTATGTATATTTAAAGAATAACTATAATTCTTTTTACACTAAACTAAGTATATGTACATTGTACTAGAAAGTTTAAAGCGAGTTCTTGTCCAGAAATTCTTGACACGGGACAATGATCGACAACTAAATAAGATCGATAGCTGAGTGAATTTGTGTACTAACGGCTTACTTACAAGCCTATTTTTCGCCTTTGAAGATATCAACACGATTATAAAGCTCATAAAATGTCAATTCTTTAAACACAATACACACAAATTTAACTATATTATTGACATTATTCATTAAATTATGTAATTCACGCATGCAGTCACGCCAACAAACTTCTCTCCAGAATTTGAAAAGTAATACTCATAATTTAGATAGTGAAAGTAAAAGGCAATAAAGTAAGCAATTTGTAAAGCATTCAAAGCTGCCTTATTGGAAAATGCTGCACAATCCGGGCCTAGCTAGACAATGATCCATGCAAAATTTTGGTCGGTTCATGAACTTAATACAATCCTCACGAGATGTCTCTGAAATTTGAATTGTAAGTTAACTGGTTAAAAACCTCGTTGGTCGAGCACTACATTTAAGTTCAAGAACTGTCCAAAATTCAATTCGGAAAATTTTGTAGCATTGTTTAAAGATCAGTGACCAATCGAGTTTTTAACACTTTGAACCCCTTTTTTGTTAATTATAATAAAAGGGTTCCACTTAATTGTTTTGCTATTGGAATAGTCGACAAAAAAGATTTCCTGGAACTTTTACCCTTTTACCTAACTCAATTCAGATTTGGTGAGATCGTGGTCGGCAATGAGATATATAAAGAGAGAAGGAGATGTGAAAAAGATTGGATTGACAGAGATTTTGATGATGGATCACATTTTATTTTTGAAATTTCTTAGTCTAATTAGGAAAAGTTGTAAAGGTTATTCTTTATACACTGTAAGATCATCATCATCATATATATATAACTATATTCACAACACCTTGTAATCACACACAGAGTCTCTTAATCTTTCTCTAACAGGCAAAAATTTCAAGGTTTGGTATTGATCGAGTTTATAGAGTTGGGCGCAAAGTCAATTTGGGGATGAAAGAAAGGTGCGTTACGATGTGCCTGGCTCCCTGTATGCCACATGACGACACCAATCTAGCAGTGGGATTGGTTGTAACAGGTGGCGTACGAGGAGCCAAGCATATCAAATTCCATCACTCTTCTCTCTATTTGTGTACACACACATGTTTATATCTATGTCGGATTCAGGCAAGCAAGCAAATCAAGAAAATGCTAAATAATGAAAATAATCAAATACTTTGATTTGTGTGGATAATCAACATTATACAATACTGCTATATTGATGGTATTTTAGATAGCATTTTGTTACATTTTGCAATATTGTTAATATATTGTTAGAAAATATGGGTCATGAGTCATTCATGTAGGGGTGACCCGACCCGCAAGATTTCAAAAGTGGATAGGAGGGAATGTTTTGAATGGAATTCAAATCCATAACTTTCCTAACTCCCTACAACTCCTAAATAACTATTTGCAATCTCCTAATTGAAGTTATGGAAAAAGAAGAGAAGAAAATAAAGAAAATTCGTAAGAAAAATGATTCAAAAATAGAAAAATGCATAGAACCACATATATGGCATGAAAACTCACAAAGTTAGGCATTTAGATTGTGGATTATAATTTCCTTCCATTGTGATCAGAATTGAGACCATTGGAGAATAAGAAAATGCAGATTTCAAAGTTTAGAAAGTAAAGTGATTTCAATCATTCAAAAGATCTTGGATTTCGTCATTTTATGTAAGGATTCTTGACCGGAAATTTATGTTGAAGTATGTTACGAATGATTATATTGGTATCAGAGTGTTAATGTTGAATTTGTTGCAATATTTCATCCTTAAATATGCCATTACATGCATTCAATTTAGTTATGAATTTTGTATGCAAAGTTTTCAAACGTTATGTGAATTTTATGGCATCTTTTGATAATTTACTTCTTTTACATTGATAATTATGTACTAATATTAGTATGGTTAGAAAGGTATTTTAATGAGCTTTCCATCCATATAAATAACTTAAAATTTGGATTTAAAATGAAAAAGTTATGAGGTTTTGAAATTTTGATGAAAATATGATTTTTTGTATGAAACTTGGTAAAATTTGAAATTTCATCACATGATAACTTCTTCAACACTACGTTTCATGATTCCCATTTAGTGTGGTTGGATAGATCTTCTCTAAACCTTTTCAAATATAAAAATCAATAATTTTGACATTAAAATGAAGAAGTTATGGCATTTCGAAGTTTGATCGAAAATCTGAAATTTTTGCATGATTTTTTTGCCATTTTCACTATCTAACAAATCTATTGATATCCTAAACGCGATAAAAAAAAAACTGATTTTTAAAAAATCTGACCATACATATGAACTCAGAACATTGAAATTAGTCAGTATGATCAATCAATTTTTTTTCGAGGATGACATGACGACACTAATGCAGACCTTTTTTTTTTTTTTTAAAAATTAATTGTAGATTAGTCGTTCACGTGAGGGAAGATGCGAGACCTGATTTCAATTCTGAAATTTCATATTGTCCCCCTAAATTATTCTTGATTTTTCAGTATAATTAAATTAATTTTTGGAAAGTCAATTATTTATTTATTTAATGCTTAAAATAAATTTGTAAAAAGTATTAAAAATATTTTTTTTTAACTTCATTAAATTTGATTTTTTTTTTTTTTTTTTATAAAATCAAGAATATTCATTAAGTGTTATTTGGCTAGTGGGATTTATTTTTTGAAGTGCTCTCATTTTTTTTTTTTTTAAATAAAAAATATTTCGAATGTATTTAATACCATGTTTTTATATGTTCATGAGTTGTGTGGTTCTTTGATTGTGTTATGCGATTCATTATAACTTATTTTCAATTTTTGTGCTTGATCAAATATGTTTGGATCTATGCACATATATAGCATTCTTAGATAGAATGCTAGAAAAATAAAGGTTATGGAAGTTGTAGAACAATGATGTCTTATTGAAATTGATAAATGGATAAATGGATAAATGGAAGTTGTAGAAATATGTTTTTTTTGTTGTTGTTGTGATAAGTAGAATATGAGAATTCTGATGCCACTTCCCATTTGTTGGGATTGTGTTGCAACATATATTAATGTGAGGTTGAGAATTTGGAATTAAATGATGTGAGTTTCATTCTTCGATTATAATTGGAATTATTTGCTGGAAGAATTAATTTGTGATATCATAGTATATGTCATAATTGGATAAACATGCATCTTTATATTTTTACTACACATTATGTAATTACCTTATTGAATTACATGATATCTCTTAATTTGTGAATGGTTATGAATGCCTTAATCAGTAGAATTAGTGAGATTCTTACTTAGATCTATTGATTGTCAGTTGAGTGATAGTTCGGTAATTGAAAATTTTAGAAAAAAAATCTCACCTAGAACGATTTAATTCACCAACCAAGTGAGATTCTTAAGATGGAAGAATTAATGTAATTCTCGCTTATAACTCATGAAATAGGATCGCAGACGATAATTGGGAACATAGTGAACTTTCGACTCTGTGTCTAACGTTAAACTATCATATACATTAATTTGCATTAATGCAAAAATGGTATATGTGCTTAAATGGATATTGTTTGAGAATAAAATGTCTCTAAAATCTTATAGATCATGACAACAAAATCTATAATAGTTGACCTTAATAAAGGTAATAAGCTAAATGCTATAACATTTAGTATGATAAGATTTTGAGTGCATTAGAAAAACATGATGCTTTAGAGAGAATCAACCACGTAATAGTAGACTTGATGTAGGTCATACTACTTTAGAGAATAAAGATTAGAACTTTGTCAAGTATGGGGAAAATATGGATTCCAATGTTTGAGCATTTGAATTGTTGAGTTTTGTCATAGATGATCTTTTTCTCGAATTTAACTTAGTTGAAATGGTTAACATAATGTTGACATTTTTTGTTGGTTACATTTTTTTTAGATGAGTAGTAAGTTCAAACTAGAAGTATGTGAAAGTCGTTTTGGTAGATGACCAATGTTATAAAAGTTCAAGGGTTTCAATCTTACGGTTTGAATCTCTTAACTCAAAAGTAGTTGAGTTAAAGTATATTACACTTTGATATGTTCTTCTTAGTATTGTTTACGTGTCAAGACTATACATATATCGAATCTTATTTTGTGTGGATAGTGGATTCAAGAGTTAGAAACCCACTTTATATGAGATCAAGAATTGTCTTTAGTCTATTGTCGAGTCTTTGACTTGATACAAAATAGATATATATATATATATATATACACTAAAGATGGAGTGGAGGTTTATATGATTGATACTGCAACTTTGTGTTGTAAATTGGAGAAACTGACCTCTTATTTGATATTAAGATAGTATCAAAGACTCCTTAGTTGCTATTCTTCTAAGGTTGGTCTCTTACTTGAACTTATATGTGGTAGTTCTTGTTAAGGGATATAATCCCACATCGATTAAAGATGTAAACATAGGTTAATTTATAAGGCCTTGAGCTACTCCTCTTAATAATGTTGACCTTTTAAGATGGACTCCCAAGTCTTCATATGGTATCAGAGCCCATAAGCTCCAATGAGCGATTCGATCCTTGTAAGACTAAAAAATATGAGCATGTTGATTTCAAGATTGGTCTGCTCAAATGAGCCACCATCTTGTGGGGACTTGTTAAGGGATGTAATCCCACATCGAATAAAGATGTAAACATAGGCCAATTTATAAAGCCTTGGGCTACTCCTCTTAATAAGGTTGACCTTTAAAGATGGAACCCCAAATCTTTACATTTCTACTCATAGTGCTGATATTTATTATGGTTCTAGATATTTGTGCAATGATTTTGAGGTTTTTGAGTTGTGATTATCATTTAAAACTGTAAGAGCTAAACTTCTATACAATAAATTCATTTGAATTTCTTTGCAGGCTATAATTAAGAAAGATGGGGCTGAAACTTCATTTTTCATTACACTTATAGATAGATTCACGTATTTTATATATATCTGCCTCTAATTTTCTTAAGTGGAAGATATTGTATTGATTTCAACTTTTTTGAAGTGGAGTAGAAAATCAAGTTGTGAAAATGAAGACTTTGAGAACTGTATTAGAGCGTGAATCTCTATCACGAGAGTTCAGTGATATAGAGAATGAAAGAAAAATTCTTATTGGATTAACATCTGCCTTTGATCGTGCAAAATTAGCAAAAATCAAAACCATAAGAGATTAAATTTGTTTAATACGAAGAAATTAATTGCAGGATCTCGTAGTTTACTTATGCATTGATTCTTGTATACACAAGAAGAATGAGTAGACCAAAATATGACATGTTTTGATATATGCAAAGTATCAGATAATTATCAAATTTAAAACTGTTGTTCTTGAATTGCTTACTTTCGTGTTTCATTAGTGCATCTCTAAAATGTTACTTCTTTTGTTATTCTTGAAGTATATTTCCAGTATAAGATCAACTTAACAATACTTAAGCAAGATTTTAGCTTTTTTTTTTTTATTGTTACTACGAACATTTTGATTAGAGTTTTGTATCATTTTCCGCATAACCCATTGTTTGCCAAAGTTTTTTGAGATTATAAATTTGTGGATCACGCAAAATTTGTAATTAAAAGTGTAAAAAAGTTATGAATCTAATAAAATATATGATCAAAAATAAAGTTTGTCCAATTTAAAATCTGAAAAACACTACACCAAACAAGAGTTGAATGTTATAGTGAAAACTTGAGCATGTAGAGGGTAAATCAAGAATCTGAGCTAGTAATTGTTTTCTAATTTACTTATGAAAATTTGTTAATCCCCCAAAATATACACTGCAGACACATGGCTTTAATAACCCAAAAATGGGGGTGGGCTTGAACCTAGGTGATAAGTAGAAGCCCTGATGTCCCATAAATTACAACCACAATGGCAAGTGGGCTGAAGATTGTTTACTCGTTATTTAGTGGGCTTTTGGTACTTGGAAAACTAACAATGGGTTAGGCTTCGATCCATTTAAGGTAGTTCAAGCTCCTTTTTTTTCGAAAGTGTAACATGTTCAATAAAAAATTACTTGATGCATATTGTAAAAGTTGATACCTAGATAAAGTCCATCTTCGGCCATGTAAAATGCATCTTTACTATCTTTAATTACTCCCTTCTCATGACTTCCATGGCTACTCACTATCTTTCTCGCAACCTCCCTTGAGGTTTTAGCCCCCAACCACACATCTATCTTGTGGGTTAGGACAAATCTAAGGTGACTTATTCACCATCGGTCTAACATGGCCCTACACTAGTCGTGACACCCCACTTGTGCGTGCATGTATACTTTGCTAGGTTTTGATCCCACATGTTTGACACTTGCACTACAAAGTCACCTTTCTTGGTCTATATAACTTAATCCCAAAATTGAACTCACTAGAAAGTGGACTCTACAATTGAACTTTTGGATGCACTAGAGGTGCAGGGTGGGGCCTAAATTTGGTCTGCACGAAAAATTTATTTTATTACAGATCTTTACATCTAATGATTTTTTCAATTTTATAATATTACACCAAATTTAATGCATCTCAGTTTGCGACATCTTAGCATGTTCTAGGCACGGAAATATATATAATTTAAAATATTGGTATACAAGTTACCAGACACAAACCAGGACCAATGCCGTCCCCAGTCGTGCACCAGAATCACGCCCACCAAATCCATGCATGTATTGGCAGCTCCAACATGACACACACCCCTTTAGTTTTTTTTTTTTTTTTAAAAGGATAATTTGAAATTTTACACTTGTAATTTCAATTTTATCCCAATTTATCTTATAAATAGAGTCGTCATTTGAATTTTGTATAATCATTAAGAGAGAGAGAGTGAGAGGTGTTAGAGAAGACATGGTGTGCCATTTAGCCCTTGTTTGATAGTCATTTTTGGGAAGAAAAATGTATTTTTGAATAGTTGATTGATGGAGAATGTGTGGTTAAAAATTAAAGTTTTGGGTTTACGTGTAATATTATTTTATTGAAAAAAGTGTGGTTGAAAAGAAGAGAGAAAAATGCATTTTACGTGTAAAATGACTACATCATGGGTAACAATGGGTTAAAAATTAAAGTTTTGAATTTACGTGTAATATTATTTCATCATGAGAATTACTGTAACAATGGAAGAAGATGTAATATCACATTGAAATGAATATCTATAATTCTTGCTCTTTTGTGTTAATTTACTCTCGGTGGTATAGAATTATAATTTCTAATTCTCAATAAACTAAAGCATACAACCATGTCGTCAATGTATAAGTTTATTTATATTCACGTCAGCAACGTTACAATTTTTAGGAAAAATTAAATTTGAAGGACAAGCCGGTCTAATGGCACACAAAACCGACCCTGATAAACAAATAGAGGATGACCCTCGAGATGGACTATGTCAAAGTAATTCGGCAAGATGATCTTGTAACTTCGGGACAAGGAGTGGTCTATCTATCTTTTTATTAGGAAAATCTTAGTCCTTTCCGTAACTCCGATAAGGTTTTCCTCTAATGAGATCGACAACCGATAAAGCTGTATACTGGACTATGGACTGTTTTTCTGAACTTGGAATGCACTTAAAAAGTAGGATTTCTAAACGGATCCCAAAAATTAAGATAAAAAATTATTCAGTTTTTTTCAAGTGAAGTAAAGTCTTCATGCCCACATGCAATAGGGCAACGTGCTACAGAATCCTAGGGACACTATTTTTATCTTCTTATTTTGTTAAAGGTTGAACTCCAACTTTGAGGGTTTTTCATCGCTCCGTCCCTAGACCATTGTAGAAAAGGTAAATCGCGAGATGTGTCTCAACAAGTTAGGGTACAAGAACTGTCATACAATGTTTACAAAGAGTCCAATTTCATACCTTATAAGAGACAAAAATCAAACCTTCAAACTGCGGCTGCTAGTTTAGTTGAGATTACCTTTACTCATGTCCTTTGCACCACTGAACTATGCCCCGAGAGCTTTATCTTCTCACTTTGTTAAATTTAGATTCAAAAGTTATAGTTGTAATATTTTGAAATACATGCATATTTTTTATTTAGCTCAGATGTATAATTTATTCACATTTTATTATACTTTAATAACCTTCCATGTGCAGATTAAAATGTACCTACACAAACTAAGGTTTAACTTCGAGCTTTTAATTTTAAAATTTTTTTAGCAGAGATTTTTTTAAAAAAAAAAAAATTTATTTTTTAAATTTAGATTAAAGAAGAAAATTCTTATTTATTATGTTGTACAATACTGATTTTTAAAGAGTTTTTTTTTTGAAATACTTGTTTGATCTTGATGGCCCGAATCGGCATTTTAGCGCTCCGATATCAAGTTGAAAATTATAACAATTTGAGACAAAGACGATGGAAGAAAATACTTTAATTTTTATAATTACTTTGTCAAACCATTTCAAAGATAAAATGTATATTTTTTTTTTTTTGCAGGTATGAGGTAACTATTAGTCAATAATTCTACATTAATTATACAAAAATTATGAAAAATCTGAAAAATATCACAATACCTTATCACATTTTTTAATTTTTTAATTTTTTTTTGCCAAACTAAGAAAGACACGTACGCAGCCGAATTATAAAAAAAATTATAATAACGACCTGTTATCTGTGTGTAGCAGAAAAAATGATTAAAAAATTCAAAGCCGAGAAAAAAGGTGGCCGGATGATCTCAGCCACCCATGCCAACAAAATTAGACGGCCAGAATGAACGTTCCTGGTGAGGTGGGCCGTTAGCTGGGCTGTTGACGTCGGGAGCGGTCGCTGCCGCTTAGGCAAGGTGTACCGCGTGCGGATCAATTGGAAAATTAATTAATCACTTATTTTGACTAATTAATTAAATCCAGCTTGAATATGTCGTCAGCATCGAGGTAGGTTTGTCATTATGTGGAGCTTAATATGTCATTAGATAGTTCTAATTAAAATAACGATTAAATTATGTTTGTTGATCACATGGAAGGATGCTTCTGATTCTTTGTAGTTGTGGGCCGGAATGACAAATTAATTTTCTAAATCAATGCTATTACTTAGAGAATCTCAGTGTTAATTTGTTTTTTTGCACATCAAACGTGGGGTGGGGTAGGGTAGGGTAGGGTACGGGGTTAAGGCTATGTGGTGTTTTGGATCCAATCATCAATTTTCCACACTAAAACTAGGGTTTCCTAGGGATATACATAAAATTATACGAAATTATTGCGTTGAACTCTTTTTGAGAGAGAAGGTGATTCGATATTTATTAATCCACTATGTGTATTGGAGCTAATTAGTTGGACCATAAGAAGGCACGCAGGATATGGAGCATGATCCTGTTATTTTTTTTCTCGATATTGAATTACTTTAGAAACACTCTTCAATGATTCGTTCCAAACTCTTAAGTATTCGTAGAATATTAATGAGTTTTTTATGTGACTTACTTTTTTATTATAGATAATCAATTATTGTCGAAGCTTTCTTCTAGTAATCGGGCAAGTCGACACTCTTTATAGTCATGTTTGGATTAGAGGGTCAATTTTGAAGTCTTGAAGTAAGATGAAAGGAGTTTTATTAAATGGTGATTTGAAGAATTTCCGTGCCAAACATAGAATTATTATCTAGGGAGTACAAGATTGTCGTAATGTCCCATCATGTACAAAAGTGGCCGGTGATTCCCTCTAGGATTATTGGTCCATTAAAAATTTAATATTTTCACGTCCTATATCACACATCATCACAAATTGAATTATTTTTGGGAAACAAAATTCTTCCTCAAGCTAGAGAAAGAGTAATTTTATTATTACACTCATTGGAAATTCTAAAAATAAACTAAATTAATCACTCAAAGTTCACCTTCAAATTGCTAAATAAACTAAATTAAGTCCTTGTTTGAGCCCAATTCTTTAAAAAAAAATACATTCTTAAACAGTATTTTGACATCACTTCAATCACACATTTTTCAATAAAATAATATTACACGCAAATTAAAAATTCTTTTTTTTTTAACAACACATTTTTTTTATCAATATACTATTCAAAAATGTCTTTTTATAACAAAAATGGGGTTCAAATAAGGGCTAAAAACTAAGAATATAAAATTAATCTGAAATAAATTCTTCAGAAATCGTGACGTAGTTAATGACGATGATATCGAGTTTTGAGATCTAGTATAAAATTTAGTATACTTTATTATGCTGAAGAAAGGAAAAAAAAAAAAAAAAAAAAGAAGCAACTTGAGGGGAAATGAGTCATGGTAGATGAAGTGTATATGAAGTTTTAAAATTTTATATTAGAAGAAATTAAGACCAATTTTACAATATCTAACTAAATCCTTGACCATGTAGCAAACTTAGGATATTTCAGTTTTAAATTTGTCTAAGATCGAAACAAGAAAAAAATAAAGAGCCCCAAAAAATATTTAAATTTGTGATGGACAGAAGTCTATAAGAGACGGTTAAGAATAAATTTCGTAAGAAGTAACAAAATCTTATTTAAAATATTGAACTTTCATTTTTCACTAATTAATTTCTGAGTTTTAGTTGTCTTCATTTATATCATTGAACTTAACTTAAACTAGCCCCGATAATTATTGTTTGTTGTTTTTCCTGACATGCTATGTTTTTGTTTCAAAAAATGATTGTAAATGATGGATCATTTATCCATATTTACAGATAAAGTGTTTAACTTATTATTCCAAGTCATCTGCACAATATATTATATATTCGACTTTTAATACATTTTTTTTAATAAATGAGAAAACGTTAATGGTCTGTTTGATACACACTTAATTTCAAGGAAAATGGAAAATTAATTCCATCTACAGCCAATTTGGGTGTTTGATTGCAACAATTTTCTTGACTAATCACTTTCCCAGTAGCCATTTCACCCACCTCATTTCCCACAATTCGTTGGTGGGAAAAATAATTCCAGGTTTTGCCCTTTTTTTTTTGGCGATAGGAAAAAATAAAGTCAAACGGATGGTATTCAGTATCACTTTTTAATAAATTTTTTTTTTTAATTTTTTGATAATTGGAACAAATTTTAGATTCAATGATATTAAAATTTATCACTTTAATTGACAATTTTCATGAAAAATAAAGTCAAACGGATACCAAAAATATTACATTTTTCAGGTGAAAAATTATACTAATCAAATATAATTAATTACAATTTCTAGTAAAACAAATTCTAAACAATTCTTTTTATTTTTATCTAAATTTCACATTTATAATCAAATGGACTCTAATATATTTTTAACATATTGATACATTACACATTTTCATATTTCTATTTTAGGTCCCGTTTGATACACATTTTTTGTAAAATGAAAATGAAAAATATAGTCGTTATGAGTCCCATACAAGAAATGTAAAGTCAAATATTGTGACTGGATGTGATGGATAACGATCATATTTTTTATTTTTATGATGAAAAAATGGGAATCAAACGGGGACTTAGAATAGTTGATGCGTCAAATCAAAATATCTCAACTTGATTGATATGAAATAAAAGTAATATTTCAGTAAAAATAAAGTGAGAATTACTAGGAAGAGATAAAAAACTATTTAGGGAGAGGTAGATGTCCCGTTTTGTAAGTGGTGTCCGAAAATTGCGGCTACTTGCCGCCTCTTTTCTTTTCCATCACTTATTTTTGAAAATTGACTTTTCACAACTTATTATTGCACAGATAAACAAGACGGCCATAGCCAGAGAGAAGTGAGGGAGAGAACAATTATAAGCTAAAATATAGCTTATAATAATCAAAAACAGTTGCACAGATTTGACCCTTTTGATGTTGTATTTATATTATAAAATGACCAGCTCAAAACCCTATTAGATTAACAACTTGTTGCGTATGGAGAAGTTCAGTTTTATATCATAAGTCAGCGACTTCCCCGCTCTCTCTCTCTCTCTCTCTCGCCTGTTTCAATTCTTAGAATAAAGTTTTAATCTTGAAATAAATGCTTCTTTGCTTCTTCTTGTTCAGAACCCAATCAAGAACCTTAAAATACGTAAAAACTGCATGTTCTTTACGTCTGTTTGGTGTAAAATAATCCAAACTGAAGAGCCTACCAAGACTGCGTCGTGTTAAGTATCATGTGAAGTCATTTCTTATAGAGAATGGATAATTATCAAGGTGATTTAGATGACATAATTCGAGCTGGCGGCGGCGACGGTGGTAGCATAGGGAGCAACATCTCTACTGCAGTTCCGGCGCTTCCGGCAGACTGGCAGTTTCCGAGCAATCCCGTTAATTATTCTTCAGGAATCGAAGAGCTTTCCGACTACTTTGGGCATCCATTTTCTAACACGAGAGATCCATTTCTACACGATATAGATACAACTGTATCAGGGTTCTTCAACAACTCAAATAATTCTATAGATACTGGAAATCGAGGGTCTGGGGGTGGTGATGGTGGGGGTGATATCATTCTTGGTAATAAAATTCTAGATGATGAGATGAAAACTAGACCTCCCAATATCTTCTCAAGGATGCTCCAGATCTCTCCGAATGAAAAGTTGCTGGTATTCCCTCGCAATTCTCCGGCGGTGGCTGCCGCCTCTCATGGAGGATTGAAGGCCACCTCCGCAGCTGGGTCAGTATCTAATGATCACATGATTTCTCCAAATAGCTCCAAAAGTTGCTTAGTGGAAAGCCCTGGTGTTCAGATCTCGCCTCCGCGAAACCCGGGTATCAAACGAAGGTCGTTTTTTTCTTCTTAAACCACTATTTGATCTCTAATTCAAAACCTCAAATTCTTATATTTTTTGCAACAGCACCTATAGAAAACAGTATACCTTCACAAATTAAGTATAATTATATCTGATTTTTAAGGAGATTAACAGTATAGATTTTACATGCCAAAGTTGAGGATTCCCAAATAGGGTTTTGTAAAAATAATTATGATCGATTACTTCAACTTTCTATCAACATACGAGTTTTAATTCAACCTGAAAAAGTAAAATAGAATTTGTCAGTCCTCTTTCATGTTATTATTTGAAAATACTGTTCCTCCAAACCCCACATGACTGGACTTTTGTAGTTTGATATTTGAAGTTGTCCATTACTTTCAGCTTTCCAAAGAAAAAAAGAAAGATTCTGTAAGTCTCCAAGGTAAGAAAAAAGGACTATTAAAATTCTGAATTTGATGAAATCTGCAGGAAGAGTCAGGCAAAGAAGGTAGTTTGTATACCGGCTCCAGCGCCTGCAAACAGTCGGCCTGGTGGTGGTGGAGAAGTTGTTCCATCTGATCTTTGGGCATGGAGAAAGTATGGACAGAAACCTATTAAAGGTTCTCCTTATCCAAGGTAACCAAATTATTCCTTTCACAATCCCATGTCGAAGCATTGTTTTGTATAACTTTTTCTTAAAAATTCACTCTTGTTTGATCAACTTTCAGATAAAGTCTGTTGTCTGGTAAAAATTCTTTAAAATTCATTTTCAAGAACAAATTCTTTAAATAAAATAATTTTGCATATAACTCATAATTTTTCTTTACTTCTTAACAACAAATTTTCCAAAAAAATTAATTTTTTCAAAAAATCTACATCAAACACTTCCTAAATATATAAAAATAAATATCTAATACTGAATATTTATAATGTGCTCTTTTTTTATTCATACTTTGTCTTTGGCACGCAAATGTGCTTCTTAAGTGATATCAAAGGTAATGGTTTTCTTTTTCTACGGATTAGGTATGTATGAAAGAATGTGTGCACCGACTAAAATCCTATTGGGAAATTTGACAGAAACTATCAATTAACAAAGATGTAGTGTGGAACTATTCAACACGTCCCTAGTCCGAACCCTCTTATCTTGAAATTTTCATAAATAAGTGATAACGCGAAACAAGATCCTTGCAGTTGTTAGAGAAGGAAAATGGTTATTGATTTAAAATTATTTTTTAGGGTCATTGTTAATTCTTTGTCTTATGTCATTCTTATTGGGAAACATATAAAGTTTAGGAGGTTCAAGTATTAATTTTTGTCCCTTTTGATATTCACCACGCCAGAGGTTACTATAGATGCAGTAGTTCAAAGGGTTGTTCAGCAAGAAAGCAAGTCGAACGGAGCCGGACTGACCCGACTATGCTGGTAATCACCTACACTTCTGAGCACAACCATCCATGGCCGACTCAGAGAAATGCTTTAGCAGGCTCTGCAAGATCCCAGCCATCCAAGAACAATAGCCCAGCTTCAAAGACTTCACCCAATTCTCAGTTCCAAAGGGCTAAAAACCCGAAAGACAAAGATATCCAAAACAATACAGAAAATGTAATTCCATCGCCCATGGATGTGAAAAAGGAAGATCTTGATAACCAGTTAGAAATGGATGATGCAGAATTAAATGAAGGGTTTTCTTCCCAGAGTTATAAACCGGCATTGTCGGGTTCGAACCAGTCTGAAGATCTGTTTGCAGATTTGGGAGAAATAGAAGCTGACCCTTTGGATCTTTTATTCATGGATGGATTTATAGGAGATGAAGGGAGAGACAACAAGGCATTGGATCCATTCAGTTTCTATGATTGGTCAAGAAACAACAATAATAACAACAGCAACACAACATCATATGAAGAACCTAAGAGGGATTCTTGATTGACAACATCCTTAAACTACAGTTTGATTAGCTGGAGTTTCATTCAATCTTTTCTAGTCGAATTTTTACCATATAAAAATTTAGGAGATGAGGTAACTCAAGAGAGTGATATAGTGCTGGGTGATTGGGGGCAGACCCCACGAATAATTCCTTTTGGAATATTAGTGGATTGGACAGAAAGCTAAGGATCACAAGGTTTCAACAGTTAAAAGAAGTACATCTTTCAGACATGACTGGAAAGCTCAAGGGGGGATTGATGTTGAAAAAGACTTCCATCTTTCGAGTGGGAAAAAATATTCAAGCATGACACTTTAATCATGCGAGTTTACCAAAAAGAAACCATGATTTATATGTTGTATTAATACCTTAAAGGTCAGGGAAAAGATTGTTAAAATACTGGTAAATTTATTAAGTTTTACGTTTCTTACAGGACAAGGCAATATATATGTATGAGCTTTGGGTTCGCGTTCTGATTTTTCATTACACGTTGTGTTCTCTTGGAAACTTAGCATACAAATATGTGACCATTGTAATGTGAAACCATTTGAAAAGATTTTTACTTGACTGGTAAATTTTTAATTTCATAAATGTACTCATATACTGTTAAATACCAAATTTCGTGTCCTTAATGTATTCTTGACCATAAATGATCTTAGATAAATATTTCAATATTGTCGTGGTTTAAAATTTTTTTTTTTTTTTTTTTTGGGGATCATTGCCGTATATCTTAGTGGGGTAGTCGGAAAGATTCAATGAAGGGTAAGAAATTACAAAAAATCTCGATTAAAATTTAATTAATATGCGGGTTATTATTTTCATATATTTATCTTTATTAATCAACTGTGATCATATTCGAATTACAAATATACGTAAAATCTAATTTATTTTTTGAAAAACAGTTTCTTTGATCACAATTAAAAGTTTCTCTAAATTAAAACCCATCATAATCAATATAATTTTTATTTTTTTATGATGAAAGTAGTATTATAAATGATTGTATATATATACGGAGATTTAGAAAAAAAAAAAAAAATTTAATAGATTTTGATAAAAACTTATATATATATATAATTAAAAAGTTGATAAAAATTGTGAATTTAATAAAATTATGTGATTAAAATGAATTATTAATATATCAATTTTTTAATTTTCAACAAACAAGACTTAAATTAGTCCGTCACATGACCACTTTTTCTTGACATAATTAACAATCGTGCTACCAGTCCCGACTTTGGGACAGGTTTAAATGACGCCTCCCATTGGAGGGGGGCTTGTCACACATGCCCCTCCAATATGGGGACGCCAAACCTTCTCCTACTCCCAAAGTCGAGACATGGAGCTTTTTTCCATAATTAATAGGTAAGTAGTGTTTATATTAGTGTTTTGTCAAATCCATCAATTTTTTTGATAAATATTAATTTTTGATTCCCCTAGAAACTGAAGGTCCCATAATTCTTTCAAGCCTGCTAAAATAGCAGGCTTATTGATAAACTTTTTTACAGATATATACTTGGAGATATTTCATAAATAATTAAAAAAAAGTAAAAACAAAAATCTGTCAATCAAAAATTCCATTTCATTCATTGTAAATAGTCATTATTATTTGAGCCTATTTGAATAGTTTAATGCTAATTCTTTATAGTAAAAGAAAAGGTCCAAAAGTTGTGTGGTTTGGAACTCGTTTGATGGAATCATTTTGCGCATTTGAGTTGATTGGAGTGACTGTTTTACTCATTATTTGATTTGACACGCACAGAGCTCCCCCTTGACTAATTCAGTCTTGTAATAAACATCAGAAATGTTACAAAAATAGGATTAAAAACTGCCCGCACATTCAAAGTGACAAAGATCGTATATGTTGAAGCTTATTACTCCCAACGTGAAGAGTTCGAATCTTAGAAGGAACAACCAAGTGATATAAAATTTTTGAGACAGAACAACTTAATATTGTAAGACCCATGAAGGAGGATCTCTTGGGGACAAGAAGTAGAAGGGAGCACAGACACTGATTATGGAGGGCATATCCAGCGATTTACCTCCTCGGGCTGGAGAGGGGCCAAAGGCTCGAGGTTCAGGATTTAATCTGACGAAACTGGGACACCTGGATTATTAAAAAAAAAAAAAAAAAAAAAAAAGATTAAAAACAAGATGAAACACGTGTTGAAGTATGAATGGGCCGTTTGATTTGACACCCCCCCCCTTCCCTGCCCCATGACTAATTCTCAGTCTTAGAATAAACAATCCTTAAATCCTTAAAACCGAGCTTATGAAACATTATTTTCAGTATTTTCTCTGGCATTTGTCAAATAATCAATCATAGGGTGGCATTACTTTGTTATTTGCAGTAACCCTTTTTCACTGTAAATGCAAAGCCGGGTTTTGAGGGAATAATTTCCATCTCTTTGTACATATGTTGGTTAAGTTCCCTGATCGTCGTTCATTTTTTTTATTTTTTTTTATAATTCATTTTCGATCACAGATTTACACAATAAATATTTTGCACATAAATTCAAAATAATTTTTTTTATTTATTTAACTACACATTCACCAAAAAATCACTATTCCAAAAATCATTTTTCTCAAAAAATTCTTTTAGGTTACCAAACATAGGCTTTTTCAATCGAAATTTGAAAGTGATATTTCTGTTGAGTGTTGCCTTGATTTCGAAGAATTTATACCATTCCCGTAGACAATGAATTTCAAAATTTTGTATGGAAAACACCGATAAAAAGGGTTTTCAATTCGGATCCGAATTCATCAATTCTTGATTAAAAACATATCAAATTAGCCCAAATTGTGAAATTGTTGCCCTTCTATTATAAATTTACATTTGTATAATCTTTAGCAAGGACTTCTGAGTTCAATAGTTTTATTAAAGTCTCTCTAGACCAAATTATAGAATTTTTCTGAAGTAGAGGGAAAGAAATAATTTTAAATTGAGAGAGATTTCAAGATAAGACAAACTCACTAGTCCTCTAGTAGGGACATAAGTCTATCAATACCTCCCCAACTAGTAATAACATATATAATTTACATAAGTTTAAATATAATTCCTTTTTAAATAACTTGAAATTATTCTGAATTATTTCTTTATTTTATTTATGAGACAGAGAGATTCCGACACAGTTTTTAGGGGTTCAATTAGTAGGCAATGATGAAATCAAATGTTAACCTTGTTGTTAACCTAATTCAATCATATCCCAATTAATCCCAGTCTTGATATAAAGAATTAACAAATTATTATTCATTGATCGCATGCTTTGTCATTTTCTACTTCAATAATTTTCTTGATTAGTTCCTCTCTATTTTATTTTTATCTTGACTTGTAAATCGAGGTGAAGATCTAAGGTCCTTATCTTGCTATGTCATTGGGTATCTTCCAATTAAAGTTTGACGTATCACTGTCATTTTGACACGATTTTTAGTTTTCATTTTAACACGTTGAATTATCCAATTTGAGAGTTTTTCACTTAATTTTTTTTTTTAAAAAATTTTATTGTTTGCTCTATTAAAATCCCACATTGACTGATGATGAAAATATAAACCAATTTATAAAGGATTTGAGACTACTCCTCTTATAAGGTTGATCTTTTAAGATGGACCCTCCAAATTCTAATATGGTATCAGAGCAGGCCCAATTTTGCAATGTTAGGTGCCTCCAATATCGATTTATTCACAGTTGTTTGTCATGGTCCACGCTGTGCGTCAGGGGGAGTATTAAAGTCCCACATTGGCCGATGATGAAAAATATAAACCAATTTATAAAGAATTTGAGACTACTCCTCTTATGAAGGTTTATCTTTTAAGATGGTCCCCCAAATTCTAATATGCTCTATATTTTTTTTATTGTATAGCTTCTTAATTTTTTTTAATTGTAAATCAAGGAATTTGTCTCAATTTGCAACAAGCTTTATAAGAGCATCAGGTTGTTCGAGTGGTGGAGAACATAAAATATATATTAGGTGATGCAGAAAAGTTTGACGAGAGTGAATTTTAGTTTGTGGCAAGTACAAGTGAATGATATTTTGATTCGGTCTAGATTGCACAAGTATTTAGAAAAAAAATATTAATCTTGTTTTCGACCTACCCACTTCAAGAAAAATTGTTCAAAAGACAGCATGTTCGGATAATTGCTCAAGTCAATAAATAGAGATATTGATATTATCGCAACAATGTGACTCGAGATACAAGGATACTCTTTGAGAAGAATATGTTCATCCTTGTGACGAGAGTTTGGCAAACAAATTGTCATGATTGGGGATGTGTTAGCGGTCCACAATTTTGCACATGAAATTAGTATGTCATTGGTGCAGAATTTGGTGGAATTTACATCGAGTGTTGATGACCAAACATGTGGGTTGCAGTATAATTTTTAGCAGGTTTATTCATAATGCGAAATTCTTAGAATTTGTTGATTATAAGTATTTATACACCTTATGGTAAAAGAAAACGTTTACTAAAAATTTTCAAGTGATGTGATCTAAAAGACCAAAGGGACGGGACATAGGCGAAGGCACAATTATTCAACTTTGAGGAGACATGGAATGCAGAGAGCAATCAACTGTTAAGAGATAAATATTTTTGTCTTTGATAGCTCGTGATTTTTCTCTATTTTTTTTTTTTTTTTTAAATTCAATCGGACAAAAATATTGTTTTGTGTCAATAGAATAATAAAATTGTTGCCCCCCGAGGCACATTCAAACTGGCAAAGATCGTGTGTGTTGGAGCTTGTCAACCCAGCGTGGGAAGTTCGAATCCTGGAAGGAGCAACCAAGTGATGTAAAACCTTTGGGCAGAGCAACTTGGTGTTGTAAGACCCATGAAAGAGGGTCTCTTTGGGCAACAAGTAGAAGGGCGCACGGATACTGGCTATGGAGGGCATATCCTGCGGTTTACCTCCTCGAGCTGGAGAGGGGCCAAAGGCTCGAGGTCCAGGATTTAGTCTGACGAAATTGGGACACCTGGGTATAAAAAAAAAAAAAAAAAAAAAAAAATAATAATAATAATAATAAAATTGTTAGGCAGATCCATAGATTCGATAATCATGATAAGAGTCACAAATTCTCTCCTTTATATTACATCAATTTTTTTATGCAGGCATGTATCAAATCAAGAAAAGGCAGGTAACATCACCCCCATCAAATTTTTTTCTCCTTTATAATTATGAAAATTAAACTTTATTCTTAATAAATTTGATAAAGAAGACATAAATTTTTTAATTTATTTTCATTTTTATATTCTACAAAATCCTATGCAGTAGATCATATTATTTCAAATCACCAAATATATGTCTACACTTAAATCGGCACAGTTTCCTTGAATATTTTTACGCTTCTAATTTTTTTTTTTTTTTTTATGACTCAGGAACCCGCATCCGCTACTGACGGAGCCCGACCACTCTTAGAGCTTTTACACTTCTAATTTGATCACATTTTCTCTTTATTTCTACGTACGGTATCAATTTAATTTTCTTTAAATCTGGACCATGTATTCTAAAAAGAGATCCTCTTTAGACAGAGTTACCATTTGTCATTTGTTCGGTTAAAATCGCACTAAACCTGGATGTGCATATGGTTAGGATCCTGTCATGTTTTGTTGACTCGACAAACTTGACTTCTAATAGAGGAATTCTAAAATTATTTTGTTGATATATTGAAATAGTTTTGATTAACCTTAACTACCCTCATGTATTGTCACATAATAGTTCGATGGTGCTAGAAGCATGTCATGTGTCTCGAGATTGAATTTTCAAGGAGTAACAAAAATACGAGTGTGTAAATAGCGCATTCTATATATGGTCATTAGAATCGAGGGGAGGGACAGGTTGCCGACCGTACCACTATTTTTTAATTTTTTTTGGATTATATTTATCCGTTCAATATTATTTGCTCCCTTATGTGAAAATCCTAGGCTCGACACTAATAAGAACTTGTGAATTCTCATGAATTATGCGTGCATCTCTTTTGAAAAAGAATGGCGTAGGTTGGCCTGAGTTTTCGATATGTACCCATGCTCACTTATCCTAGTTTATGACAGTGGCTTGCCCTCCATCTTCCAGCTTTGGGGGAGTATCTTTTAAGCTCAACAGCCTCTCTTGGTGGTCTGCTGTGGCCATTTGTTCAAAAATTCGTGTTAAGACATTTTCGGGGTTCCAGACACCAAGCTCACAAGAGTCGGGGACAGAGCGACGGAGGTCCTCCTTAAAACGTAGAAAGTTCAATTTATGGTTAGAACCTCAATTTCTTTACTAGCTTTTAATTCTTGTCTTTTACGAGGAGCAGGTCATATTGAGGAAATCGATATGGGTCAAATTGAGGGTCCAGATTTCTTTTGTATCTTGGGCTTAGATGATAAGTCCAAGACGAATCAAGTGGTCCAAATCGATTTTTAATGGGCCCACGTTCAGTAACAAATCTGCTCAAGACTTGTTCAACTTTAGTCCACTACTAATAGCTCACTAAAGACTAGGTCACAAGTAATGCAACATTAATGTAATTAAAGAATTATCTCCGACATAATTTTCCTTTTAGGATTTGAATTTTTCGGCAACTCAATTAATTATAAATAACAATCATATTTTTCGACACTAATAGAGGTAGAATTACCTGTAATAATTTGACAAAAAAATTAGTCTTTTTAAGGGAAAATCACACTGTTAGTCCCTAATCTATAATTAGTTCAACCTTATTACTTTTAAATTTCTAGTCTTTTTCTAAATTCGGTGGTTTGGGTTTGATCCCCCCCCCCCCCCCGGGGCCCAACCCACCCTTGATTAATTTTTGTATTTCATGAATTGAGATGAAAATCAAATTTGGCGATCAAAGGATTTTACCCTCCCCTTAAGGAGGTTCGAACCCTAGTCATTTGTGTGGTAAGAGTGTAAATTAGGCCTTGGCCTAGCAACAAACTTCAAAGTTAATATTGGTGTTGTTCACGAATTATACCATTAGTGACAAATTAAGTTGGCATAAGCCAGAGGAATTTACAAGATAACTGGATTTATGATGTAAAACTTAACTGCCTAACAACAGGAAAAAAAAATACAATAAAATGAAAAAGAACTGATTAAATTAATTAAGGGCACACGACAGGAATACATTTTGATCCATTAGTACTTCAAATCAACTACTTGAGTTTCTTAAGGTCATGCAGTTTTGGTTGGAATATTTCATGATCATTTGCTGGGGCTTCAATAAAATTCCGAGGAGCCAAGCATTTCTCTGTCAAGTGTAACTTTTCTTGAATTAACGGCGATTCAAGAAGATCATGCAATTCTTCACCAAAAAATGATTCCCCAGTTTCCTGCAAATAAAAATTGGAGTTATCTTAAATAACTTTTCCCATAAGAAAATCATATATAGCATCAAATTATTAAGATAATCAATTATATTTAAGCAAATTTCTGTCCACAAATAAATGAAGTCAAAGAAACCAAATTACCTTATATCACGAACCCATAAATTCTCGAATTTCGACCTCGGCTTGCAAGAATTTGATGTATTTGTACGCAGCTTGGAACATTTCAGCAGTGTTCATATTTTGGCCGCTGGGAATATGTTTTCCAAGCTCCTGAGTTTTCTCAGTGATTTTCCTCCTCCTCTGCCTAGCGGCAATGCTCTGTTGCCGACAAGCTTCCGCCAATTGGCTTCTTCCCTATACTTTTAGAACTTCCACAACTATAAACTGGTGGAGCAGTTAAAAAATCATGTAATAATGGGGTCACCATAACTTCTGGCGAAGAAAAATCTTGAAGCATACTAGGGTTTGGAATATAACCACAGACTTAACCCGTGTGCTCATACTCCGAATGGTTGTCTTGGTAATAGTAAGGCTTTTGGCGTTTGGAGCAGTGGTAGGATTCAAACTCTTGGAAAAGAAAGGGTTCATGTTTGAGAGTGTTGAGAGGATCAGGAGGCTCAAAAAGAGGATCAGTTTTAGTGTCTGTAAGAACAAAATCGTTGTTGAAATGGAGGAGTTCTAGAGCCAGCTCTATCTGTGTTTGTGTAAATGAGCAGTTGTTAGCCGAGTCTAGGTGCTGAAGTGCTCCCAATTTGAGTAGTATCTCAAAGCCATGGAAAATCGGACTATTACAAAGAACAACCAAAGAAAAAAAAGTTAAAATCTAGTTTGACATACACGTATTCTTACTTCTACTTTTTTTTTTTATTCATTTTCTTGCATGAGATTTTAAGAAGGGAAAAGTAGATAGAGGCATAATCCAGAAGTCAAATGTAGGAAAGTACACTTTAGACAACCACGTGCTGAAGCCAGCGACGAATCCAGCATAAATGTTCAGTTAGAGCAGAAATTGACTTTGACCGTTAACCGTATAAAAATATTTTATGTTATGTATATATAACCTTTTGACGTGACTTTGTCCAAGAATATGGACTTTGATAAAGTTTGTAAGTTTGAATTAAAAGTAGAGCTTTTTACTGAAAAAGTATTGGACCGAGATGGCGCATCCTTTTAAGAATATGCCAATTGTCAGCCATTATGGAATGAACTCTATTTGGAATGTTAATTAGAATTACTTTTCCAAAGTAAGTTCTACTTTACTAGTTTGAGCCATCGACTCCAACTCCATCACTATCATCGGATCCAAATCCCTACTGAAGCATTGTCTCTCGTCACCACCACCAACAGTCACACAATCCTATACTTATCTGTCGCTGGTTTTCTCACCACCAACTCCTTTCCCACCAACTCACACGCTTATCCTCTTCAAGGCTTCTCCTTAAAATGGGACTTAGCCTCTACATCTAAAGGTTCAACTTCTTTCCAAGGTTCCATCTTTCAATGAAACTATTTCTCCTCAGCAATGGGACTCAAAGTCCAACGACATGAATATTAATTTTTAATTAGAATTGATAAACATTTTCACAATTACAATATTCAATTTCACAATTACAATATCCAATTTAGGGAATTCCAATATCCAATATCACAATGACAAGTAGAGAACCAGGAGTCTCACATGTACACGGAACATATACAACTCAGTCACAAACTCACACATTCAGAACTGAAGTCAATGAGTCACAGACTCACAAACACCGAAAATACGGCACAAAAACAGTCACAATCTCCTTCTCACACAGTCACACAACTAGCGGCGAACAATCACATAAAGAAATCGAACTTACCTCCTATGTCGAAGTCGTGGCGACTCTGGTGAAGTATGGCGACTGGACTGGCGATGGCGAAGATGTGAAGTCTGAATCCGATTGTCCGAAACGCAAGCAGCCAGACCTAGACGCCGGTGAAATCCAACTCCGCTCTCCAACTCCAAGTCTACAACCAATTAACCAAAGCGGGATTTCAGAAAATTTTTTAGGAAGGGTTTGGCGATTTTTCACGGTCCTCTTCTCTTTCCTCAATCGTGCTGTGGGCTAGGCATTTGCAATTGGGATTTTCTTCAAATGAAATTGGTTTGGGTTGGGGTTTGGGGATGAAATTAATTGGGCTTGGTTACGGTTTAGACTCAACCCATATCAATGGCCAATTTTCTTTTTAAAAAACCACAGCCCGCCCAACCACCAGGAGCTTCTTCCTCAGAACGCCAGAAACCAGAAAACTCTTCAATCACCTCCGGCTGGTCTCCCTCTGTTCCCCAGCCCACCGGCGCTCCATAGAAGTACAAAATTCCGGCTAATCCAGCTAGAGCGGCCGCTCTAGCTCGCCACTAGCTGGATCCGCCCCTGGCTGAAGCACAAGACATAAGACGGATAGAGTGAAATACCTGAAGAAAGATTCTGTCTTTAATCTGCTGTCATTCTACTTGTATTGCATTGCAGTAGACTTAAAACCAGTTAAGCTCTGTTTGTCATCATTTACATTCTTTTCCATTATTTTTTTTCTACATTACTCATTTTTAATCACATTCTTCATTAAAATAATATTACACGTAAATCAAAAAATTTCCTTCTTTTTTAACCACACATTCTCCATCAATCACTGTTTCATAATACATTTCTTCAAATTAATGGGGCTAAAACAGGGAATTTAGGCACCAACAAACCTTATCAAACTAACAATTCTATGGAGAAAGAGAGAGAGCGTGGTGTGAATGGAGGTTAATTAGTAGTCCTAATTATCCTGGTAAATAGGAGTAAGTCTAGCTTCATTATCGGGAAAGTTGTTTAGTTTATTATTATTATTATATTATTTTGCATTATTTTTATATAATTTTTTTTTATTAACCTTTTAATATTTATAAATTTCCTTCTGTAATTTTAAAAGTAACATTAGTTACATCTTATTTAATGTTGCATTTATTTAAAACTAACTTGATGTATGTTATGATTTACTCTTTGCAATCTTTATATTTCATTTGCAAATAAAATTGCACCAATATACTACTTTCAAATTCTTTTAGCAAACACGTTGTGAGCCATAACGTCGACCATTTATTATATATCCACACATTTCATAAAATGTATAATTTTTAATTACTTAAAATCACCTTAAATTTACTGTTGGCCGTTACCAATAATTTCAATCATATATTAAGGGCAAAGTACATGTAATTAAGCTTATGTAGTAAAAATAATTGTAAGTATAATCATTTATTTATTTATTTCATGTTAACTCAAATTCAAATATAAAAATAATAATTATTTAAATACATGAAATAATTTCACTTTTTTTTAGCATGCTTGGCTTATAAATACCGATTTTATTCAATGTAAACTAGTTGAGCATTACAGTATTTTCATATATTTGATATAATGAATTTGACACGAAACAATCAATTTATTAATGAAAACTGAAATGGCTAAAACCATGTTTATTTTTTAACCACTTTGACTTGATCAAACCAAGTCTAAAAACCGCTATTTACAGTTATATACCCAAAAAGCAACCGTAACCTTAACGTAATTTCTCATTTACAGTAAACATGTGTTTACCAAACATCATTAAAATTGAAGGTAAAAAATGTCATCATGTCTAAACTGAAATATACTTCTTCGTTCTGCAAAGGAGGAATGTACAAGAAAAGGAATTGAAATAATAATAACAAAAATGCACTTCTTAGTGGCCACCAATTCATATCAGCTGCTTAAGTTCTTTCAGAACCGATAAGTTTTGGTTGAATTTCACGATCATTCGCTAGGGCTTGAACAAACTTTTGCGGAACCAAGCATTTCTCTGTCGAGTATAACTTTTCTTGGATTAATGGCGATTCAAGAAGATCATGTAATTCTTCACCAGAAAATGTTTCCTGCAAATAAAATTTGGATTTCCGTAAGCCAATTTTTTTCCCAATGAAAATCATGTACAGCTTCAAATTACTAAGATAATCATATTTCAGCAAATTTCCATCATTAAAAAGTCAACTGAACACTAATAGCATGCTTAATACAGTAGATATGAGACACTAAAAAGAAGCTAAAATCTTGTCTATTATACTTCTAATTCGAGTACTTTATTTGGAAGCTGAGAAGGAATGGGAAACAAGATAGAAACCAAATTACCTGCTTTGATCCCATAAATTCGAGAATTCCGACTTGGGCCTGCAAGTAGTTGATGTATTTGTACGCAGCTTGGAACATTTCAGCAGTGTTCATTTTCTGGCCACCAGGAATAAGTTTCCCAAGCTCCTGAGTTTTCTCGGTGATTTTCCTCCTCCTCTGCCTAGCAGCAATGCTCTGTGCCGACAAGCTTCCACCATTAGGCTTCTTCACTACACTTTCAGAACTTCCACAACCGTAAACTGGTGGAGCAGTTGAAAAATCAGGAAACGGAGGCACCATAACTTCTGGCGAACAAGAGTCTTGGAGCATGCTAGGGTTTGGGATATACCCGCAGAGTAAACCGTTCTGATACTCCGAATAATAGTCTTGGTAATTGTAACACTTTTGACGTTTGGAGTAGTTGCAGGATTCATATTCTTGGAGAAGAAAAGGTTCTGGGCTTAGAGTATTGGGAGGATCAGGAATTAGAGCATCATAATTTTTGGGGTAAAATGTGCCATTGGGCTGGAAGAGAGGATCAATGCAGGTGTCAGTAAGCACGAAATCATTGTTAAAATCGAGCAGCTCAGGAGCCAGGTCGGTCTGTGTTTGTGCAAAGGAGCAGCTGATATCTGAGTTGAGATGCTGAAGTGCCTCCCAATTTGAGTAGTAGCTCAGTGCCATGGAGATGGAACCTATAAGAACAACATACATTATTAAAAATGAAAAATACGCTAAAATTATGTTTATTATATTGTTCCATTGTGCGGATCACTATGTAACATTGAACGATTACTTCTACTTGAGAAGAAGAAAGAAACAAAGAATTCAGAAAGTTTGGCTATACAAAAAAAACTCATTTTCTTGCATATTATGACAGTATTGTGTTGTAAAAATGAAAAGTAGATAGTAGTAGACAAGAAAAAAAACATAAGACGGATATAGAGATACCTGAAGAAAGATTCTGTCCTTAATAATCTGTTGTCTTTTACTGGTATTGAATTGCAGTAGACTTCCACCAACAAACCTTATCAAACTAACAATTCTATGCAGAGAGAGAGAGAGAGAGAGAGAGAGAGGGTGGAGGTTAGTGAGTTAATTAGGGAGATTAATAGGTGATAATAACTGAATTTGGCGGCTAATTCTCTCAATTTGGTAACCGTTGTCCGTTACTTCAGCTTCAAGTTCCGCCACCCACCCACCCACCCACTCCTTTTCTTTTTCTTTTAAATTTAAATTTTTAGTTAATAATATATAGTGAGCATTCATGTTATTTTTGTTATTTTTATTTTTATTCATTTTAACATTTTATCCTTTGTTTATTTTAATGTTAATAATATATAAGAAGCCAACTTTTTATGTTTTCTAGTCCCCGATAGGAATCGGGGACCCTCTTTCAAAAAATAAAAATAAAATTCTTTAAGTTTCCTTTCAAAAGACGTATGTTTTCTCCCAACAAAGCCAAAATGGAATAAAAATGACAAAACCCATTGAAAACGTGTTTTATAAAAGAATATTTCTCAATTATAAACCTCAATAGTAAAAGTGGGTCCTATAATTTGAATCACACAGTTATTGAAATAGAAATTGATTTTGACACCCCTAACCATTCTTGTACACAAATCTCTTGCAAATTGTCAATAGCCATCAAAAGAGAAATTCCCCCCAAAAATACTACGAGTCAAATCACAATTAGTTGGGTTTCCACATTAATGTGGTACACGTTATCTAGATGTTCGATTTTAGTCTAATGTCTTTATTGAATTCTATAAACATGAAATGATGTGAGTGAAGCCAACAATTAGAATATCAACCAAAAATAGGGTCGGTTATTTTATTTTTTTCCTTAGAATATTGTGAATTATCAAAGGAATAAAAAAGCATTAAAGATTTTCCTTTAGAAATTTACCATACCCCTACCATACAACGTTGATCTTTAAAAAGAAATTTAGAATTTAGTATCCCTTTAAGAATTATAGTGAATATTGTTATTGAGTATCTTGAATAGTTGTTACAGTAGATAAAGTCGTATCGATGCTTTTTTAGTGAACATTTTGATGAGAACGATAGAAATTTCCATTTAAGATAGTATGTGTAATTTAAAAGTTAGATTTTAGTCGAATGTGTTAGTTGAATTCTATAAATGTGAATGATGTAATAACTAATAAGTGAAACTATATAGGAAAATATGAATTATCAAAGGGATAAATAGCATAGGGATTTTCTTTTAGAAATTTACTCTAACCCTACTAGACAATTTCAATCTTCAAAAAAAAATTTTGAATTTAAAAAATAAATCCATTTTTAGAAATCTAGTTTATATTGTTATTGAGAACTATTAAAATTTCCATTTAAGGTAGTATGCGCAATCTAGATGTTCGATTTTATCCGGCTATTGTTTGTCAATATTTACGAGAATGAATGTCGAAATGTAAAGTTTAAATCTCATAAATTTAAATTAACACACTTATTTGATAAATAATAGTAACATTTACAATATACGCTCTTCAAATAGAATCCATTATTTAAAGATCCTGACTTTCATAATTTGATAGGTTCTCAACATCCTTTCAATAGCTTTTAATTGACTTCTATTCATGTTTGTTCATGGAAATATACAAAATTTAATTTTATACTCTCCAGTCTCTTTATTGTAGAAGAGGTAAAGGTTGTCGTTTGTAATTAAATAATTAATATCTATTTTTATTTTTTATTTTTTTTCACTTAAATTATGTTTAAAATAAAATTATTTAAAAGAATTATTAATGTGTCGAATTTTCGAAAATATGTTTGCTCAATTACTAGGGTACTAAAACCTAAAATTATAAGAAATTTCGAAATGCCTTGTTTTTGTCGTTTGCCCCCATTAAATTAAATTATTATTATTATTCTATTTTCAATCACACAGTTTTCAATAAAATAATATTATACATAAATCGAAATTTTTTCATTCTTTTATAACCATCCATTTTAAAAAAAAAAAAAAAAAAAAAAAAAAAAAAAAAAAAAAAAAAACTATTCCCCAATTATAATCAAAATTAATGGGGACCAAACTGGAACAAATCTTATGTGGATTATAAAATTAATGACTAATAAATTGAAATACCGTTGATGAATGACTAATAATCTGAGAATCATGCGGGAAAACAAAATTAAAATCTAAGGCCGATAAATATTAATTAATCTTTAATTTGATAACTTGATAGAATGCCAAAAATAGTATTTGAAGATAGCTATTTTCCTATAGAAGTAGGTCCTCGACCTAATACTTTTTCAACTTCAGTGTCCAACATTTTGTTTTTATAACTTTTGAGTCTCTAATTGACGTTAATACCATTTTCTTTAATTTAAAAACTCGTTTTTGTTAAGAAGATAACTTTACCCTTATGTTTAATTAAATATTAAGAATAATTAATAATGAGAGAAAAAAAAGCAACACCCGCCCAATCTTCCATAGTCGCCCCCCAACCGTAGACCGATTTTTCTTTCTTTTTTATTTTTTTGTTTGCTGTTTTTTCTTGTTTGCAGAAAAGGATAACATCGTCATTTTGATAATTTTTGAATTTTCAATCGGGTAATTATATTCACACCATAACTTTTGTTCACTGCACCACATATTGACTGTAATGAAGATCCTAGTTTTTTAATATTATTTCACAATTACATCCTCAACTTTTTTTTGTCGTATTTTTATTTTTAACCTTCAACTAATTAACATATCTTGTCCACGGTAACGGTAAAAAAAACTCATCTCGAGGAGTAAACAAACTTATTTTATCCTTGTATTTTTAAATTAGAAAGACAAACAACAAATACAAAAAAGTTCAACAAAAAGTCAAATTTGAGGATTACCGCTATCAAAATAATAAGTTGAGATCTATTTGTTACATTTTTGGTAGATTGGGAACCCCAACTGTAATTTACCTAAAATCAGTCAATACCCATGTCCTAACCCCACACGGATGATAAGGTTGCGCAGACGTAAAAGTCGGTCAAACTTTTATTTATGAATGAAGTTGACAGTTGAAGACTTGAAGTTATGGTCCAAATATGGAATCGATCGAGCTACTGAGCCAGGCTAAAAAAACAGGCTGACGTGCCACTTCATTAAAAAAAATAAAAAAATAAAAAAATTGCCTTTTAACATCACACATAACAATGACAATTTGTCGACTCAGATCGCTCGTGGCTTGGCCAGAAAAAAGCACGAGCTGGCTCGGGGCTCGCCCCATTTTTGGGTGTCGGGCAGCTTGTAAAAAAAAAAAAGACCCGAAAGGCAGCAAAATGTGAAGAGGAAAAAAAAAATAGTCACCTCGGCTCAAGTCGAGCCTTGATATTTTGGCCGAGCAAAAGCTCAGTTCAGCTCGAAAAAAATCTCGCACCATTTAAATCGAGCGGAGCTCGAGCCTCCAGTTTCGGTTCGACTCGTTGACATCTCTAATCACACACAACACACAACTGGGTCACAACGTCTCTCTCCAGAAGGAAGCAAAATCCCCAAATCGAACCCTACGTCTCCCGCGTTACCACACCTCATTCTCGTCGACGATGTCGTGGTCGTACAACCAAAGATCTCCGGTTGCTGTGAAAAGAAGGAGGCAACATCCATTACACAAAAAACCTCCCCATATCCCTCAATCGAAAATCCGAAAATTCGAAAATCATCCCAGGCTTTCCAGCTCCATCTCCGATTACCGTCACTTGTTGTCGCTAAACTCGCACGACCCACAGTATCCGGTCGTCGTAAAAAAAGGGGACATAGCACGCCAGTTGCACCCACAGTATCCGATCGCATGTCGTCAAGCATATTTTGTACTTGGACCTTTACTAACAAAAAGCCAAGCATTTTCCACACCGTCTATAATTGTAACTTTATGAACTTGGAATTCAAAGATTACTTGTAGTTGCCTTATCTGAGTTCATTATTGGTAGTAATTCAAATTGGTTGTGTTGGTCAATCACTGATTGCAACAATGTTGGTGTTTTTTGGTAGTAGAATGCCCGAAAGGAATCGTGGTATTTGTCATAGTTGTAGGAAAATGGCCTTGCACCCAATGTCATCGTGGATTCAAGAAATACTTTGTGGTTGAGAAGGATCCTGCTAATAAGGGAAATTATTCCTAAGATGTAGTCAGAATTGTGGATATTGGGAGTGGGTTGTAAAAGAAGAAAAAAGAGGTGAATCTAGTCGCGATGGCGCTACCCTCCTTAACAATGTGATGAAGGACCCAGATGAAGAAATGTCACGCACGTTCCACTCGAAAGTTTGGATAAGTGTCCGAGTGGAAAAAAACCCGTAGAAAATAGGAGTGGCTAGCTTGACAGGGAAACATTTCACCTTGGTGCCTTGTATTTATCTGTTGAATGTGTTGTATTCCATTAGCTATTGGATTTTGGGACTTCCAATTTCACTTTTGATTAGCTTATGAGAGCACTTCCAGTTATAAAAAAATTGTACCATTTCTAGGCATATAATTGTTTGCCCGTTTCTTGTTACTAATATGTTAGTGTCGATAGTATGAATGTTGCCACAATTAGAATAAAAAATTGAAATATTCTATTCACCTTACTTTTATAAAAATTTCCTCGTTTCTTTACCCCTTTTCTTTAGATACCAAGTAAATCTTTACTTAAAGATGGTAAAACTAGAGAAAATAATTAAATTACCAGTTTTTAACAAATCTATGTTTTTCTTTTAATACCTTTATCAACTCCGTAAACGTAGCCTACTTGCCTTCTCTTTCCGACAGTGACACTTGCCCATTTTCCTACAAGACAAATAAAAAATATAGCATCCCATCCCAACCCACTAGGGGTTGCTTATTTCCAACTTCGCGAGATGATTATTCCTCGTTCCTCATTATCATTGAGTCCAGCTATAAGACCTCGTCCATCCGAAGCCAACTTATAAGTCTCCGATAGTTCGTGATGAACCTCTAGTTGGATGCTTATTCTCTACTTCACCAAACAGATTCTTTAGCTTCGATCTATGATTATCCCTCGTCCTTCACTAGCATCAAGTCTACATCAACTTATCACAAGCTGCTTATACATTCAGAGCCACGTCTCTGCATTAGCTATAATACAGATATATTTATTTTCAGAGAACTCATCATGTATTTGCATGGATCGCATTACAAATGCCTATCTTTCATAGCCTTGCTTGTGCTTCAACTATATGTAGCATCAACTTATCTCCAGAGAGCTTATATTATTTACCATTTTGTAAAGAGAGTGTTGGGCCCACCTTAATACCTACGAAGACGAAGCCTTCCACGGTTAGATCAAACACCATGGAATAATCACTTGCACGGAAGAGTCACCCCCTTACAAAGAAGTAAAACAACATCGATGTGGACAAATGTGATGTCTTGTGGAGCCACACTTGGCCACCTTAGAGGTTAACCCCTTTCATGGTTGGATCAAACATTATGGAAGAAGTCATTGACATGGAAACGTTATTCCTATGTAAGGATGTCAGCTTATCACAACTACTTATGTCCAGAGCATCGTCTTTGCTTCAGTTTATCACAACTGCTTATATGTTCAGAGTCTGCCTCTACATCGGTATCAGTACAACAGTTTATATTCAGTTCAAAGTTAGCGCCTACATCAGCTTCATTACAGTTGTTTATATTCAAAACCTTGCCTTTGCATCAGCATCATGCCATTTGCTTATACTCAGAACTTCGCCTCTACCCAAAAGTCCATACATGAATTTGAGGTACTATTGTGTACTAGGATCTAAGTATCATTACAAAATTACTGATAATATATGTATTATATTATTGCTGTCGAGTACGCATGTCATATCACTGCTAGCATGTCTCATGACACATGACACTATCTCATTATTGTCAGTACGTGGCACATTATCTACATTATCATTTTATTACTTCACACTAGCAAGTTTGATTTGATCATTAGTTAACCTTATTTGGAGGGGCAAGCGAACCCCAATTTACTTTGTATATTTGCAGTGAAGATATTATGTTATATTACAAGTTCATTTAGTCTATATTACAGATGATAATGCTATTGAAATTTTGATAAATTATATGCAATACCTATCTTTTCAAGGCAATCTGTAAGACATCGCTTATTCAGGCTCGCACAGATATTTTCTGAGGCAATTAGTAAGCTTTCACTTATTGAAGCGATTTATATTTTCGAGACAATTCATAAGTCCTCATCTATTTGGGATCCATGTATATTTTTGAGACAATTCCTAAGTTCTTGCTTATTGGAGCTACTCACAATTTTGAGGCAATTTTTAAGATCTCGCCTACTTGACAATTTATATTTCGAAATTCGATCCGCACATAAATGTACAACTCAGACTTGAGGGACGATTGTTATATTTATAAATTATGTGGCATGCGAATAATGAAGGAGGTCCCACATTTGCCGATTTGACATTGATTATTCAATTGGATTAAACTTATTTAATTAAGCATCGTCGGAGTGCAAACGGTCTTTGAACCCTTTTTTCTTCTAGCGGTCTTTACCTTCTAGCGAGGTGTTTAGTGTGCTAGTAATGTCCACGTGGAGGGGGACAAAATCAGAATTCTGTTGACACATTTTTTGGGGCCAACAAAAATTTCAACAAAAAGGTAGCATAGCCAAAATTGTTCCAATTGTTGTGTCCTTGGTGCTATTCTTCATAGGCTTCTGCTTCTTGATTAGGAGAACAATGAGATATTTATGGATATAATGAAGGATATTTTTCATACTCAAAGTATTTGCAAAATCAAGTAATTAATATTATAGTAAGGATGCTCAATGCTACAAATAAATGTGAGTAATCAATAAATAGGTTTTTAGTAATTGTGGGTAGGGAATTATTGAATTTCTTCTTTGACATGAATTCCTTTGTCGTGTTAATCAAGTTTCAAGCTCTTAGTTGCGTCATTTCTCAAATTCGCGGGAAAATACTTGGTTATTTTAAGAGAGGTATGCGGGTTGAGAGCTACATGAGAAGGGATATTGATATAATTATTATATTGTAGATTTTCATTTGCTTTCATGCTAATTGTTATGACAAAAGGTAATAGATTTATCTATTAATGGAACTCATGTCTCTACTTTTAAAATTATTTATCAATTCATGCATACTTTTTCATCTATAAATATTAGATAGTAAAGTTTCATTTGTCCGACTTTTCTCTCCAATAAAATCTATCATATTTTTATAAATAACTAGTTTATGCCCGTGCATGGGTTATTTTAAAGTTAATGTTAGGGTGTGGAATATGTTAAATTATCGTGAATTGCATCTTGAATGTTATATATGGACAATTTAAACATTAACGACAAACAGACATGTGCAAAAACAAGAAATGATGGACAAAGAAATACAAAACATTCAAGTTAAAAAACCATTCCAACAACAAAAATGAAAGCTTAACAAAGATATTACAAAATATATAAAGAACCCAAAATAGAATTAATTAAAACAATGAATTTTGTAAAAAAAAACTTACCCAACAAACACTATAGCAACAAAGTCGACGATTCCGTGAAGTGAAAACTGTAACCATATACATACAAAAGGAAACAAAAGAAGAAGTTAATTTTAAAACAAAATTAGGAAAAAAAAAGGGGAAAACTAACGCGAATAGAGCGAAGAAAGGGGAAAAAATCAAAACGAAAACGAAATCAAACAACAAAGAGCAGAAATCATTTTTTTCATTCAAAATTTGGCCAAAATTGCCAATGAGCAAAAAAAAAAAATCCCAAATTGGAGGAGAAAATGGATAAAGGAATGAAGAAATGACTAAAATTGCATAAAAGGATGACGTTGAGGACTGAAGTGTACAAGTGTCAAAAGTTAAGGACCTAGGATTGCAATTTTTGAAGGATGGAATTGGTAGAAAAGTCAAATTATGAGGACTAAAGAGTACAAGATAAAAGTTTAAGGATTAGATGCCCAATTACCCCGAGAACTTAGTTACAAGAAATGAAAAAAAAATAAATAATAAAAAACTAGTAATTTGGTAAAAAAAACACTCTCCGGCAACGGCGCCAAAAACTTATTCGCTAAATATTTTGCTGCAAACACACAGGTCGAGAACAAGTAGTAAATTGGACCTTTTAAGTCCGAGTCGATCCCATAGAGAGTATTGAACGCAATTACAAACACATTTGTTTCAAATTAACGAAATGAACACACACATTAAAAAACTTGATCTTTAAAATTGAAAACGACAAAAGACACGCTTTTAATTAAAACTTGAAAAGACACTTAAAAAGTGAAAGGATTTTTTATTTGAAAGATGTTGGAATTTATGATTTCGCTTAACCCTTATTTCATTAATATCAAGTCAATTATGCGTCGATGCAAATTACCAAAATAAATAGTTAGACCCGATTTTTCAATTTTAGTCAATAACCTCTGTCGAGTGATATTAACCCTAATTGATTAAATTATACTACATATGTCTATGTTGATACAAAATTAACCGATTGCAATCAATTGTTTTGAAAATACTCAAAGGGTCATCTGGGGTAGGTATATATGTCTATATACCTAAACGCGCATAGATATACTATACAATCGGGTATTAATTATTTCGGTCTATTAAGTGTAATTATTCGTCAATAATTACACAATCACCTAACCACAATATCTATTGATATCAAATAAATGTAGTAATTTTAAACATGATAATTAATACACCATTATTTTGATAACAAATGCAACATTAACAACATAACATGATATTAATGAAAATTAGGTTAAATTACTACATAAATTCCAACATAAAAGTTTTAGCTCATCATATTAATACAATAACAAAGAGATTTATGTATATGTTTTTGAAAAACAATTAAGGAATACAAAAAGAAAGATATAACCCTTTTTGTATGAATTTGCACTCCTCCTATAGTTTTCTCCAAATTTCTTGATGTTATCTCCTTGCTATCTCCAATTTTGCTTCCCAAAATAAGCCAAGAACACTAAGAAAATAAAACTAAAAGAGAGAGAAAAGATATGTTCTAGCAAGGGGGAGAGGAGAGAATGAGAATGTTTTGTGATAACTTAATACTATATTAGATATTCTAGGATATTTTTAAGACACAAAAATAAATATCCTAAAATAACTAACAATAAATAGAGAAAATAATACAAGTTGGACCAAAAAATAAAAGTAGACGAAATTTTAAACCGTCTACTTTTTAACTCTATGCGGCCGCATGGTTCAAATCTATGCGGCCGCATAGAAGGAACAAAATAATGAATTCATGTCACTGCCCAAGCTATGCGTTCGCATAGTTAAAAGCTATGCGGTCGCATGACTTAGGCCAAAACATAGTTTGCAACTTAGTCCCTTCCTTATTTGTATGTCAAGTCTTTCATCTTTAATCTCCTACAATTTGGTCCTTGGAATTTGACTTTCTTTTTATTTAAGCCCTTGATAAATTGCACTTCAAGTCTTTCAACTTTCTGGCTTGTGCACCTTAGTCCCCAACTTCACAAAATTGTATGTTTTAAGTCCTTTTGACTCCTTTTAGCTTCATTCTCCTTCTTGTCGATGTTTTAGCCTACAAAAATAAAAATAACACAATTATAAATAGAAATTTACTCAATTTTATCAATAATAAAGTCCCAAAAAGTATTAAATAAGTGTGTAAAAATACACTTATCAATAGTATCTACACAGTTATATGCATGACATTTCACAGATGAATAGTAATTCTCAACGTGTTCGTGTAATCATGTTACTTACTCGTCAAGAAATAAAACTTGCATTTTTAGTCTGTGCACAAACAAATGTCTACAATGGAGGGTAATATGAAAACTGGCAATATACAGTCCTTTGTAAAGTCAATAATGAAGGCTTGTTTTTTTTTTTTTTTGTCCACATATAGAACAGTAATATGTGAGAGAATTCATGAATGAATAGTAATCCTCAAAGTCTCTTTAAAAAAAATAAAGGATGAACAATGCAGCCTCAAATTGTCAACAATAGGAGGCATGATATTTTGTATAAACCAGTTCAATGAACAGTAGTGTAAACACTAGGCGTGTTAGGCGTTTTGAACTCAATCGTGCTACTACTACCTATCAAACTTTTAGGTAATTCTCAAGATGATTTATTTAAAAAAGAAGCATTCTACACGAACAGGGCCTCTTGACAGGCCCTGTTGACAGGGGCTGAGGTGGCGAGACCTCAGCCCCTGTTCTAAATTCATCTGAAATTCAAATTTTCAGATCAAGGGCTGAGGTCCTGCCACCTCAGCCCCTATCAACAAGGCTTGTCAAGAGGCCCTGTTCATCTAGACATTTTCTATAAAAAAAAAAAAAAAAAAAAAGTTGAACTAGATATGAAATGTTGGAGTCTTTGTCTCAAGTGCGCATTAAGGCATTTGTGGACCCAGCCGAGCATTGGCACCACTAGGCTTGGTAGGCCTACACTTCTATAATTTTATTATTATTATTTTTTTTGTTGGAATTTCATTTGGAGGAATTGTATAGTTTTTAAAATATATTATTAATATAATTCCACATGAATTGACCAACGCAGAACCCGTGCTTGCCTACCACAATTAGAGCGTAGCGGTGAGCCTCCCCACCTTGCATGCCTCGTGGGTCAAGTCGTGCTTTTCACCTATCGATTTGTCTCAATTCTAAGAAATTTGATACATTATGACATTTTCTAAGTTGAATGGTGAAATATTGGATGCAAGCTTAATTGAGTTTCACGTAGTCCGATAACAGAAACAAGTTGACCCACAAGGCACTACTTGTTACAAGTCAGACTGCGCAATTCACGTGCCATGCCACTTTGAAACTAGACAAATCGGTATATTTGATCCATCTAGATAATTCAAAAATACTATCTATACCATGTAAAACCAACGATAGTGTATTCTTATCTCCATCAAATATTAATTTTTTCCATCTTTCCTGTTTGGCTCCCATTGAATTATTGTTATTTTTTTTTCATTTCTTATCAAACCACATATTCTCTTGTAAAATAATATAATACGTAAACTTAAAAAAAAAAAAAAAAAAAAAAAAAAAATTCTTTTTTTTCTTAACCACATATCCTTCAAAAAAAAATCATACTCCTAAAAACTTTTCTTATTCAAAAAATGTTATAATTTGAAATAATGGAGGGGGCTTAATTTCCACGGGGACAACGACAACCAAAACAACTTGCATTCCATTGACTGGTACATCAAGTCTTCCATTACCGCTTGGCGCTAACCACTCCTTTCAGATCTTATTATCTTATTATATGCCTCTGTTTTTCGTAAAATTGAAGATTTTTAAGCACCATCATGTTAGCCTTCAAGATTTCTGGTTATCTTTTATTCTTTTGCCTGCTCTTTCTCTTTAGCACGAGAAAGGTCAGCTCCGTGAATTATCTTTACCATAACTGCTCAAATACAGCTACATACAGTCCTAATAGCACCTATAGATCCAACTTGAATCAGCTTTTCCTTGCTCTATCCTCAAACGCTACCCGGGACGATGGATTTTACAGCTACGCGGTGGGTCGTGGCCCTCCTGACAGAGTCGAGGGCCTCTTCCTATGTAGAGGTGATGTTAATACTGACGTTTGTGAAGAGTGTGTAAGAAACGCTACTACGGATATCTTACAACGTTGTCCCAAGGAAAAAGGGGTAGTTATCTGGTACGATGAGTGCATGTTACGTTACTCAAATATATCCATATTCTCCAGTACTGATCTAAATGGAGGAACCATCTTGAGTAAGAGACTGAACATCACTAATCAATCTGATAGATTCAGAACTTTGTTGGCGGCTACCTTGAATGAATTAGCTACAGAAGCAGCAAATGATCTCTCTGGTAAAAAATTTTCTTCCAAACAAGCTATTTTCACAGCATTTCAGACATTGTACACTCTGGCGCAGTGCACCCCTGATCTTTCGAGCGGTCAATGCATTACCTGCCTTCAACGTTGTATCTCGAATTTCCCGATATGTTGTAGAATTGGAGCAAGAGCAAATTTCCCCAGCTGTAATATTAGGTATGAGACGTACCAATTTTATAATTCTACTTTGGCCCCTGCACCAGCGCCAGCACCGCCTAATCGAAATACACCTCCTCTTCCACCCCCGCCTCCATCGCGTTCTACAACCAATGAAGGTAACATCCTCACTCTTAAAGAGTAGCCTTATGATTAAGTAATAAAACATCATATGCAACACATAAAAGAAAAAATGAAACAGTACAAAATTTTAATTTTCTGGTTCTAATTCAAAGGTACAAAATCTGTACCAATTTTCGTGTTTTGGGTGCAGGAAATGGGGGAATGTCAAGACAAGTTATTATTGCGATAGTTGTTCCAATTGTTGTTTCCTTAGTGATTTTCTTCATAGGCTGCTTCTTTTTGACAAGGAGAGCAAAGCGGAAACGTCATGATGCCGTCAACGAGGAAAATGGTAAGATTCATCTAAAAGGCAAAGTAGAGCATAGAAAATCTCCTTTTGATCTAGTTAAATTTCTGAATATGTGCACTGTTCAGATTTTTTGTTGAATCTATCTCATCCAAAAGACTAGAGTTGTTAAAGATAGACATTTATTTATTTATTGGATTTTCTTTTTAAAACGAAAAACTTACCACATAAAATGGTGGTTACGAGACTTGAAATCATGATTTTTGTGCTTTTGGATACACATTGACTTTTATAAGACACGTTCACTCCAAACTAAAAATAAATTTTGTATAATGATTTGCTATTCTGCGTGTAGACGAAGGAAATGATATTTCGATAGTAGAATCCTTGCAATATGATTTAAATACTGTCGAGCTTGCTACCAACAATTTCTCTCCTGATAACAAGATTGGTGAAGGTGGATTTGGAAGTGTTTACAAGGTAAAGAAATACAATTCAAAGTATGCTAGAATACGATAACGTATAATTCTAGGTCATTATCCCCTCTCACTCACAATTTTCAGGAATATTTTTATACATATATGGTTTATTTGGTAAGTTGGAGAAGTATCCCACAGTATTGAAGAACAAAAAGGAGCTAAAATTTCATTTATTTTACTGTCTAATACTATGTCACAAATATGGTTGTAGGGTACTTTTCCGAATGGACAAGAAATAGCTGTAAAGAGACTTTCTAAAATATCAGGACAAGGTGCAAAGGAATTTAAGAACGAAGTTGTTCTTGTTGCCAAGCTTCAACACAGGAATCTAGTAAGACTACTTGGGTTTTGCTTAGAAGGAGAAGAAAAGATGCTCATCTACGAATTCGTGCCCAATAAAAGCCTCGATGACTTTCTATTTGGTTAGCATCAATCTTGATATATTTACTTTTTTTACATCACCATTTTATTGAAGACACCCAAAAACATATAAAAATATAATTTCTCAATATAAATATATAATCTGTGGCCTTTTATCTTCTCATTTCTGAGACTTGACCTTTACAAACTGACTTTTAATAGTCAGAGCTAATTAATTTGATTCATTATCTTAATGGATGTAAAGATCCAGAGAAACGGGAACTGTTGGATTGGTCAAAACGTTACAAGATCATGGCAGGAATAGCACGTGGATTGGTTTACCTTCATGAAGATTCTCGTCTACGAATTATACATCGCGATCTCAAAGCTAGCAATATATTATTAGATGGAGATATGAACCCAAAAATATCGGATTTTGGCATGGCGAGAATTTTTGGCGTTGATCAATCTCAAGGAAATACAAGTAGGATTGTTGGGACATAGTAAGTTCTGCACTATATATGTTCTACATCATGTGTTCCTTGAGTATAAATTTCCCGAATTAGGCAATAAGTGGATTTTTTATAATCAAAGACTTTTATATATATTTTCTTGAGCTTATTACCTCTAAGACATATCCATGAATTTTTTTTTTTGGCCCGTAGTGGTTACATGTCTCCGGAGTATGCAATGCATGGCAAATTTTCTGTCAAGTCAGATGTTTTTAGTTTCGGCGTCATGGTTCTAGAAATCATAAGTGGCAGAAAGAATAGCAGTTTCTACCAATCAGATGGTGACGAGGATCTCATAAGCTATGTAAGTGCAAACTCCACATTATTCTTGAGGCCATTTTTATTAACACAATTTATAATTTCATTCTAAATATATGTTAGCTAGATCAAGTAAAATCTAATTATACTATTCATCCAATCACATTGGATAGTCCATGCATATACTTGGCATATATTCTTGCCATATATATGGAGTTAAAAGATAATGTTGTTTTCCTGATAAGAGAAAAAATTTGTAGATACAAGCGAAGTAGCTTGTGACAAAATGACCATAAATCGCGTTTTTGCTTTGCTCTTATTTATTATTATACTATAGTAATTAGGATTATAGCTTAAAAAATTGGACTGGCTATTGTTGTGCAGGCTTGGAAGCTTTGGAGAGACAACAAACCCTTGGAATTGATAGATCCAACACTGCAAAACTCTTATGCTAGGAATAAAGTAATTCGATGCATCCAAATTGGCTTGATGTGTGTTCAAGAAGATGTTGATGAACGACCAAACATGGCTTCTATACTTTTGGCGCTCAATAGTTATTCGGCCCCTCTTGCTGTTCCTAGCAAACCTGCATTCTTTATCCGTAGTGGAACACATAACAAGCCCAAAGTGCAAGATTCAGAGAAATCCACGTCATCCTCGATGGCCTTCTCTATAAATGAAGCATCAATTACTGATTTATATCCAAGATAGAATATTGTCATCAGAAGCACAAGAAATAAATAAGACTTTATGTTGTACAAATTTTGTTAGTGGACTAGTTAATTATGATTTTCCCACTTTGTTTATCCTTTTAAAATTACCTTCGATCCCATGGATCAAAAAATCCCCCGCGTATCATTAAAGACTTGTTTATTATATAATATTGAATAGAATGATAAATTAAATATTAATTAATGTTTTTCCTTCATTAATATTGTTTATACCGTACTTCAGAGACCACATTATCAAAAAAAAAACTCATGATTGTTTGTTTCACATATGTCAAAAGGAAGTGCAAATGGTTGTACTTGTAGACGTACGCCTTTGATATTTTTCATGTTTTCTATTAGTTTCTTTTAATAAAGTTTGTTAATTATTTTCCCTAATGCTTTCTCAACTCATCTTTAAAACCAGAAATAAATTTGTACTGCTAGCCTCATCAAACTTAGCTAAAATGTGGACATCAGGAATTATTTACATATATATTGTAAGGACAGCCTGGACAGGAAAAAAGACCTTATCTCTGAAAACAATATTGAAATTAAAACTCTAACGTCTTTCCATACCTACATATACTGAGTTATTGATTATGTGAATAATCAAAGTACTAGCATGCAATTTGGTTAATTAGATCACTCACATCTGTGACACCGTACATATAACGCGTAGTCTAATTTCTTCCATACAGACAAACTAGAACATTCGGAAAGTGATGTGAAAAAGGAAGATCTTGATAACCAGTTAGAAATGGATGATGCAGAGAATTCTATAAGTATTTTGATGAACCTTAACTACCCTCCTGTATTGTCACGTAATAGTTCGATAGTGCTAGAAGCATGTCATGTGCCTCGAGATTGTATTTTCAAGGAGTAACAAAAATACGAGTGTGTAAATAGGTCATCAGAACCAAGGGGAGGGATAGGTTGCCGACAGTACCACTATTTTATAATTTTTTTTTTGGATTATATAGAAAGTTTTGATAATCTTTTAATATATACGTATTGTATACATATTTATCCATTCAATATTATTTGCTCCCTTATGTGAAAATCCTAGGCTCCGACACTAATAAGAACTTGTGAATTCTCATAAATTATGCGTGCATCTCTTTTAAAAAAGAATGGCGTAGGTTGGCCTAGGTTTTCGATCTGTACCCATGCTCACTTATCCTAGTTTATGACAGTGGCTTGTCCTCCATCTTCCAGCTTCGGGGGAGTATCTTTTAAGCTCGACAACCTCTCTTGGAGCTTGGTTTGCTGTGGCTATTTTTTCAAAAATTCGTGTTAAGACGTTTTCGGGTTCCGAGACACCAAGCTCATAAGAGTCGGGGAATAGAGCGACAGAGGTCCTCCTTAAAACGTAGAAAGTTCAAGTTATGGTTAGAACCTCAATTTCTTTACTAGCTTCTAATTTTTGTCTTTTACGAGGAGCGGATCATATTGAGGAAACCGATCTGGGTCAAATTGAGGGTCCTGATTTCTTTTGTATCTTGGGCTTAGATGATAAGTCCAAGATGAATCAAGTGGTCCTAATCGATTTTTAATGGGCCCACGTTCAGTAACAAATCTGCTCAATTCTTGTTCAACTGTAATCCACTACTAATAGTTCACTAAAGACTAGGTCACAAGTAATGCAACATTAATTTAATTAAAGAATTATCTCCGACATAATTTTCTTTTAAGGATTTGAATTTTTCTGCAACTCAATTAATTATAAATAACAACCATATGTTTCGACACTAGTAGAGGTAGAATTACCTGTAATAATTTGAAAAAAAATTAGTCTTTCCAAGGGAAAATCACATTGTTAGTCCCTAATCTATAATTAGTTCAACCTTGTTAGCTTTTAAATTTCTAGTCTTTTTTCTAAATTTGGTGGTTTGGGGTTGACCCCCACCCCCCCTCCTTCCTCGATTAATTTTTGTATTTCATAAAGTGAGATGAAAATCAAGTTTGGCGATCAAAAGATTTTACCCTCCCCTTAAGGAGACGCTAGTCATTTGTGTGCTAAGAGTGTAAATTAGGCCTTGGCCTAACAACCACTACATCAGAAACAGCATTTTGCAACGTGCAAAAAATATTGCCATAGACTTTTTACAATGTTCGGGGTGTATGTTACGGACATTAATGTTGCCGTAGAGTCTCAACATTTTCGCAATGTTCGTCGAACATTGCTAAAAACTTTTTTTTTTTCTTTTGTGAGACAACACGAATATAAATTGTTATATTACATTTTTTTCTTGGGGGCTAAATATATTAAAGTTTAATTTCAAAATATATAATAAAAAATGCTAACATTCAAATTTTAATGTAAAAATTAACAACGTACATAAAATTACAAATATATCCATTTAATTCCTTAATTTTTAAAATTTAAATCTAGATAAAATAAAACTAAATTACAATAATAGTTAGTCCAACTATTGGATACACTTATCTTTCACAAATTGAGTACCCTTCACAAGGATGAAGAAAAAAATGTAACTTATTCTTGTAACCCTTGAGATGGTCGGGCCATTCAAAAGCGCACTCAGACAAGGTTGGCCTAGAGCTTTAATTGCAACATAGCAAGCCTCGGAGATTAGACACTTGATCCATCAAATGATCTTCCTTGTACTCTTCATCACAAAATAAATTATTTGTTTCACCATCATGAAGGTTTATTGTGTCCATGGATGTCACATTCTTCTAAATCAATACAACACAAAATATATTAATTCTTGTCATATTCAAACAGAGAAGCAAGATTGAAAATGAAGAAGTTGAATTATTAACAAGGTTATAACAAATTTCCTTGCACAAAAAAGCCGATCAAATAAGAATTTGTAAGATGATGACGTAATAGAATTGATTCCAATATGGAACACAAACTCAAAAAAAAAAAAAAAAAAAAGGTAGAAAGGATGCTATATTATACCAAACAAAAAGAACAATCACTACAACAAAATGTACTTAATGCACGCTGTAAAAATCACTTTGAGCATCTAAAGGTGGTGTTTTCTCTCTTTGAGCATCTCTTTCACTCTGGAGGGTCTCAAGCTGCTGGTCAATAGCTGTTGGGAGCAATTAAAAGAGTCTGGCAGATAAGAAATAAGTTGGCAATATGTTTTTTTTACCAAGGAACAATCCCAATAGCCTTTCAAAGTATGATTTATCCATTAACCGATTCCAACTATCCAATTTTCATTAAAGTATATATGACTAGAATTCTTCAAGCATTTGTAGTGCTAACAAAATGAGTTGTCCAAACCAGAAAGTAGATTGATATTCTTGCTAATTAAATATCAATCACAAGAAACTAGACAACTTAGTTGATTTTGCTTCCAAGTTTTATGAGTCGAACAATGTTACAAGAGTTATTCAAACAGTGTTACCACCTTCAAAACTATCTTAGATGCACATAAAATAATCAATCCACATCTTCTGCAAATAAACAAAGAAATCAGAAGCTGATAGCATTCCACACACACACACACAAAAGTTGATTATAATGAGACTAGAAAATTATAGAAATATGCTTCGCAAATAATTAACTTTACTCTTTGCCTTGAGCTTGTCACCCCCCTCCCAACCAATTAACCTTCCAACAACCAGAGGTTTATTGTAGCTATTATGAATTCATTACCAGAGTTAAATAAAAAGAATGTAATTCTTCACCAGAAAATGTTTCCTGCAAATAAAATTTGGAATTCCGTAAGCCAATTTTTTCCCAATGAAAATCATGTATAGCTTCAAATTACTAAGATAATCATCTTTCAGAATTTCCATAATTAAAAAGTCAACTAAACACTAATAGCATGCTTAATACAGTGGATTTGAGACAATACTCACAAGGAAAAGGAAGCTAAAATCTTGTCTATTATACTTCTAATTCGAGTACTTTATTTGGAAGCTGAGAAGGAATGGGAAACAAGATAGAAACCTAATTACCTGCTTTGATCCCATAAATTCGAGAATTCCGACTTGGGCCTGCAAGTAGTTGATGTATTTGTACGCAGCTTGGAACATTTCAGCAGTGTTCATTTTCTGGCCACCAGGAATAAGTTTCCCAAGCTCCTGAGTTTTCTCGGTGATTTTCCTCCTCCTCTGCCTAGCGGCAATGCTCTGTGCCGACAAGCTTCCACCATTAGGCTTCTTCACTACACTTTCAGAACTTCCACAACCGTAAACTGGTGGAGCAGTTGAAAAATCAGGAAACGGAGGCACCATAACTTCTGGCGAACAAGAGTCTTGGAGCATGCTATGGTTTGGGATATACCCGCAGAATAAACCGTTCTGATACTCCGAATAATAGTCTTGGTAATTGTAACACTTTTGACGTTTGGAGTAGTTGCAGGATTCATATTCTTGGAGAAGAAAAGGTTCTGGGCTTAGAGTATTGGGAGGATCAGGAATTAGAGCATCATAATTTTTGGGGTAAAATGTGTCATTGGGCTGGAAGAGAGGATCAATGCAGGTGTCAGTAAGCACGAAATCATTGTTAAAATCGAGCAGCTCAGGAGCCAGGTCGGTCTGTGTTTGTGCAAAGAAGCAGCTGATATCTGAGTTGAGATGCTGAAGTGCCTCCCAATTTGAGTAGTAGCTCAGTGCCATGGAGATGGAACCTATAAGAGCAACATACATTATTAAAAATGAAAAATACGCTAAAATTATATTGCATATTATGACAGTATTGTGTTGTAAAAATTAAAAGTAGATAGTAGTAGACAAGAAAAAAGACATAAGACGGATATAGAGATACCTGAAGAAAGATTATGTCCTTAATGATCTGTTGTCTTTGTTGGAAATAACACCTTCGAGTAGGAGAATGAACAAACCGAAATAGCAACAAGGATTCAAGAACAAGAACTTCGATGCAAAGGCTCAACCGCGTGATCGCTGTCCTCAAACAATATTTGCCCCTTCTCCGGTAAATTTGAGATGCTTAAAGGTTTTCCGGCAAATGATTTGAAGGATTGATAAAGCCTTGTAGTAGAAATATAAAGCACAAAATATTTCTACCAACAAAACTTGAGAAACACAATGAAATGTAAGAATATGAGTAAGAAAGTAATTTGATCTTTGTATATGGAGATTGAAATGATTTCCAAGTGTTTATTCATTTAACAAGACCCCACTATATATAGGTCTAGTTCATATTCACGAAGTGGTGCCAAAAACCAAGTGAAAAGCCTCCAAAAATGACTTTCCAACGGCTAAAAATCGTCCAACGGTCACAGTTTTCGATCGACCGGTTGGTCAACCGAACTTTTTCGGTCGACCGAATGGTCAACCGAACCTTCATTTCGGTCGACTGAAAGATCAACCGAAAACTCCTGCAGCTTCTTGATTGAAATCCTGCAGAGTTTCGGTCGACCGCAGTCCAGTTCGGTCGACCGAAATTGTCAGCAATTTTCCCTTTTGTTGGTTTTGAACAACCAATTTCTCAACAATCCCCCACTTGTTCAAAATTAACAAGTTTCATATTCAACATGAACGATACTCATGCCTAAGGTTTAGATATCTTTCGATTTGAATCTAACCATAGTGTAATTCTAACAAAGTAAAGTCGGAATCAAAGGTAGCTTGAAACTTTGAACCAGTTATTCCATGTGACGATACCGGTAAGAACACACACACGAGCACCACGTGTTCTCAAGTTCATCAAACTCGCTTAGCGCTTTTATGGCCTTGCGCTCATCCTTTTCGACAAACTTTTAAGAGAGTAACTCTAGCTCTCTATTGAGACGGCACCACCTCGAAGTTCATCTAGGTGAAATTTTTACAGCATCTTTGTTACTTTTAGAAATGCTTGTGCTCTTAGCACTGAATTTCATTAAGAGCTTGAAGCTCAACCCTCACTTCAGTAACAACCAGCATTATTTAACTAGGATAGGGTTATCGCGGATTTGAATAATGCTGAAACTATCCACATATCAAATGACTTGTTGTTACCCTTTGAACCTGTGAATTACCTTTTGAGTAATGACAGGTAGGGTTGCTATCATTGGTGAATCTTTCTATTTTAAGAGTTTCAACCCCATCCTACTCGATGTAGATGTTACTAAATCTCGATTTAGAGGTTTAGTTAGAGGATCCGCTAGATTCTCGATAGACTTAACATAATTTAGGGAAATTATTCCATCTTTGATTAATTTCCTTATGTAGTCATGTCTTAGACTCATATGTCTAGACTTTCCGTTGTATACCTCATTGTATGCTTTTGCTAACGTGGCTTGACTATCACACAAGATAGATATTGAAGATGTATTCTTCGGTCCCAAAGGTATCTCATAAAAGAGATCCTTAAACCACTCAGCTTCTTTCCCGGTATCCGATAATGCTACGAATTCGGATTCCATGTTTGTTTCTTTGATTTCCAAGAAACAGCTCCTCCTCCAAGAGTGAACACCCAACCGGAAGTGGATTTATTCTCTCCCGTGCTAGATATCCAACTAGCATCGGTAAATCCTTCCAATACTGCCGAAAATTTAGTATATTGTAAACCTAAGTTCTTGGTTTTCTTTAAATACCCAAGAACCCTTCCAATTGCCTTCCAATGGTCATTGCCTGGATTGCTAGTAAACCTACTAAGTTTACTAATTGCATATGCTATGTCTGGTCTTGTGCATTGAACTGCATACATAAGACTCCCAATGACACTTGCATATTCTAATTGAGCAATTGCCCTTCCATTATTCTTTACAAGTTTTGAACTTGGATCAATTGGGGTACTTGCTTCCTTTATGTTCAAGTGTTTGAACTTATTTATCACATTCTCAACATAATGTGATTGACTTAAATGGTAACCCCCACTAGTCTTTGTGACTTTGATACCCAAAATGGTATCCACTTGTCCAAGATCCTTCATCTTAAATGTGGAAGATAGAAACCTCTTTGTTTCTTTTATTCCATCCATGTGATCACTCATAATCAACATGTCATCAACATATAAACATATAAATATCACATAATCATCACATACTTTTGAATATAAACATTTATCTACACTGTTATGTTTAAAGCCGAACGAAATTATAGCTAAGTCAAATTTCTCATGCCACTTTTTAGGTGCTTGTTTTAAACCGTATAACGATTTTACTAACTTGCACACTTTATGTTCATTTCCGGGTAGAGCAAAACCTTCAGGTTGCTCCATATAAACCTCCTCATCGAGATCCCCATTTAAGAATGCCGTCTTGACATCCATTTGGTGAACATGCAAGTCATGTATCGAAGCTAGTGCGAATAATATCCTTATTGATGTTATTCTAGCTACCGGTGCATATGTATCAAAATAATCTATTCCTTCTCTTTGCCGATATCCTTTAGCTACTAATCTAGCTTTAAAGGTATTTAGAGAACCATCAACATTGTATTTTCTCCTGAATACCCATTTACATCAAATAGGTTTGGATCCGGGTGGTAAATCGACAAGCTCCCAAGTATTATTTAACATTATTGAATCCATTTCATCTTTGATTGCATCTTTCCGAAACATGCTATCACGAGAAGTCATAGCTTCTCTATAAGTTTTAGGATCGGTTTCTACATGTAAAACAAATGGAATTGTTCTTACGACATTCAATTCATTTCCTTCTACTAAGTAAAAGGAAATGCGTTGAGAATCAATTTCATCCGGTCCTAAAGACTTCTCAATTCGAGTTCTTTTGCTTTTTCGTGGCTCACTTGACTCATTAACACCTTTAGAAGATGTTTCATCTTGTGTTCCACTTGAGCTAGAGATATCTAAGAGATTTTTCATCAATTCATTATCCGAAGATAACGAATCCTCAAAGAACTCTACATCACTTGATTCAATAATCACATTGGTCTCCAAGTTTAATAATCTATATGATTTGCTATTGCTAGCATATCCAACAAAGGCACACTTAATGCCTCTTGGACCCAACTTGGTCCTATTAGGGTTTGTGTTCTTACAATAAGTAAGACACCCCCACACTTTGAAGTATCCAATGTTAGGTTTTCTTCATTTCCAAGATTCATAAGGAGAAACCTTAGTTTGTTTAGAAGGAATTCTATTCAATATCCTACATGCACTTAACAAGGCCTCACCCCACAAATTAAATGGCAACTTAGCATAGGTAAGCATGACATTTATCATTTCAACTAAAGTTCTATTTTTTCTTTCAACTAAACCATTTTGTTCCGATGCTCTAGGTGCCGAACATTGGTGAATTATGCCATGTTGTTCACAAAAAATGTTGAAATCACTAGAAAAGTATTCACCACCTCTATCACTTCTTAGAGTTTTTATTTTCTTATTTAGGTGATTTTCAAAAGCTTCACTTTTATGTTTCATTAAGTAAACATATGTGTATCTAGTACAATCATCAATAAAGGTAATAAAATACCTATTTCCACCTCTAGTTAACATGCCATTTAATTCACAAATATCCGTATGAATTAACTCTAAGATACTAGATGTTCTTTTTACACTTTGATAAGGCTTTTTAATCATCTTTGCTTCTACACAAGTTTTGCATTTAAAGACATCATTTTCATCATATAAAATTAAGTCACATTTCATCATACGTTTCATAGTACTTTTTCCAATATGTCCTAATATAGCATGCTATAATGAAAATAAATCAACAACATAAGCAAAGTTATTTTTATTCTCATTCAATTTGTCAACGGTACATAATTTGACAATTCCTTCATTAGAATAGCCTTTTCCAACAAATTTCTCATTTAGGGATAATACAAGTTTTTCGGATTCAAATACACTTTTGATACCCGATTTTCATAAGAGATTTTCACTAACCAAGTTTCTAGTCATGTCGGGAACATGTAGTACATTGGTCAAGGTAATGGTCTTGCCGGAAGTGAAGATGATATCCACACTTCCCTTTCCAATTACTTTAGATCGAACCTCATTACCCATTTGAATCTCTTGGTCTCCATCAACTTCATGATAAGTCTTGAAAGAAGATTTATCATATGATACATGTATTGTAGCACAAGTATCATACCACCATCCGGGAACTTTTCCCTTGATTGCATTGATTTCACAAATGGTGGCCACAATTCTATCTTCTTTGATGGAGTTCACTTTGCCCTCGAAGTTGTTTTGTTTTCGGTGTCTACAATCTTTTGCATAATGTCCAGATTTTCCACACACAAAACAACCTCCTTTTGTCTTCTTCTTGAACTTGTTGAAGTTCGTTGAAAGCTTCCTTTTGTTGGATTTTGTTGGCGGTTCCGATTTCTCAATTGCATTTGCTTTGGAAGTGCCTTCATAAGAGTTTTCACTCTTATCACGCATTCTTGACTCTTCTTCAATTCGCAAATGTTTTTGCAATTGTTCCAAGGAGTGATCCTCGGAACTATGCATAATTTTCTTCCGGTATCCTTTCCAAGTACCGGGGAGTTTAGCAATAATTGCCCCCACTTGAAAGGTCTCCGGGATTTCAATCTTCACCGCCTTCAATTTGTTGACTAGTACTTGCAATTCATGAATTTGGGGAAGCAAGGGGATATTTTCAAGAAATTTAAAATCGAAGTACTTAGAAATTAAAAATTTCTTGGTACCTTCTTCCTCCGCTTTGTATTTACTTTCCAATGCATCCCATATTTCTTTTGGTGATGTTGTATTGGTGTATAGATCATACAACCGATCCGACAACGAATTGAGAATATGACCGCGGCATATCAATTCATCCTCTTCACGCTTCTTTCTATTCACCATTGATTCATCGGTGTCTTTGTCGGATGGTTCGGGTAGATCTTCCAAGTTCGGATCAAGTACATAAAAAATCTTTAACGCCGTAAGAAGGAATTTCAACTTATCTTGCCATCTTGTGAAGTTCGTGCCATCGAAGCGATCCAAACGAACCAAGTCTTGATTCATCAACTTTATGGTAGCCATTGTTGTTTCACTCTCCATTGCAGGAATATTGTTTGAGATTGTTGGAAATAACACCTTCGAGTAGGAGAATGAACAAACCGAAATAGCAACAAGGATTCAAGAACAAGAACTTCGATGCAAAGGCTCAACCGCGTGATCGCTGTCCTCAAACAATATTTGCCCCTTCTCCGGTAAATTCGAGATGCTTAAAGGTTTTCTGGCAAATGGTTTGAAGGATTGATAAAGCCTTGTAGTAGAAATATAAAGCACAAAATATTTCTACCAACAAAACTTGAGAAACACAATGAAATGTAAGAATATGAGTAAGAAAGTAATTTGATCTTTGTATATGGAGATTGAAATGATTTCCAAGTGTTTATTCATTTAACAACACCCCACTATATATAGGTCTAGTTCATATTCACGAAGTGGTGCCAAAAACCAAGTGAAAAGCCTCCAAAAATGACTTTCCAACGGCTAAAAACCGTCCAACGGTCACAGTTTTCGGTCGACTGGTTGGTCAACCGAACTTTTTCGGTCGACCGAATGGTCCACCGAACCTTCATTTCGGTCGACCGAAAGATCAACCGAAAACTCCTGCAGCTTCTTGATTGAAATCCTGCAGAGTTTCGGTCGACCGCAGTCCAGTTCGGTCGACCGAAATTGTCAGCAATTTTCCCTTTGTTGCTTTTGAACAACCAATTTCTCAACAGTCTTTCACTGGTATTGAATTGCAGTAGACTTCCACCAACAAACCTTATCAAACTAACAATTCTATGCAGAGAGAGAGGATGGAGGTTAGTGAGTTAATTAGGGAGATTAATAGGTGATAATAACTGAATTTGGCGGCTAATTCTCTCTATTTGGTAACCGTTGTCCGTTATTTCAGCTTCAAGTTCCGCCACGAGGAAATAGCTCTAAATGGCGCTTTTGAACAGCCATATTCCCATATTGGCCTTTGACCAAATAACACATTAAAAAAAAAATGAAAAAACAAAAAAAATAACAAAAAGAGCGAAAATCCCAAAATGCCCATGAAAAAATCGGCTGTTTACAGCCGATTTTTTGAATGTTAACAGCCGATTTGATCAAATGTAGACTTTTTTTTTTTTAATAACAATAAATAATTTAATTGTTATTTTGTATTTTCGTATATAAAAAAAATTAATAAAATTTAATATTTTGATATAATAAAAAAAATAACTTTAAATTGATAATTACGAAAATAAAATAATATTATTTTTTTAATATAGTATATTCCAAATGTAATTAAATAATATTTGTATTTTTTTCTTTAATAATTTCCTTTTGTTTTAATTTGCATATATAAAATAAAATAAATAACTTTTTTTAATTTAATAATTTACTACCAAAAATCATACGTAATTAAATAATATTTACATTTTTTTCACTTTAAAAAATTTCTTTTGTTTTAATTTTTATATATAAAATTAACTAAATAATTAATTTTAAATTGATAATTACGAGAATGAAATATTATTTTATAACAAATTAGCAAATTCTTATTTTTTTCATTTTAATATTTTAATTAATTTAAAATTCTTCAATTTAATATTATTTGTAAATAAATATTTATTTTTTTCAAAGTTAATTAAATAATAATAATAAAATTTCATTTAATTAAATATATATATATATATATATATATATATATATATAAAATTAAATGAGGAAATTTAAATTGATAATTACCAAAAATCAAACGTAATTAAATAATATTTGTATTCTTTTTTACTTTAATAAATTTCTTTTGTTTTAATTTTTATATATAAAATTAAATAAATAAATAAATAATTTTAAATTGATAATTACGAGAATGAAATATTATTTTTTTTAAAAATAGCAAATTCTTATTTTATTTTCATTTAAATAATTTAATTAATATAAAATTCTTTAATTAAATATTCTTTGTAAATAAATCTTTAATGTTTCAAATTTAATTAAATAAAATTTATATCTTTTACTTACTTTTAATATTTTTCATTTCTTTAAATTATTTATTTATATAATTAAATGAAGAAATTGAAATTGATAATTACCAAAAACGAAATTCAAACGAAAAATTTAAATTGATAATTCTTTTTTTCGTTTTTTTACTTGTAATATTTTTTACTGAGTCCAGTCGACGGCGATGCCCTTCACTTTCAAATTGTTTAATTAAATATTCTTTGTAAAGAATTTTCAATTTTGTTCAATTTTATTTAAATATTATTTATATTATTTATTTAATCTTTGTAATTTCTTTTTGTTTAATATTTTAATATATATAATTAAATAAAGAATTTTCAATTGATAATTACCTTAATTAAGTATTCTATTCAACGAAATTAACAAAAAAATTTATTTAATTTTTTTTTCTACTTTAAAATAGTTTAATTAAATATTCTTTGTAAAGAATCTTCAATTTTGTTCAATTTTAATTAAATAATATTTATAGTCTTTATTAAATTTTTGTAATTTCTTTTTGTTTAATTTTTTAATATATATATAATTAAATAAAAAAATTCAATTGATAATTACCTTAATTAAGTGTTCTATTCAACGAAATTAACAAAATCATTTTTTTTTTCATTTACTATTTTTAATTTAAAATTGCTTAATTAAATATTCTTTGTAAAGAATCTTCAATTTTGTTAAAATTTAATTAAATAATATTTATATTCTTTATTCAATCTTTTTAATTCCTTTTTGTTTAATTTTCTAATATATATAATGAAATAAAGAATTTTCAATTGATAATTACCAAAATTAAATATTAAATAAATAATTATATAATTAAATGTTACGAAATTGAATAAAATTTATATTATTAAATAAATAATTTTAATTTGGTAATTATCAAAATTAAATATTTTATATTAGCAAATTAAAGAAATAATTTTAATTTGATAATTACCAAAATTAAATATGAAATAAATAATTATATAATTAAATGTTAGGAAATTTAATAAAATTTATATAATTAAAGAAATAATTTTAATTTGGTAATTATCAAAATCAAATATTTTATATTAGCAAATTAAATTTATATAATTAAATAATTAATTTTCATTTGATAATTATCAAAATTAAATATGAAATAAATAATTATATAATTAAATGTTACGAAATTGAATAAAATTAATATAATTAAAGAAGTAATTTTAATTTGGTAATTATCAAAATTAAATATTTTATATTATCAAATTAGCAAATTAAATTTATATAATTAAAGAAATAATTTTAATTTGATAATTATCAAAATTAAATATGAAATAAATAATTATATAATTAAATGTTACGAAATTGAATAAAATTTATATAATTAAAGAAATAATTTTAATTTGGTAATTATCATACCAAAATTAAATATGAAATAGATAATTATATAATTAAATGTTACGAAATTGAATAAAATTTATATAATTAAAGAAGTAATTTTAATTTGGCAATTATCGTACCAAAATTAAATATGAAATAAATAATTATGAAAGTGCAAATACTATGAACTTGTTTCTAACCTTATGACGAAGATTCGAGAGTGTTAGATGTCAATTGGATGATGAAATGAGTCAAAGTGATGAAATATAGCCAAAAATGATCACATAACAACTTATAGGTTGAAAAGTTTTGCATCGGTTTTCAACTTCATCTTGAAACCTTTTTTGACATAGCAAAAGATCGAATTAGAAGTTGACATCTAAATCAAAGTTGTATCCCTTTAATTTAGCTTTCCAACGCATCTTGAATCATCTCAATCGGATATCAGTAGAGAACGTTATGGCCAAAAGGAGTGAAAATAAATCAATTTTATAATGTCCAAATTTTTAGTTGGATATTGAGATCCCTTTTTGGCCTAGTAAACGTTCGAATTGAGAAGGAGCTATTTCTAGCAAAGTTGTAGCCCTTTGAGTTATCTTTCCAACCCATTTTGAATCGCCTTAATCGGATATCGGGAGAAAAAGTTATGACAACAATAATGAAGCAGACTCATAATGAAACAGCCGAAAACAGCCGAAAAGTCGGCTGTTTACAGTCGAATTTTCGGCTGTTTACAGCCGACTTTTCGGCTGTTTACAGTCGAAAAATTGGCTGTTAACAGCCGAATTTTCGGCTATTCATTTAAGGGTAGTTTTGTCTTTAAACTTCCAATAGGTCAAAGTGGGAATATGAACTTATGAAAAAGTTAAAGTGGAAATAAGGCTTTTTGACTTGGCCATTTTTGGAAGAACTTTTTGTTTTTTTATTTTTATTCATTTTAACATTTTATCCTTTGTTTATTTTAATGTTATATAAAAAATATATTTGTATTTGCTTAACATCGTAATTTTTTGTTAGAAAAAACAATATAATCAAACTCAAATCTATATATAGCATTTAAAATTTTGAACATTATAGATTTATTTTGTAAATTTGCATGATTTGTTATAAAATAAAAATATAAAAACAAACTTTATTAATATTTCTCTGCATGATTTGCTCTCTCCAATCTTTTTATTCGATTGGAAATTAATTAGCTAAAATATAATTATCATTGCGGTATTTTTTTTGTTTATATATTTATTCCTTAAACTCAATTCTGGCTAGTAAAAGCGTTTCATAAATTATTTCTACTACTGAAAGCATATAAAATCTTTATATAAACAAATCGAAGGGAAAAAAAAGGGTTTAAGTTTTTGGATTTTTTTTTTCAATTGCCAATTAACTATAACTTTCACATTCAAACTTCTATTCGTTTAATCTAGACTTTTATTAGACTTATTCGTTTTTTTTTCAATATAAAAAATAATTTTATACTCTCCAGTCTCTTTATTGTAGAGGCAAAGGTTGTCGTTTGTAATTAAATAATTAATATTTTTTTTCACTTAAATTATGTTTAAAATAAAATTATTTACACGAATTATTAATGTCTCGAATTCTAGAAAATATGTTTGCTCAATTACGTTTTTGTTGTGGAATTCCGTTTGGCCCCCATTAAATCTCATCAAATTAAATTAAAATTTTATTTCTCTTATTTTCAATAACACAATTTTCAATAAAATAATATTATACGTAAATGAAAAACTTTTCATTCTTTTATAACTATCCATTTTTCAAAAACACACTATTTCCACATTATAATCAAAATTAATGGGGACCAAATGGAGACAGATCTTATGTGGATTATAAAATTAATGACTAATAAATTGAAATACCGTTGATGAATGACTTATAATCTGAGAATCATGCTCGAAAACAAAATTAAAATCTAAGGCCGGTAAATATTAATTCATCTTTAATTTGATAACTTGACAGAATGCCAAAAATAGTATTTGAAGACAGTTATTTTCCTATAGAAGTAGGTCATCGACCTAATACTTTTTCAACTTCAGTTTCCAACATTTTGTTTTTATAACTTTTGAGTCTCTAATTGACTTTAATACCATTTTCTTTAATTTAAAAACTAATTTTTTTTTTTTTAAAAAAAAGAAGATAACTTTACCCTTATGTTTAATTAAATATTAAGAATAATTAATAACGAGAAAAAAAAAAAAAAAGCAACACCCTTATGTTTAATCGGGTAATTATATTCACACTATAACTTTTGTTCACTGTACCACATATTGACTGTAATGAAGGTCCTAGTTTTTTATTATTTCACAATTACATCCTCAACTATTTTTGTCGTATTTTTATTTTCAACCTTCAACTAATTAACACACATTGTCCATGGTAACGGTTAAAAAAAAAAAAAAAAAAAAAAACCTCATCACGAGGAGTAAACAAACTTATTTTATCCTTGTATTTTTAAATTAGAAAGATATACAACAAATACAAAAAGTTCAACAAAATATTTTCCACGTGCTAACAAAATATATGGAAATAAACCATCAAGATATACTAATTAATTGAGAGTTATATAAGAATACAACTTTGAAAAACTTTATTGTAATTAAAATATAGCGCAATGGCGTTATAAGATAAGGGTAAAATTGAATATAGAGGACTTAAGTGCTCTGAATAGAAAGGTTGAGGATTACCGCTATCAAAATAATAAGTTGAGATCTATTTGTTACATTTTCTGTAGATTGGGAACCCCAACTGTAATTTACCTAAAATCAGTCAATACCCATGTCCTAACGGACCTAACCGCAGATGGATGATAACGTTGCGCGGAATTAAAAGTCGTTCAAACTTTTATTTATGAATGAAGTTGACAGTTGAAGACTTGAAGTTATGGTCACCAAATATGGAATTGATCGCGCTACTGAGCCAGGCTTAAAACCAGGCTGACGTGCCACTTCATTAAAAAAAAAATTGCCTTTTAACATCACACATAGGGATGACAATTTGGCTCGTCAATTCCAGCCACCTGTGGCTCAACCCGAAAAAGCCTGAGCCGACTCGTAAAAAAAAAGAAACCCGGAAGGTAGCAAAATGCTGCCTTTTAAAGCAACAGCAACTGTTGCCTTTTTGTAAGACAGCAAAATGTGAAGAGGAAAAAAAATAGTCAGCTCGGCTCGGTTCGAGCCTTGATATTTTGGCCGAACAAAAGCTCAGTTCAGCTCAAAAAAAGCTCGTACCATTTAACTCGAGTCGAGAGTTACGTCTCGACTCGTTGCCATCTTTAATCACACACAACTGGGTCACGACGTCTATCTCCAGAAGGAAGCAAAATCCCTAAATCGAACCCTACGTCTCCGGCGTCACTACGCCGCACTCTCCTTAATGGTGTCGGGGTCGCATGACCAAAGATCTCCAGTCGCTGTGAAAAGAAGGCAACATCCATTACACCAAAAACCTCCCCATATCCCTCAATCGAAAATCCGAAAAATCGAAAATCATCCCAAGCTTTCCAGCTCCATCTCCGGTCACTGTCACTTGTTGTAGCTAAACTCGCACGACCCATGGTATCCGATCATCGTCAAACAACTGGACACCACACGCCAGTTGCACCTACAGTGTCCGGTCGCATGTCATCAAGTATATTTTGTACTCGTACCTTTACTAACAAAAAGCCAAGCATTTTCCATACTATCTGTAATTGTGACTTTGTGAACTTGGAATTCGGAGATTACTTGTGGTTGCCTTATCTGAGTTCATCATTGGCAGTAATTTAATTTGGTTGTATTGGTCAATCACTGATTACAGTGGTGTTGGTGTTTTTTTCGTCGTAGAATGCCCAAAAGGAACCGTGAGATTTGTCATAGTTGTAGGGAAACGGCTTTCCACACAATGTCATCATGGATTCAAAAAATGCTTTGTGGTCCAGAAGGATCCTGCTAATAAGGGAAAAATATTCCTACAATGCAGTTAGAATTGTGGATATTGGGAGTGGGTTGTAAAAGAAGAAAAAATAGGTGAATCTAGTCGCAGCGGCACTACCTTCCTTAACAATGTGATGAACGACCCAAATGAAGAAATGTCATGCACGTTCCATTCTAGAGTTCAGATAAGTGTCAAAGAAGAGCTCCAAATATCGGTGAATGTGAGCGTCCAAGTGGAAAAAAATCGCAAAAATCGGTGGAAAACGAGAGTGGCCAGCTTGACATGGAAACATTTCACTTTGGTGCCTTGTAAAAATCTATTGAATGTGTTGTATTCCATTAGCTATTGGATTTTGGGACTAACGATTTCACTTTTGATTAGCCTATGAGAGCACTTCCAGTTATAACAAACTTGTTCCATTTCTAGGCATATAATTGTTTGCCTATTTCTTGTTACTAATATGTTAGTGTCGTGGTATGAATGTTGCCACGAGTTAGAATAAAAAATTGAAATATTCTATTCACCTTATTTTTATAAAAGCTTCCTCGTTGCTTTACCCCTTTTCTTTAGCTTCCGGACCAAGTAAATCTTTACTTAAAGACTGTAAAACTAGACCAAATTAATAAATTACCAGTTTTTAACAAATCTATGTTTTTTTTTAATACCTTTATCAACTTCGTAAACGTAGCCTACTTGCCTTCTCTTTCCGACAGTGACACTTGCCCATTTTCCCACAAGACAAATAAAAAATATAGCATCCCATCCCAACCCACTAGGGATTGCTTATTTCCAGCTTCTCGAGATGATTATTCCTCGTCCATCACTATCATTGAGTCCAGCTATAAGACCTCGTCCATCCAAAGCCAGCTTATAAGTCTCCGATATTTCGAGATGAACCTCTAGTTGGATGCTTATTCTCTACTTCACCAAATAGATTCTTTAGCTTTGCGCTATGATTATCACTCGTCCTTCACTATCATCAAGTCTGCATCAACTTATCACAAACTTCTTATATACTCAGAGCCCACGGCTCTGCATTATCTATTTTCAGAGAACTCATCATGTATTTGCATCGAACGCATTACAAATGCCTATCTTTCAACTATGTAGCATCTACTTATCTCTAGAGAGCTTGTATTATTTACCATTTTGTAAGAAGAGGGATGGGTCCACCTTAATACCTACGAAGACAAAGCCTTCCATGGTTGGATCAAATGCCATAGAAGAATCCCTTGCACGGAAGAGTCATCGCCTTGCAAAGTAAAACAGTCTCTATAAGGACAAATGTGATGTCTTATGGAGCCACTTTACTACCTTAGAGGTTAACACGGCTGGATCAAATATCATGGAAGAAGTTATTGACATGGATGCGTTATCCCTATGTAAGGATGTCATCTTATGACAGCTACTTATGTCCAGAGCATCGTCTCTGCATCAGTTTATCACAATTGCTTCCATGTTCAGAGTCTGCATCTATACCAGTATCAGTATATCTGTTTATATTCAGTTCAAAGTTACCCTCTACATCAGCTTCATTACTGTTATTTATATTCAAAACCTTGCCTCTGCATCAACATCATGCCATCTACTTATACTCAGAGCTTCGCCTTTACCCAAAAGTCCATACATGAATTTGAGGGACTATTGTGTACTAGTATTTTAGTATCATTACATTATTACTACTAATATATGCATTATATTATTGTTGTCAAGTATGCATGTCACATCACTACTAGCATGTCTCATGGCACATGACACTATCTCATTACTGTTAGTACGTGGCACGTTATCTACATTATCATTTTATAGAGATCTTGTTACTTACTTCACACTAACAAGTTTGATATGATCATTAGTTTACCTTATTTGGAGGGGCAACCGAACCCCAATTTACTTTGTATATTTGCAGTGAAGATATTGTGTTATATTATAAGTTCATTTAGTATATATTACAGATGAGATGCTATCGAAGGCAATCCGGAAGACATCGTTTATTCAGGCTCGCACAGATATTTTCTGAAGCAATTAGTAAGCGTTCACTTATTGGAGCGATTTATATTTTCGAGACAATTCATAAGTCCTCATTTATTTGGGATCGATATATATTTTCGAGACAATTCGTAAGTCCTTGTTTATTGGAGTTACTCACAATTTTGAGGCAATTTATAAGATCTTGCTTACTTGGCAATTTATGTTTCAAAATCCGATCGGCACATAAATGTACAACTCAGACTTGGGAGACTATTGTTATATTTATAAATTATGTGATATTTTTGGGCCTAAGATTGGGTCCGGCCAAATTGGCCCATTTTCACTTCTCTTAGATATATGCAATTCATTTCATAATCAATGTATATTTTCTAACCTTAAACATAACCCCCCTTCACCCTTTCTTGCAATCTATCTATTTTTGTCCAGCGGTCGAAGATTTATCATATACGCAGACTTTTTCATCTGTAAATATTAAAAAGTACAGGTTCAATTGTCCGACTTTTCTCTCCAATAAAATCTGTCATATCAAAATATAAATAATAATATATGAGGTTAGAACCTTCTTCAGCCTCATCACATACTCCAATATTTCTATTATTTCTTAAGCATAAAGGGATTTGAGAAATATTCAAGATAATATAAAAGAAGCAATGAGTTGGATTAGGCTAGACGCTTTAATTAGGCGTATTTTGAATTCAGTCGTGCTACTACTACCTAGCAAACTTTTAGGTAATTCTCAGGATGGTTTATATAAAAAAAAAAAAAGCAAAAAGTTGAATTAGATACGAAATGTTGGAGCCTTTGTCTCAAGGGCGCATTAAGGCATTTGTAGACCAAGCCGAGCATTGGCACCACCAGGCTTGGTAGGCCTACAATTCTATAATCTTTTCTATTTTTTGGAATTTCATTTGGAGGAATTGTGCAGTTTTTTAAAAATATATTATTAATACAATTCCACGTGAATCGACCAACGCAGAACCCGTGCTTGCCTACCACAATTAGAGCGTAGCGGTGAGCCTTCCCACTCTACATGCCTCATGGGTCAAGTCGTGCTTTTCACTTATCGATTTGTCTCAATTCTAAAAAATTTGATATATTACAACATTTTCTAAGTTGAATGGTGAAATATAGGACGCAAGCTTAATTGAGCTTAACACAGTCCGATAACAGAAACAAGTTGACCCATAAGGCACTACCTGTTACAAGTCAGGCTATGCCTTTCACGGGTCAAGTTGACCCACAAGGCACTATTTGTTACAACTTAGACCGTGCCTTTCACGTGCCATGCCACTTTGAAACTAGACAATCAGTATATTTGATCTATCTAAATAGTTCAGAAATACAATGTTATCGGAAAAAAAAAATGTAAAGTCGACATGAGGATACTCGTTTTTCCTTGTTTATGGACAAGTTTGACAAGCTAAAGCTTGACCAAATGTCAAAAGTTGAGCAACTGTCTATACCGTGTAAAACCAACGAGAGTAGATTCCTATCTCCATCAAATATTAATTTTTTTATCTTTCTTGTTTGGCTTCAATTAAATTAAAATTCATTTTTTTTCAATTTTCTTATCAACTTTACATTCTTCTATAAAATAATATTATACGTAAACTTAAAAAAATTCCTTCATTTTTAACCACATATTTTTCAAAAAAAGAATTCTATTCTTTAAACCTTTTCCTATTCAAAAAATGTTATAATTTGAAATAATGGAGGGGTCTTAATTTCCACGAGGACAACGGCAACCAAAACCACTGGCATTTCATTGACTGGTACGTAAGTCTTCCATCACCGCTCACCACTCCTTTCACATCTTATTATCTTATTATATGTGCCTCTGTTTTTCGTAAAATTAACCCAGTGGAAGATTTTGAAGCACCATCATGTTAGCCTTCAAGATTTCTGGTTATCTTTTCTTGTTTTGCCTTCTCTTTCTCTTTAGCACGAGAAGGGTCAGTAGCTCCGTGAATTATCTTTCCCATTACTGCCCAAATACAACTACATACGGTCCCAATAGCACCTATAGATCCAACTTGAATCAGCTTTTTCTTGTTCTATCCTCAAATGCTACCCGGGACGATGGATTTTACAGCTATGCGGTGGGTCGTGGCCCTCCTGACAGAGTCGAGGGCCTCTTCCTATGTAGAGGTGATGTTAATCCTGACGTTTGTGAAGAGTGTGTAAGAAACGCTACTACGGATATCTTCCAACGTTGTCCCAAGGAAAAAGGGGTAGTTATCTGGTACGATGAGTGCATGTTACGTTACTCAAATATATCCATATTCTCCAGGACTGATCAAAATGGAGGAATCATCTTGAGTAACAGCCAGAACATCACAAATCAACCGGATAGATTCAGAACTGTGTTGGCGGCTACCTTGAATGAATTAGCAACAGAAGCGGCAAATGATCTCTCTGGTAAAAAATTTGCTACCAAACAAGCTAATTTCACAGCATTTCAGACATTGTACACTCTGGCGCAGTGCACCCCTGATCTTTCGAGCGTTCAATGCAATACCTGCCTTCGAGATTGTATCTCGAATTTCCCGACATGTTGTGATATTAAACAAGGAGCAAGAGTAAATTTCGCCAGCTGTAATATTAGGTATGAGATGTACCCATTTTATAATTTTACTTTGGCCCCTGCACCAGCGCCAGCACCGCCTAATCGAAATACACCTCCTCTTCTGCCCCCGCCTCCATCGCGTTCTACAACCAATGAAGGTAACATCCTCACTCTTAAACAGTAGCCTTATGATTAACTAATAAAACAGCATATGCAACACAGTAAAAAAAAAAATTGAAACCGTACAAAATTTTAATTTTCTGGTTCTAATTCAAAGGTACAAAATCTGTACCAATTTTCGTGTTCTGGGTGCAGGAAATGGGAGAATGTCAAGACAAGTTATTATTGCGATAGTTGTTCCAATTGTTGTTTCCTTAGTGATTTTCTTCATAGGCTGCTTCTTTTTGAGAAGGAGAGCGAAGCAGAAACGTTATGATGCTGTTAACGAGGAAAATGGTAAGATATGAGGATCTAAAAGGCAAAGTAGAGCATAAAAATTCACCTTTTGATCGAGTTAAATTCCTGAATATGGGCAGATCTTGCGTTGAATCTATCTCATCCAAAAGACTAGAATTGTTAAAGATAGACATTTATTTATTTATTGGATTTTCTTTTTAAAACGAAAAGCTTACCACATAAAATGGTGGTTACGAGACTTCAAATCATGATTTTTGTGCTCTTGGATACACGTTGACTTTTATAAGACACGTCCACTCCAAACTAAAAAAGAAATTTTGTATAATGATTTGCTATGTGTAGACGAAGGAAATGATATTTCAACAGTCGAATCCTTGCAATATGATTTGAATACTGTCGAGCTTGCTACCAACAACTTCTCTCCTGATAACAAGATTGGTGAAGGTGGATTTGGAAGTGTTTACAAGGTAAAGAAATACAATTCGAAGTATGCTAGAATACGATAACGTATAATTCTAGGTCATTATCCCCTTTCACTCACAATTTTGAGGAATATTTTTTTACATATATGGTTTATTTGGTAAGTTGGAGAAGTATCCAACAGTATTGAAGAACAAAAACGAGCTAAAATTTCATTTATTTTACTGTCTAATACTATGTCACAAATATGGTTGTAGGGTACTTTTCCGAATGGACAAGAAATAGCCGTAAAGAGACTTTCTAAAAATTCAGGGCAAGGTGCAAAGGAATTTAAGAACGAAGTTGTTCTTGTTGCCAAGCTTCAACATAGGAATCTAGTAAGACTACTTGGGTTTTGCTTAGAAGGAGAAGAAAAGATACTCGTCTATGAATTCGTGCCCAATAAAAGCCTCGATTACTTTCTATTTGGTTAGCATCAATCTTGATATATTTACTTTTTTTACTTCATCATTTTATTGAAGACACCCAAAAACATTTAGAAATATAATTTCTCAATATAAATATATAATCTGTGGCCTTTTTATCTTTTCATTTCTGAGACTTGACCTTTACAAACTGACTGTTAACAGTAAGAGCTAATTAATATGATTCATTATCTTAATGGATGCAAAGATCCAGAGAAACAGGAACTGTTGGATTGGTCGAAACGTTACAAGATCATTGTAGGAATAGCACGTGGATTGGTTTACCTTCATGAAGATTCTCGTCTACGAATTATACATCGCGATCTCAAAGCTAGCAATATATTATTGGATGGAGATATGAACCCAAAAATATCGGATTTTGGCATGGCGAGAATTTTTGGTGTTGATCAATCTCAAGGAAATACAAGTAGGATTGTTGGGACATAGTAAGTTCTACACTATATGTGTTCTACCTATGTTTAATTCATGTGTTAGTATAAATTTCCCGAATTAGGCAATATGTGGAATTTTTATAATCAAAGACTTCTATAGATTTTCTTGAGCTTATAACCTCTAAGACATATCCATGAATTTTTTTGGCCCGTAGTGGTTACATGTCTCCGGAGTATGCAATGCACGGCCAATTTTCTGTCAAGTCAGATGCTTTTAGTTTCGGCGTCCTGGTTCTAGAAATCATAAGTGGCAGAAAGAATAGCAGTTTCTATCAATCAGACGGTGACGAGGATCTCATCAGCTACGTAAGTGCAAACTCCACATTATTCTTGAGGCCATTTTTATTAACACAGTTTACAATTTCATTCTAAATATATGTGTTAGCTAGATCAAATAAAATCTAATTATATTATTCATCCATGGATAGTCCACGGATATACTTGGCATATATTCTTACCATATATATGGAGTTAAAAATGATCTTGTTTTCGAGATAAGAGAAAAAAAAATATGTAGATACAAGTGAAGTAGCTTGTGACAGAACGACCATAAGTCGAGTTTTTGCTTTGCTCTTATTTATTATTATACTATAGTAATTAGGATTAGAGCTTAAAAAAATGGACTGGCTATTGTTGTGCAGGCTTGGAAGCTTTGGAGAGACAACAAACCCTTGGAATTGATAGATCCAACGCTGCAAAACTCGTATGCTAGGAATGAAGTAATTCGATGCATCCAAATTGGCTTACTGTGTGTTCAAGAAGATGTTGATGAACGACCAAACATGGCTTCTATACTTTTAACGCTCAATAGTTATTCGGCCACTCTTGCTGTTCCTGGCAAACCTGCATTCTTTATCCATAGTAGAACACATAACAAGCCCAAAGTGCAAGATTCGGAGAAATCCACGTCATCCTCGACAGCCTTCTCTATAAATGAAGCATCAATTACTGATTTATATCCAAGATAGAATATTGTCATCAGGAGCACAAGAAATAAATAAGACTTCATGTTGTACAACTTTTGTTAGTGGACTAGTTAATTATGATTTTCCCACTTTATTTATCCTTTTAGGATAACCTTCGATCCCATGGATCAGAAAATCCTCCTGTATCATTAAAGACATGTTTATTTAAGCAAGCATGACGGGCTAGCTGAAATAATTGAAAAATAAAGAGAAGCTGACAAAATGTCAAGTGTTTTTGAAGCGTCTAAAAAGTGTAAAATCGGGTAAAAAATATTAGTGGTCACTCGAGTGTTTAAAGAATTTCATTTTGATCACCAAACTACTTTTCTACAATTCTGGTCATTCAAGTTTCCTAAAAAAAATTGAGTTTAACCCTTCCCCGTCTGTTCGGCACCAACTGGATTTCGTTTTGAAAAAGTTGACAAAGTAAAAGCAGTAAGTAGATTGTAGGATATGGAAGGTGGCAACTAGGTCCGTGTTGCATGTTGTCTACATAGGGACGGGGGAGGAGTTATTGTTCCCAACTGCTATGTTAGGTTTGACTTAAATCCCATTTTTAATACCATGTCGGCCCCTGCTCCCACTGCACCAACACCTGCTTGGAACATTAAGGCTTGTTTGGTAAATTAAACTGCACTCAATAATCAATATCTATTAAAAGAGAAAAGAGAAAAAAGGATCTCATCTACTGTGTGATGCCTAATATTGTGTATAAAACATGTTCATGATATACTTTTTCAGACGAGTAAGAAATAGCTGTGAAGAGACTTTCTGAAAGTTGTGCAAACAAACTTAAGAATGAGATTATGTTAGTTGCCAAGCTTCAACATAAAAAATTAGTAAGACTACTAAAATTTTGCTTGAAAGGAGAAGAGAAGATACTCATATAGCAATTCGTGCCCAACGAAAGTTTTGATTATTTTCTATTTGGCTAGCATCAATGGCATTTTTTCTTGTTTTTATTCAACTTCCTGTACATTGGCTGACAACAAAAATGCATTCTTCACCCAAGGAAATATGTAGAAATACAATTTCTCAATACAAATATGCAACGTTTCCATATAGTTTATGGATCAGGTTGGTATTGAAATTGGAGATTTCGTCGGTGCTCGAGTGTAACTGTGGAGTGGATTACATGAGAATGCTTAAAACAAGAGGGTAAAAGGGAGTGGGCTTGTGGTAGATTCTCGAACTTGATCTTCGATTATATATGGTGGATTACATTTATGTCATAAGCTATAAGTTTTGGATAAAGTGATGACAATAGCATACATTTAATTGGTATCAGAGTTAGAGTTAAGTGTTCAAATCGATACTGGAACATATCTATTGAGTGGGTGGATAATTCACAGGAATCCTTGAAACGAAAGTTTGTCCAAGGGAAGGGTATATTCCCGAACTTGATTCTAGGCGATATATGGTGAATTGCATTTGTGTCATGAATTATATTTTTTTGGGTACAGTGATGGCATTACACTACATTTTTTTATACTTAGTATATGTTTGGTAAATATTTTTAAAATATTATTTTTTTTTTTTTTTTTTTTTTTCTAATCTTGCACGTAAACATAATAATCACATATTTCTTAAAAAAAAAAAAAATCACTTGTAATATGAACTTTTTTGTTGAAACTTCTAATCCAATAAGTTGACCTCGTCAAAGTTGACCAATTAATTATATTTGTCAAGTTATTTACATTTGTAACATCCTATACCTACTGTCTAGTCTAGCTTATTTGCCTCAGTCCAACTATTCTAGAACACATGGAAAGTGATCATTTTCTAGTTTTCTACCTGTTTGTTTCTATAACATCTACCGCGCATGAATGCTTGCGTAAAATTCAAACCTTATTTAATTTTTGGGGTAAGTTTGGTACATAGAGCTAGATACGACTTCTTCTTTTTTCCTTAATACAAAAGTATACATAATATTGACAGATCAACCTTACAAAACACATCATTAAATCCATCCTTGGAATATTTCAAAATCCATAAAAAAAAACTAAAGAGAAACACTAAAGTCAAGATGATGCATTTACTGGCTTTCATGAAATCTCCTATCGTTGTTTAAAAATTACTAGTAGTAGAATTATTCGAATTGTACAATTTTTTTTCACAGAATTACCTTTGATTGGCTGTTTCCAAAAACGGTTTTTGGCAACAAACAATCATAGGGGGAGACGACTATCTTCTTGTAATATTTATGTGAAAGAAAATCTATAAGTGTAGTTTCACTCCTAGTAATACTTGCAAAATCTGATTTTAATCTATGGCATTAGCAGACCATGTAGGCCTTCACCATCTCTGTTTTTTCTTGATTCTAACTTCCTAAACCTATATACAGTCCTAATAGCACGTATCAAGCAAACTTGATTCAACTTCTCTTAGGCATAAAAAAATGTTTTCTTAGTTTTAATATATTTTAAATTTTCAATCAGTTTAAAAATAATTTAATAATTAACAATACATATTTTTAATCAATGGCCTTTTATCTTTTCATTTCTGAGACTTGGCCTTTAAAAATCAAGTGGTAACAGTCAATGCTAATTAACGTGATTCATTCTCTTAATCTTAATGAATGTAAAGATCCAGAAAAATGGCAACAGTTGGATTGGTCGATATGTTACAAGATCATAGGAGGAATAGCGCATGGAATTATTTACCTTCATGGAGACTCTCATCTACGAATTACACACCGTGATCTCGAAGCTAACAATATATTATTAGGTGGAGATATGAACCCAAAAATATCGGATTTTGGAATGGCAAATTTTTTTGGTGTTGATCAATCTCAAGGAAATACAAAGAGGATTTTCGGGACATAGTAAGGTAGTGTTTGATTGGGGTGGAATTGGGTGGAAAAGGAAAAAAGTTTTCCCCACCCTTAATTTTGGTGTTTGATTGCATAATTTTTCCATGGAATTCATTGTCATCTCTTTTCTAGGTATAACCATTTAAAACACATTTTTCACCTTTTATTTTCCTATGGGTTTGGTGGGAAAGTGTTTTCCATCCTTTTTTTTTTTTTTTTTTTTTTTTGCAATGGAAACATATTCTAAATTCAATGGTAAAAAAAATTATTCATTTAATTGACAATTTGCATGAAAAATAAAGTCAAACGAACACAAAAAAAAAATTCAAAAATTATTATTTTTAATTTTTTTTTTACTTTTTTCAATCCAAACAAATTTTAATACAGATTGTAAAAATATTTATCCCAAAAAATAACAATTTGCATGAAAAACAAAGCCAAACGAATTAGGTGAAAAATTATACCAATCAAACACCATTAATTACAATTTCCTCTAAAATAAATTCCAGATAATTCAATTCTCTGCCATTCATTTTCTTTTCACCCATTTTTCACCATTGCAATCAAACGGACCCTAAGTTCTACTTCCTATTTGTTGTGTATATCTTCATTCATCTTGACTTGTTTATGATGTGAAATGGGATTGATTGTAGCAGTTAGATGGCTCCAGAGTATGCAACGCGTGACCACTTCCCAGTAAAATCTGATTTTTTTTTTGGTTTTGGAAATCATAAGGGGCAAGAATAATAACTGCTTCTACAATTCAAATGGTACAAGCTCGAGCCTGATAAGCTATATGAACGCAAAGTTCTAATTCTACATGTAAATTTAGGATACTTAAAATGAGCATATTATAAAATACTATTGGTAATAAATAAAATATTTAAAGTTATTTATAAAAAAAATTTAATTTCATCTTAGCCTACTTTTGCCTGAACAGGCTTTGGAGACTATGGAGAAATAGTACACCCTTGGAATTGATGGATCCAACTTTGCAAGAGTCTTATGTGTTGGATGAATCCAAATTGGCTTATTGTGGGTTCAAGAAAATGTTTATAAAAAATCAAAAATTACTTAAAATGTTCAATAATGGCAGAAATCATCTTCTATTTATGAATTTCTCGTCTCTAACTCACACTAACACATATATATATATATAAATAAAGGGCCAAGACAAGGCTAATTATACAAAGGGCCAAAACAAAGCCAGCTTGATCCATTGACATAGGCCGGGTAAGTCGAGTATGCTGTCCTTGTGGATCAAGTCAACGCTAAAATTTGGCGTGACCCGTATAATAAGTAATACCGTGTTTAATCGCAGAATTGGTCCTATTTAATTATTAGTTTTTTTAAGTTAGATTGAATTGACTGCCTCTGAGTTTTAAAAATCTAGAACTTTATGAAATCAGCAACTGATCTTGTCCTCATCAAAGATATTGTCGCAGCAATCTCATGTCCTCACCAAACATGTACAATTTGATTAGGTCAAATTATTCAAATTGGTAACACTGTTTATAACATTTTAGTCTCATTTCTTGCCTCATCCGAACTTGAACTTCTTGAATATGGTGATCATTAGTCAAATTATTACATCTACCGAGCACGAATGCTACCTTCAAATTTCGACCACCTGTTGAAGTGCAAAAAATATAGATTCTAATCATCGTGCATGTTTTGTATATAGTACTAAACTCAATTAGACATCATATTGAACAAGAATTCAACTTATTTTTCTTCTTTAATGTCATTTAGTATTGTTCGATCAACTTTACTAAACATACCATCAGATATTTATGGTTTATCCTATTTTATTATTGGTTGGCTTAAAGTTCAAAGTCGATGAAGAGAAGCAATTGAGTGGACGTTTTGAAAAACACGAATGTCGAGAGTTATATAATAGGGTTATGTTACACATACACCGAGCTCTCAAAGCAATTGAGTGGACATTTTGAAAAACATGGATGTTGAGAATTATTTAATAGGGTTAAGCTCGATGTACAGTTCACTTACAATAGGAGGGCCTACGATTTTTTTATTGGACGCAGGCCCTCCTCTATTGTGAGAGAGACTGTAACTGAGCTGTACAAACATCAAATTCCTATGTAATATTGTTGTTTGTTGACCATGTTTGTACATCATGGTATACAATCTCCTCATATTGGGGGCACCATGAATTTAAAAAAAATGAAAAATGTTATGTGTACATAGCATTTTACATAAGGATTGACATAATGTGAGTGGGATGGGGTCCGCGATACTGTAGCATGGACCCCACCCCACTCACATTATATCGCCTTTTATGTAAAATGTTATGTACATGTAACAAAATCCAAAAAAAAATTGTGGGCCCCTCCTTTTGTAAAGGAGTTGTACACCATGCACAACAAAGTTATGAGTTATAAAAGTCTAATATTAGTAGCCAGTCTTGTCTTCATCAAAGATGTTGTCAATTCTGCCTCTTGGTAATTTCCAAGAAATTAACTCATTCATAAAGTTTACTATCTCGTTTCGTCATTAATCATAATATACAGCCAGAAAAAGTGAGGATTGTTGGGGTGGATGGTAAAATAAAAAAGCTTTTGAGATCAAAATATAGCAGTAGCAGACCATGTCGACCTTGAGCATCTCTGCGTATTTCTTGTTGTTTTGTTTTCTCTTTTTCTTTAGCACGAGAAGGGTTAGCTCCGTAAATTATATTTATCATTTCTGCCCAAATACAACTACGTACAGTCCTAATAGCACTTATCAGTCCAATTTGAATCAACTTCTCCTTACTTTATCCTCAAATGCTACCCAGGAGAATGGATACTATAACTATACTGTTGGCCACAGCCCTCCGGACACGGTCTATGGTCTCTTTCTATGTAGAGGTGATGTTAACACCGATGTTTGTCAGAAATGTGTGGAAAATGCTACAACTATAATCTTACAACGTTGTCCCAACGAAAAATTGGCAACGATTTGGTATGATGAATGCATGTTACGGTACTCAAATCGATCCATATTCTCCAGGGTGGATTTGTCATTTGAGGTATCCCTAACTAATACAGAGAATATCAGCGGCAATCCATATAATTTCATCTATGTATTAGTAGGTACGATGAATGAGACGGCAGTTCAGGCTGCTAATGAATTCTATGGCAAGAAATTTGCTACCAAAGATGCCGACTTTACGGCATCTGTGAAGTTGTATACCCTGGCACAGTGCACAGCTGATCTTTCTATTGAAGATTGTTACTTCTGCCTTCAAAATGCCAACTCCAGGTTACCAACATGTTGTGAATATAAGAAAGGAGGAAGAGTTATTTCCCCTAGCTGCAATATTAGGTATGAGATATACCCCTTCTACAATACCACGACCGTCCTTGCACCTGAGCCTAATAACAAACAAGGTAACCTCAATTCTCACGCATAACCAAACACTTAAATATGGCTCCTAACCTAGCACTACATATGTCTGGAAATCTCCATCAATTTTTACATGAATTTTAAGTTCAACATAGGCTAGAAAACTTGTGTTAATTCTGGATTTTTACATGAACTTTTTAAGTTCAACATAGGCTAGAAAACTAGTGCTAATTCTGGGTTTTATTTTTTGAAGATACTCAAACAACTACATATAAGAAGCAAGTTTTAAAATCCCAATTTACATTTTTGTTCTTAATGCAGGAAACAGGGGAATCTCAAGACAAGCTATTATTGCCATCGTTGTTCCAATTGTTGTTGTTTCCTTAGTGATCTTGCTGGTAGGCTTACGTTGCTTGACTGGGAGAACAATGAAGAAGAAACAATATGGTACTATAAAGGAGAGAAATGGTAAGCCACGGATGGTCAAAAAGGAAAAGTAGAAAAATTCCCTTTCGATCTAATTTCTGTACACCGTAGTTAGATGGTGTGATAGCATGAAATAAGCTGATGAGGCCTTGGTTACTGTTTTATCTTTTTCTACATATTCAGCAGTTTTTGCTGAATGCATTGATCATTAGTTTTGCACCTATAATATAAAATTTCAAGAATTTAAATCTAAAAAGTTGTCTTCTTGTCTTGCTCGTTCGTTCCAACCGTATGATTTTATTTGTTTTACTGATTTGCCGTTTTTTGTGTGTAGAGGAAGATGAAATTTCGATAGTTGAATCCCTGCAGTATGACTTAAACACTATTGACCTTGCTACTTCCAGCTTTTCTGCTGACAATAAAATTGGAGAAGGTGGATTTGGTAATGTGTACAAGGTAATTTAAGGAATATAGTTTCTATATACTACCTTGCATTTCCACTTCCTAGGATCATTATATAAACATATGGTTAATTTTGTGAAGTTAAATGTATAGTATTAAGACTCGGAATTTCATCTTAAGATCAAACTTTATTAAGACCCATCCAAGCCCGTATACATTGTCACTGTAACTGATGCGGGAATTAGACTTTTATCGAGTATAGTCTAATACTGTGTACCAAACAATGCATGTAGGGTACCTTTCCAGACGGACGAGAGATAGCTGTTAAGAGACTTTCTAAAAGTTCAGCACAAGGGGCAAAAGAATTTAAGAATGAGATCATACTCGTTGCCAAGCTTCAACACAGGAATCTAGCAAGACTACTAGGATTTTGCTTGGAAGGAGAAGAGAAGATTCTCATATACGAATTTGTGCCAAATAAAAGTCTTGATTACTTTCTATTCGGTTAGCATCAATGTGTATACTTCTTTTCATTGAATTTCCTTGCATTCGCAGCCAATGAACCTGCATCTAAATTTCAAAATCTGAGTTATTCACATCAATGCTAATTAACTTGATTCATTTCCTTAATGGATGTAAAGATCCAGAAAAACAACGGCTCTTGGATTGGTCAAGACGTTACAAGATCATAGGAGGAATAACACGAGGAATGCTTTACCTTCATGAAGAATCTCGTCTTAAAATTGTACACCGTGATCTCAAAGCTAGCAATATATTTTTGGATGGAGACATGAACCCGAAAATATCGGATTTTGGCATGGCTCGGATTTTTGATATTGATCAATCTCAAGAAAATACCATTAGGATTGCTGGCACATAGTAAGTTCTACTTTATATATGTTCTGTATATCTGCATTTATCTACACTTATGACGTGGAATCATGTTTTTGTCTTGTAGTGGTTATATGGCTCCAGAGTATGCAATGCATGGTCAATTTTCAGTAAAATCTGATGTTTTTAGTTTTGGCGTCCTGGTTTTAGAAATCATCAGTGGCAAGAAGAGTAATGGCTTTTACAAATCACATGGTACAAGAGACCTTATAAGCTATGTGAGTGCAAAGTTTCAATTCCACTTGTAAATTAGGATACTCAAATGATCATATTACAACATACTATTAGTATGAATAAGATTCCTAAATTAATCGAAGGGCTTATAAGGCTAGTTTTGTTTGCCCAGGCTTGGATGCTTTGGAGAACTGGTGCACCCTTGGAATTGATGGATCCAACTATGCAAGAATCTTATGTTTTGGATGAAGTCATTCAATGCATCCAAATCGGTTTATTGTGTGTTGAAGAAGATGTCGGCAAAAGACCAACAATGGCATCAATACTTCTTATGCTTGAAAGTTACTCGGACACACTACCTATTCCTCGAAGACCTGCATTTTATATTCCGAGTGCATCAGATAGCATGATAGAAGAGATGGACCCTAACCAACACCAATCTATAAATGAAGCATCAATAAGTGAATTGTGTCCAAGATGATTGATTCTGCACATGTTGTTAGACGTGGAAGTGTGACATCACCAAAAGAGACGATATCATATATACAATTTTATCTGTAAAAGATTACATCTTGAGCACTTGATAATCTTAAAATACCTTAATTTTCCCTTATAGCCTCTTGCACCTTTAATTTTACTGTCAAAATAAGTATTTTTTTTATTATTATTTAACAGTAAAAAAAAATGTAACACGTGTGTGGAAATTTAAAAAAAATCGCTTAAAATGTAACTTTTATCACTTCTAAGGTTGACATAGTTTTAATTTGTTGTTGCAACCGTTTCATTTAAATAAGCTTTTTACCCCATTCCCAAACCTTAGAAAAAAGAAAATTAGGCGGGCTAGGGCAATTTTTTTTCACTCTTCGTCAGGTTATGTTACCCGACCCAAGGAACGAAATCCCAAATACTCCTTAGTGTGTGTTTGGCGAAACATAAAATATTTAAAATATGTTTTCAAATAAATAATTTAAAATAAAAGTTCGACATACATTAATTGATTTGAAAATAAGTGCCTTTTTTCTATGCGTCGCCTAAGTGTTGAAGCACAAGCAAAATGCTTTTCTTTGATGGTAAGCGCAAATTAAACGGTCAACTACTAAGTTGATCGTTTAATGCGTACCTAAGTTTGTTTAGGCGCGCTTTATTAATTTTTCCATTTTTTTAAAAAAATCATATATTTGACTTTAGTTTATTATTTTTTTATTATTTTTTTAAAGATTTTTATTTGACTTTAGTTTCAAATTTTTAAATGATTTTATCGGTATAAAAGTAAAAAAAAATGACTTTATTCGATAAAGATTTAGATATGATTTAAGTTACTGTGTTATTTATATTAAGTAATTATGATTTTAAGACTTATTATTTTGTTAGAAATTTCGAAAATATGTATGAAATTCCTATAAATACGTTTTGTAGGATCTGCCTAATTAAAAGTTGAAATTATGAAAAATAGTTTAGCTTTTGCATTTCCAAAACTTGAAAATTAGTAGGAATTATTAAGTAAATATAATATTTTATATTTTAGATGTTTGGTATGAATTATTTTAAGAATAATGTTATTTGTACTTTTGTTAGGTACATAATGGTGTACAAATAGATGACGTGGAAGAAAAAGATAGATAATAATAACAGAGTTTCTTTTCTTTTCGTTATTTTTTTTTTCTCTTTCATGTCATATATCTATACACCATTATTTACGTAATAATGTACCAATTACATTACTCTTATTTTAATTATTCAGCTCCTGTTTGGTAATCATTTTTTTTCAAAATGCATTTTTCTCTCTTTTCTTTTCAACCACACATTTTTCAATAAAATAATATTATACGCAAACTCAAAATTTTTCTTTAATTTTTAACCACACATTCTCCATCAATCAACTATTAAAAAATGCATTTTCTCCCCAAAAATAGCTATCAAACAAGAGCCAATAATTTTTAGAATGATTAAGAATTTAAAATAATATTAATAATAATAATAAGTAACCTTATTTTACGCTTAGATCTTACTTAAACTCGTAAAACTTGAAACTTGACCTTCACGCAGGATTTATACTTTTTAGAATATTGGCACAAGTTGATCAAATCAGCTAGCATTTTATTTATATGTATTTAAGAACTAACCATGTGATTCAAAATATTTAGAAATAAGAACATACATAAAATGTAAATTAAAGAAAAATTGATGCATACCAAAACATAGTGTTATATACTGATGCTACCAAAAATCGTACCTAGTTAATTTCGAGTTTAACGACTGATGATGAGCACGAACGTGATCTTCCAGTACCTAAAACAAAGGCGTCGAAGTGTGTCCTCGTCGTCCTCTCTGATATTTAAGTTAGAGAGAGAATTTGTGCATGAAACTATAGATTGAAAATTAATAATATTGTGTACCTGAATAATGAATTGAGATACTATATTTATAGGGGGAGGGGTAATACACTTATAGTAGGATTCAAACACTTGGATCCATGAGAATCTTACCATGTTTAGGAGTTGTGATTCGTGCTAGGATATTGAAGTATTTAGCATCAGGTGGAACTCTAGTGGCGAAATCATGTCAAGAGTGATTGAAAGAGTCCTAGGTAGACGCCAACTCCTAATGATCGAAATGGCTCTATCACCCTTTGCCGAGGAGTACAACCCGAGGACATGGTGTCCACTCTTGAAAGGCCGAAGAGAAATGGTCCTCAGTCAAAGTGCATCGAGCACGCCACTGACCATATCGAAGGAAATAGTCAATGGACCGGGTGAGTCATCGGGCACAAAGAATGACCGTATCACTGGTTTTGTTAAAGTAAAAGGTTTGATGACGTTATAATTCGAAGGAGTGGAATACCAAGGACTATATACCCGAGGACATCCAAATGTAAAATGGGGGAGAAACTGCATGGAATGATCAGGCATAATTTCCATGTGCTCAAGGACCATCATTCTCGACGAGGAATCATGGGAGACAGAGTTTGGGACTCGTCGGACCTACATGGTCGGGATACAAATATTGACCATATCACTGGCCCCCGTGCATCCATACTCGAGAATCGTGTATGAGATGCACAATCTTCGTGGAAGTTTTGATGAGCCAGCAAGCTCGAGGACTATCTTGACAATATTTTAAGAAAATAATCGAGCTAATTTAAGTGTAGATTTGTACATGTCTAAGCTTGAGATAGCGTATAGTCGAGTTAATAAGCTTAGTGTGCTTACCCGAGGATTAGGCCTAAGGTGGTAGCTCGAGGACAAGGCTTTTAGTGTTTGTCAAAGACAAGGCTTAAAGTGATTGCCCGAGGACAAAGGCTTTTAGTGCTTGTCAAAGATAAGGCCTAAAGGTGCTTGCCCGAGGACAAGGCTTTATGGTGCTTACCCGAGGACAATGCTTTAAGTGCTCGCCCGAGGATAAGGTTTTGAGTGCTTGTCAAAGAAAAGGCTCAAGGGGCTTGCCCGAGGACAATGTTTTGAGTGTTTGTCCGAGGACAAGGCTTAAAGTGCTTGCTTGAGGACAATGCTTTGGGTGTTTTCCCGAGAGACAAGGCTTAAGGGGCTCGCTCGAGGACAAAGCTTAAGTGGTTTGCTCGAGGACAAGGGTTTGAGTGCTTGTCAAAGACAAGACTTAAGGTTCTTGCCCGAGACAAGGCTTTGAGTGCTTGTCAAAGACAAGGCAAAGGTGCTTGTCCGAGGACAAGGCTTTGGGTGCTTATCAAAGACAGAGCTCGAAGACAAGGCTTTAGGTGTTTGCCCGAGGACAAGGCTTTAGGTGCTTGCCCGAGGACAAGGCTTTGAGTGCTTGTCAAAGACAAGGCTAAGGTGCTTGCCCGAGGACAAGGCTTTTGGTGCTTGTCCGAGGACAAGGCTTTGAGTGCTTGTCAAGGACAAAGTTTAAGGTGCTTGCCCGAGGATAAGGCTTTGAGTGCTTGCCCGATGACAAGGCTTTCCGTGCTTGTCTAAGACAAGATTTAAAGTGCTTACCCGAGGACAAGACTTTGAGTGATTGCCCGAAGACAAGGCTTAAGGGGCTTGTCCGATGACAAGGCTTTGGGTGCTTGCCCGGGGACAAGACTTTAGGTGCTTGCCTAAGGACAAGGCTTTGAGTGCTTGTCAAAGACAAGGCTAAGGTGCTTGCCCGAGGACAAGGCTTTGAGTGCTTGTCAATGACAAAGTTTAAGGTGCTTACCCGAAGACAAGGCTTTCCATGCTTGTCTAAGACAAGGTTTACGGTGCTTGCCTGAGGACAAAGCTTTGAGTGCTTGCCCGAGGACAATACTTTGAGTGCAAGACAAGCTTAAGGGGTTGCCCTTGAGGACAAGGCTTTGGGTGCTTGTCCCGAGAACAAGACTTTTGGGTGGTGCTTTCCCAATAAGGACAATGACTTTGAGTGCTTGCCCGAGAGAACAAGGCTTTGGGTGCTTATCAAAAACAGGGCTTTGCCCGAGGACAAAGACAATGCTTTGAGTGCTTGTCAAAGATAAGGCTAAGGTGCTTGCTCGAGGACAAGGCTTTGAGTGCTTTCAAGGGGTTTAAGGTGCTTGCCCGAGGACAAGGCTTTGAGTGCTTGTCAAGGACAAAGTTTAAGGTGCTTGCCCGAGGACAAGACTTTAGGTGCTTGCCTGAGGACAAGCTTTGAGTGCTCGAGGACAAGACTTTTCGTGCTTGCCCGAGGACAAGGCTTTGAGTGCTTGTCAATGACAAAGTTTAAGGTGCTTGCCCGAGGACAAGGCTTTGAGTTTGAGTGGTTTACGGTGCTTGCCTGAGGACAAAGCTTTGAGTGCTTGCCCGAAAACAAGGCTTAAGGGGCTTGCCCGAGGACAAGGCTTTGGGTGGACTTCAACAATGAGTGCTTGTCAAAGACAAGGCTTTAAGTGCTTGTCAAAGATACTTTTATAGTGACATTATCCCCAAACAACTTTGAATGCAAAACAAAACTTAAGGTGCAAAAAAGACTTTCCGTGCTTGTCTAAGGGTGTCCCGCAGAGTGCCTGACCGAGAATAAGGCTTTGGGTGCTTATCAAAAACAGGGCTTAAGGGGCTTGCCCGAGGACAAGGTTTTGGACGAAATGAAATGCAAAAGGGTCAGCTCAACGAAATGGCAAGGGTCAGCTCATGGGCCGGACTAAAACATGAAAACAAAAGTCAGCTTGCAGGTTCGATCGTAAACTAAAAGTAAAAACAAAAGTAAAATAGGGCATGCAAACCCGACCAACTATAAAAGGAAGGACACAATTTACCTGATGAAGGTAGGGCGAACTACTTTTAGTAGATCTTCAAGTTATCCGCAGTTCCATGGTATTGGAAGAGGTCTATCCGAGGTATCTCTTGTCGGGGATTCATGTCATGGGGCCTTTTTGCTCAACCTTATCAGAGGTCGGTTCGACTTTCTTTGGAATCAACGTCTCCTCCATATTAATGTATTTTTCACCTCGGGTTAATAGCTCGGTTACCGACTTTGGTGGAGTATTTGACAACGATATTTTGAAGGCCTCGCACCTTATGGCATATGTGAATGCAAAGACTACCGCCGTGATATGGAGGACGGGAATTTGAAGTCTTTTTTTATTGAACCTTGTCATGAAATCACGTAGAGTCTCATTCTGCCCCTGGCGAAGTTGCATGAGGGACGCTGCCGTTTATCTGATGGGCTTACTACTAGCAAAGAAGACAGAAAACCTATCGGCCCGATTTGAGAACGAGGTTACTGAATTGGGCTCTAAGGTCGGGAACCAATCCCGGGCAGCGTTAGTTAAAGTTTGCGGGAAGGCCTTACACATCACCTGATCCGGGGCGACTTGCAAATTCATGACGTCAGTATATATATTGAGGTGATTGATGGGGTCGGTTGTCCCGTCATATTCCTTTATACGAGGATACTTGAACCTGTCGGGCAGTGGATATGACAAAATCTCAGGGATAAATGGGATGTTGGGTGTGAAGCATGCTGTCTTTTTTGTATTCTGGAGCAAACTGGTCCGTAATCCCCTCTTGGATGATCCTGGCAAGTTCACTGGACTCCAGTATTACTGATCTCGAGGCCGAGCCCATATGCACACCCGAGGTCCCCGGCTCAACAACATCAGGGATTTGTCGAGGAACCCGAGCTCGAGCATCGGCCATGAAGCCTTCCTAAGGAGCCCGTGCTAGTGGTGGAAGAGGATTTCCTTGATTCAGTAACTGGGTAAGTGTAATAACCTATTGGCAGAGCTCTTCGAATGCCTCAAACGTAACGACTGTCGGGGGGTTGTGCTGGTATTTGTGATAACTCTTCTTGAGGACCTATTGGTTCAGCAGTGGGAGGAGGGTTTGCAGAGGATGAGCTTGTTGGAGGAAGACTTGCACATGTATTAACCATGGCTTTTTGTAGCGATTCCCACAGACAGCTCCAATGATGCTACCAAAAATCATACCTGGTTAATTTCGAGCTTGACGACTGATGATGAGCACGAACGTGATCTTCCGGTACCTGAAACAAAGGCGTCAAAGTGTGTCATCGTCGCCTCTCCGATACTTAAGTTAGAGAGAGAATTTATGCATGAAGCTATAGGACTAAAAATTAATAATATTGTGTACCTGAATAATGAATTGAGATACTGTATTTATAGGGGGAGGGGTAACACACTTGTAGTAGGACTCAAACACTTGATCCATGAGAATCTTACCATGTTTAGGAGTTGTGATTCGTACTAGGATATTGAAATGTTTAGCATCAGGTGGAACTCTAGTGGCGAAATCATGTCAAGAGTGGTTGAAAGAGTCCTAGGCAGACGCCAACTCCTAATGATCGAAAGGGCTCTATCACCCTTTGCCGAGGAGTACAACTCGAGGACATGGTGTCCACTCTTGAAAGGCCGAAGAGAAATGGTCCTCGGTCAAAGTGCATCGAGCACGCACTGACCACACCGGAGGAAATAGTCAATGGACCGAGTAAGTCGTCGGGCACAAAGAATGACCGTATCATTGGTTTTGTTAAAGTAAAAGGTTTGATGACGTTATAATTCGAAGGAGTGGAATACCCCGAGGACATCCAAATGTAAAATGGGGGAAACTGCATGGAGTGATCGAGCATAATTTTCCATGTGCTCGAGGACCATCATTCTCGACGAGGAATCATGGGAGATAGAGTTTGAGACTCATCGAACTTACATGGTCGGGATACAAATATTGACCATATCATATACTAATACTGAAAATTAAAACGTAAGTGTTAATTCATTCTAGTGATGGTAAAAAAATCCATCAAACTCAATATTTATGGGCCCCGCCTCGAATGGGATGGGATTACCCACTTAATCGGGTATTCGGATCGGAGACGGGGCGTGTATGGGTAACAAGGGCCTCGCCTCGCCCGTTTATATATTTTTTTAAGAATTCAATACTTTAAATAGAAAACTCCACGAAATTTCATTAATTCTAATAGAATATGATGAGATTATCTAAAGAATATAATAAACAATAAAAACTTTAGTTTACCAAATATATGTGAATAATTTAACTTTTAAAAATAAATAAATTAATTTAAAATTTTAATAATTATATTATTATCTCGCTTTAATGAGTGAGGGACAATAAAATGAATTATTAAAAATTAAAAATTAAAAGGGTACAAAATGAGGTAAGGGCCTCGCCCATGTTAAATGAGGATTGTCTCGGACCTGAACCCGTCAATTGCCATTTTTCATTCTCAAGAAGGTAGAAAAGAAAAGAAAAGACACTTAGACCCTGTTTGATACACTTTTATTTTTCTAGAAAGTTGGAAAATAAATTCCAACTTCCATTTTTGGCTTGTTTAATAACCATTTTTTCTAGGGAATTCCTTTTCTATAGGATGATTCATTATCCTTCTTTTTGTTGAATTTCAATTTCCACCTTTTTTTTTTTTTTTTTACAATCCAAACAAATTCTATCATCAATTGTTAAAAAAAAAATTAAAAATATATAAAACTTATCCTTTTAATTGACAATTTTCATGAAAAATAAAGACAAACGAATAGTTTTCGATTTTTCAATTTTTTTTAAAAAAAAAATTTTTTAAATTTTTTTTTTGCAATTGAAACAAATTCTATCCCCAATTGTAATAAATTTTATTTATTTAATGGACAATTTTCATAAAAAAACAAAGTCAAACGAATACCAAAAGATCCAAAATTTCAAAAAATTTCGGGTGAAATGTTATACCAATCAAATACAATTAATTGATAATTCTTAGTAAAATAAATTTTATACAATTCAATTCCATGTAATTTATTTTTTTCTACCAAAATTTCATCTTGCAATCAAACAGACCCTTAGTTTTCTATTAAGTCGTTTTCACCTATCAACTTCAAAAAATTTCTCTTATTTTTATCTTCGTAAAACTAAATTTCAGAGATGTCATTAATATAAACCACAAAAGGACTAAACATTATCATGTATTGCTTTGGTTCTTTTTTTTTTTTTTTTCTTTTTTTAAGCAAATACCACAATGTGGCTTATTTTATATCATAAAAAGCGAAATACAAATAAAAAAGGGGGGGCATAGACCTAACCTCCAGTAATTGAAAAAAAACTTCAAGTGTTTCAAATGAAATGCAAGTGGAAGAAAATGAAGCGTGAACAAAAACTAATGAAGATTACTTAAGGGTACTCCCGAGGGGTAAATCTTTGGGTGGTAGTACATAGACATCGACAGGGTCATACGTCTGGTTTGAAACATTTCTGGTTCGAAACATTTCTGGTTCGTAGTAGGCTGCGTAATCGGGCTTGCTTACTGTAGCGAATGTCGAGCAAAAAGCAGGTGCATCTGATCTCATAATGCACTTCGCAGGTGCGTCTGATCTCCTAGTGTTTTGTACTGTAATATCTGAAGCATGTGATAGTGACTTGCTGACTGAAGGTATGTCTACCTTAATATTCTCCGAGCAATCTCCGAGACCCATGTCATCCATGTCACTTTGCATAAGTGCATTCATCGTATCATGGAGAGGAGTCGTGTGAAGTCTTCTAGTCTCATGCTATTCATTTCCCTATGAATTTGAGCATCCACCTTATCCTGTCTAGGCGTGATGGTAGGACTAGGTGATGATATGTCATTGAAGAGCTTGCCAACTAGGTCGTCAATGGCATCCCTCATGGAGGCTACCATCTTGATGCCATGGGTCTTCTAAAACTTTGATATCCTCTGTTGTTAGAAATGGACTCCTTTCATTCTTTGCAACTAAGTGGCCTTCCTTTTCATATATTATTAATTTTCACAATGTCTTTTCTTTATAGTTAGAAGGACTTAGTCTTCTATCATGTCTAATTCAACCATCAACTTCAAGAAAAACTAATCAATGAAAAAGGGTGACCAGTAAACGGGGTAAGGGCCCCGCCCACCTTAAACGAGGTTGCCCCGAACCCGAACCCGTCGATTGCCATTTTTTATTCTCAAGAAGGCAGAAAAGAAAAGACACTTAGGGGTCGTTCTCTTCGTATTTCAATTTTTAATTTTGAATTCGTTGTGTGTTTTGAACGTTTGTTTTGTAATTGTTAAAAATACATTCTTTTTGTCATTTTGAGAAATTATCTCTCAAAACATAAAATTAGAAAACGCGTTTACTTTGAAATTTTGAGAATCTTTTTTTACAATATTTTATTTAAGAAATTTGATTATTTAATTAATTTTAATAGTTTAATGTTAATTTTTTGATGGAAAAAAACTAGTGAGGTAAATAGGAAAGATCAATCATATAAATCTTGTGAGAAACATATTTTCAACTCAAATTTTTTGGGATGGAAACAAAGATTTGCAGTGGCATTAGGTACAACATAGTGGAACCAAGATTAGTGGATCCAAGATTTGGCAGGACAGTGAAGGAAAAAGTATACTGTGGAAACTCCCAGCACGGTGGATCCAAGACTGGAAAGATTTGCATAGACAGTGAATATACTGTGACTCCTCTTGGGTAAGGCGTAGTGGATCCAAGACTGGAAGGGAATGAGATAGTGGGAGTATATATATATATATATATATATATATATATATGTGTGTGTGAAATGGAATCGAACTTGTGATCTTCAAAAAATCGAGACTCGCCCAACTAAACTACCACATTGTTTGGTTAAAAATGTGTTTTCCGCGTTTTTGAAGTTTTGCATTGGTTTTGACTGAAAACCACCAAAACGATTTTTCTTCATTTTCCATTTTTTTTTGTAAAATTTAAACTCGTTTTCAAAAATTCGTTTTCGAAAATGCCAAAGAGAACACGTTTTCACTATTTTGAAAAATTAAAAATAGAAAACGACTTGAAAACGTCCAAAAAGAACAACCCCTTAGTTTTCTATTAAGTCATTTTCAAATATCAACTTCAAGAATTTTCTCTTATTTGTATTCTCGTGGAACTAAATTTCAGAGATGGCATTAATATAAACCACAAAAAGGCTAAACACTATCATGTATTATTTTGGTTCTTCTAAAACATTGATATCGTCTTTTGTTAGAAATGGACTCCATTCATTTGCAATTAAGTGGCTTTCCTTTTCATATATTATTATTTTTGACAAAGTCAGTCTTCTATTATATCTTATTCAACTATCATTCATTTGCAATTAAGTGGCTTTCCTTTTCATATATTATTATTTTTGACAAAGTCAGTCTTCTATTATATCTTATTCAACTACCAACTTCAAGAAAACCGATCAATGAAAAAGATTGACGAGTAAACGGGGTAAGGGCCCGCCCACCTTAAACGGGGGTTGCCCAATCCGAGCCCGCCTATTGCCATTTTTCATTCTCAAGAAGGCAGAAAAGAAAGACACTTAGGATCCGTTTGATTGCAAGAATAGAAAATGGGTGAAAAGAAAATGAATGACAAGGAATTGAATAGAATTTGTTTTAGAGAGAATTTTAATTAATGGTGTTTGATTGGTATAATTTTCTGCCTAATCCATTTGACTTTATTTTTCATGCAAATTATTATCTTTTGAGATAAAAATTTTCACAATCTGTATTAAAATTTGTTTGGATTGCAAAAAATAATTTTTGAAATTTTTTTGTGTTCGTTTGATTTTATTTTTCATGCAAATTGTCAATTAAATGGATAAATTTTTTTACTATTGGATTTAAAATATGTTTCTATTGTCAAAAAGTAAAAAAAAAAAAAATGAAAAACATTTTCCAACCATACCCATGGGAAAATAAAAAATGAAAAATGTGATTTAAATGGTTGTACCTAAAAAATGGGTGAAAATGAATTTCATGAAAAAATTATGCAATCAAATACCAAATTTAAGAGTGGGAAAAAAAAAATATTTTCATTTTTCACCTAATTCCACCCCAATCAAACAGGAACCTTAGTTTTCTATTAAATCATTTTCAACTATCAACTTCAAGAATTTTCTCTTATTTGTATTTTCGTGGAATTAAATTTCAGAGATAACATTAATATAAACCACAAAAGGGCTAAACACTATCATGTATTGTTTTGGTTCTTCTAAAACTTTGATATCCTCTTTTGTTAGAAATGGACTCCATTCATTCTTTGCAACTAAGTGGCTTTCCTTTTCATATATTAGTAATTTTTACAATGTCTTTTCTTATTATTTAGAAGGACTTAGTCTTCTATTATGTCTTATTCAACTATCAACTTCAAGAAAAATCAATCAATGAAAAAGAGTGCAAAGCGAAGTTAGGGATGACAATGAAGTAGGTATAAGACAGATCAACAATTCTCACCTCATTTCGTCGAGTATTTTTGTCACTTTATCTCATTCTCATACCTGATTGAAGCAGGGCGGGCCAGGATAGGTCCTTTGTCCTATTTATCGCCCCGTTTATTTTTTCTTTTTGTTATTTATTTATTTTACTTTTATCTTTTTATGTCTTTAGTTAGTAAATATTATTATTATTTTTTCAATTTGTTAAAAACAATTTATGCTCTCTTTAAAAATGATAATAAGTTATTTATTTTTATTTGTTAAAAAAATTAAATTTGAAATTAACTTTGAACAGGGCAAGAGACTATGTTTTTTGTACCCTCTTGACCTCGCCCCGCCTTGCTCTTGCCCTATTTATCAGGTTAGGCGGGTAATCTCCACCCCATTCAGGATGGGATCCATAAGTATCCATGGAATTCCATGCATTTTTTTTCTTTTGTCAATCACAAGAATCAAGTGATAACCCTAATTATTGGCGGAGTAGGCTAATCATGAAAATTTTCTTTTATTTATCATATTTATAAATGCTAAAGAAATTTTTTTTCAGAAAACAATAATTTATATTCTTTAAAGTATAAAAAAAGTAACGACAATAATAATATATTCATGACTTTCCTTTTTTTTTTTCTTTTTTCCCCGTTTCTTTCATTTGCTACGTGACCTTTCAACGTTTATTTTATTTTCTCTATTTGTTTAATCATCCCCAAAAATTCGACACTCTGCAAATTTTATAACTTATGTTTACAGTCTTTGACTATACTAACATGTATTATTTTTTTTCATTAATTTTTTATGTCACCTGTATATTTTTTGGCGTTTTTCAATTTCTTGTTGTTTATCAATTTTGTTATGAAAATATAAAATTGATCAGATTTTTCAATTGTTACATCTATATTCCATCTAACTCTTGTTTAACTTCCATTATTTTCAAAATACAATTTTCTCTCTCTTATTTTCAACCGTACATTATTCAATAAAATAATATTATACACAAATCTAAAAAAAAATTCTTATTTTTTAACCACGCATTCTCCATCGAAATACTATTTCAAAATGCATTTTGGGCAAAAATTGGCTCAAACAGGCTCCTAACATGAAAAGGAAGCATAAATGTTTACATAATAGAGTAGAAGTAAATCAAGGACATTTTACACATCATGTGACTTTCATATTTTAAATATTGCACTTTGTGATATAACAAATGTTTGTATAAAAGTTAAATCTTTTTTGGAATTGTACAATGTATACACATATTGTTTTCGTCTTCTACAAAGTAATGCAATTATTTTCATGATAAAGTCAAAAGGTCTAACATTTAAGTTTTACTACACCAACACGTTAGAAAAGTCAAGTTAAAAGTGTTAAAATAATAAGATTTTAAAGGCCGAAAATAAAAAGTCACTTTAAAACACTTGGTGAAACTATTGGTATGTTTATTTTGGTACAACATATTTTCTACTATTAATAGAGTAATTAAATGTTACAAAATGAGAATATGTATATCGGCGTTATTATTAGTCATTTGAAAGAACTTGTTTCATTTTTTTCATACCTACAAAGAATCTGAATGTGACAAGATTACTTCTAAAGAAATTGCTGCTAAAATGAAAGTTGAACATACATTTTATGAAAAGTGTAATATTCATAGAAAGAGAAACTTTGATGAAAATGTCAACGATGAGATAATACATTTCCTCAAATAATAATTTAGAGTTGATTCTTTCTTATATATAGTTGATCAAATTCTTTCTTCACTCAAGCTAAGGATAAAACAATTTCAAAAATATAAAAATGCTTTTGGGTTTTTGTTTGATTTTAAAAAATTGTAGATTGCAAATGATTTTTTTTTTTTAAGCGTTGGTGTGATAATCTCAAAGATTTTTTTATGTTTTTTAAGCACGACAAGTCCGATATTTATAGGCAAGATTTATTTCTGAGCACTAGGTGATGTGGCACACTACAATAGGTGGTGTAATTTTTTAATTATTTTTAATATAATTGTTACCCTTTTAGAAGAGTAAATATTATTTATATTTGAAAGTTGGATCTAAACCCCTCAAAATTTTAGAATCGACCCTGCAAGAAACTCTTGCAACTTGAAAAATGCTTCTTTCGCATAAGCGATTACTGTTTCAAAACACGAATTCCCACTACATTAGAGCAATTTTCATGGGCTCCAAACACTCGCTTCTTCTTAAGTCTACATATTAATGGTAATGAAGATTCTAATTTTTTTTTATCAGTTTTGTACTTCTGCCCTCAACTTTTTCCGTTGTATTTTTATTTCAATTTTCAACTAATTAGGATATCCGATCCATAATGACGATCAAAAGCTCATTAGGAGGGAGTAAAAAAAACTTATTTTATTCTTTTTATTTTTAAATTAGAAAGATAGACATGTACAAAAGTTCAACGAAATATTTTCCTTGTACTAACAAAATATATGGGCAGAAACCATGAACATGTATCGTGCCCCTGTTTGGTACATATTAAAATTTTTTTTTTCATTCTTCTACTCATTTTTAATCACATATTTTTTAATAAAATAATATTTTTTATCACATCAATAAATTTTCTTTTTTTTTTAATCATACATTCTTCATCAATGTATTACATAATAGATTTTTTTAAAATAATGTGGTGCGCAGTCTACACGTTGTTTACGTAAAAGTCGGTCAAACTTTCATATATGAATGAAGTTGACAGTTGAAGACTCTGTGGGTTTTCCAAATACAATAGTGTACCTTAAAAAATAGTCTGATTGATCGTGGACAGTGTGTGCTTTCCCGCGTACAAATATCGGTGGTAGTAATTATTATTCCAAGAAAAAGTTGAACCGACAACACACAAAACACGGGGTGGGGTATTTTTGGTAATATTTTTTTTTTGATGGGCCCCACATCATCTCTTTTCTGGCAGGCTTTTGTACACAATTATGCCCTAGCTCCATTTTAGGGAAAATAATAAATTTTTGACTAGCATATTAATAAGAAATATGTGGTTAAAAAGTAAATTTTTTTTTTAATTTATGTATAATATTATTTTATTAAAAAATATGTAATTAAAATGATATCAAACCACTATTGAAAAATACATATTTTCAAGAGAACGAGGCTCAAACAAGGACATATGCATATATTTACTTTTTCTTGGAATAATAATTACTACCACCGATATTTGCACGTGGGAAAACACACATTGTCCACGGTTAATCAGACTATTTTTTTAAGGGGGGTAATTGTCTAAACAGCCGGATAAGTAATGCAATTTTTCACAATGGTCTTTGCTATTAAAATTACTAATTTACCCTTATTTTCATTATTTGTATGTTTTGTCCTATATTTTTTTTTATTTTTAGACTTTTTAATATTTCTTCTCTCTTTGTTTATTAATCAGGACTTATATTTATAATTTTTAGTCTTTCAAAAAGTCTTAAATATTCTCTATATCTTGATAATTCTTCAAAGATTCTAGGTTGATCTTTCTTGGTTATATATCCTAAAACAATTCCTTCTGAAACTTCTTCTTGTATATTTTTATGTTTAGATATAATATCTTCAACCTTTTTTATTTCTCTACTAGTTCCTACAGGATCTAATCCTATATTATGTTTACAACAATAATCTATATCTCGATATATTTCTTCAAGTTTTTCTTGGCCAACAGGAAATATGTCTTCAAATTTCTCTGCTAATTTAAGTAAATATTAAATATCTTTCTCTTCTAAATATAATCTAGGATCATCATTATCATTTGGAGTGGATGTGGATACTCGTGAAGTGTTCATCAAAATTAATTAAAACATAAGCATGTAAAAGTATGTAAATAACTTACAGTAATCAATAGAAGCAGTCAGGTTTTCCTTCCAGTATACTCTTATAGTTGCTTTGCATGTACTTAATCAATCTTTTGAATCAGATAAAGTTAAAAATGTTTTGAAATCATTTGGGTCCACAACTGCTTCCGCAAAATATTTTTCAATCAAGGTTGCATTTCTTACTCTAAAAAACTAGTCGTGTTTCCATAGACGCTATCTCACAGCATCCAGAGTCTCTGTTTTCACATCTACTCAAACTCTTTTCAAAATAAAGTTCTTACTAGAACGAAATTTTAAAAGATAACTCACACATAAGGTGCTACAATTTTTTTTAGAAAACTGCCTTTTTTTTCCCCAAACCATTCATCAAAGACGAATACTTTGGCATGACTAACATCCATTCAAAATCAATATTTTGAAAATCTCTATCTGCACTGCCGATAAATCATGAGAAACTTAACGAAATCTTTTTATGAAAGCTTTGTTGAACATAACAAACTTTATCTTAATATTCATAAACTGAAATAGTACATGCTTACAAACTATATTTACATATATTTGGTACTCACCTTATGAAGTTTAGAACTCCATAAGTGATTATTTTATTACAAGTTTTGCTATCTTCTGACTATCTAATATATTTCTTAATACAAGTAGTGTATACAGATTACAAAGAGATTTTGATATTCTAAGTATTATGAGCTAATTCCCAAATTTTTCGTTACTTCTTCCTTCCTTCTTCCCTCCTTTTATTGAAGCTTTGGGAATCTTATCTTGACAGATGTATCCCACCTTATTTTGTTGGGTAGCTGATAAATCTTATCTCCACCAATTTTTTTCACTATCTTTTCTTGGGGGCCTCTTCTTTTTGAATTTGTCCTTCACCTTTAACCACAAGTAGATGAGTGGTTACAATCATGGAGACTTTCTTTGTACTATCTTTTGTCTTCTAGTGACCACAGTTTTTCTTTAATAAATTGCTTTATTAAAGTAGTGATAAATGGTCACTTTCTTTTGTCTACATCACTTTTCCATCTTTGAATCAAAGAACTCCGCTGAAAATTCTTCACTGTTGAGAGATGCTTGACTCATATCTTCAACAACGCAGTACTAACAGTGGTGGTCACTGTAGTCCCAAAGTATCTTGCATAGTTCTTTTCTCATATCTTCTGATCCATTTACATGGTTTGATATTATACTGGATAGTAAATGGTCAAGATAACATATATCTTCTTCTTTTGTAGCAACTCTTGCATTGGAATAGATTATATGGTATTCAGATGGATAAATCCATATTTTTTCTTTCTTAGTAATAATTTGAGTTACATGTTCAAATATTTATTTATAACATTTTGTCATTTTATATGCCATCATATTTATAATATCTTGATAACCATTTTTAACAACCTTTTGATTGGTTGGTAAAAAATGTTGGTTAGTAAGTCCCAATTTAATAACGTGGAACGATGGATGCATAAATTCCAGGACAGGATCCCACTCCATGGTTGCTGAGTAGAATCTGATATATATATTTGTGTTTTTGACTACTTCTGTATATCTTTTGACAGCCTTTCTAACGTTGGCTGGTAGATGTGCTATTTCTATGAGATCTTTGCTTGGATATATATAAAGTATATTTCCTATCTCAAAGCAATTTCTCACTCAGTTGGCTGGTGCTTTTGGATAAAAATTTATCTTGTTGTATTTTTCGTAGTGGAGAGTTTTCATCCACCTTCTTATCTCCAAGTACCAGTCGGATAGAACATTAAAAATAACAATAAAGAATATAACTTCTTCGTAGTTATCTTTTTTAGGAAATTTTGCCTCATTGCATATTTTGACAATATCTTTTGGATGGATATTTTCAATAGTTAGCTTAGGTAAAGTTTGGCTCTGTGAAGAGCTACATATGCCAATTTTGATATCTTGAGTATCTTTCTTATCAGTAATAGGTTTGAGTATTCCCTGCGAAGGGGTTTCTATTACCCCTTTATCCTCGGGAAGAGCGCTAGTATTAACTAGTCCCTGTGAAGGGATACTAGATTTGATACGAGTTTCTCCTGCTTCAAGGGCTATATTTGTTTTGCCTCGAAGGCTATCTTGTATATTGTGAATTTGAGTTTTCAAATAGGAAACTTTTATCTCAAATATCTGCATTTTGGCTTTCAATTGTTCCAGCTCTATCTCTGCTGAGATAATCAGGAAGAAAGTTAGTTTCTCTTTTTATATATTCAATATCAAATTTGAAATAAGAAAACCAAATTTAAATTCTAATAATATATCTGTTAGTGACAGATGGATCAACATTATTTTTCATAAATGCTTTAACTTAAGTATTATCAGTCCTTATTAAGAACTTCTTTGGTAATAAGTAATTTTCATATTTTTGGACTCCTCGTTTTACAACGATGAGCTCTTTTATGTTCGTCTCATATCTAGTTTCGACTTCTTTGAATGTTCCTGATGTATAACCTGCAAGTATTTCAAGACAAGAACAATTCTTTTCACATTTATATTCTCTATAATTCTTTTTTACCCTTAATACTGCACCCCAATAATTATCCGAAGCATCAGTTTCAAGGATAAAGAAATCTTCTTCTTGTGGAATTGCAAGTTTAGGCAAAATTTCAATTCTTCTTTTACCTTCCTTATATTTTCGCAATATTGTTCTTCCCAAGACCACATTATATATATTTTTTTAATTTTGGAAGAAAATAGTTTTTTAGTTTGGCACAATTTTCAATGAATCCTTCAGCATAGTTTAATATACAAAGAAAGCTTTGTAACTGTTTTTAATCTTTGATTTCTTCAGAAAATTCTTGAAGTTTTTCTCTAATACGAGATTGCAGTTGCAATTCTTCTTCTTTTATAAATAATCCCAAAAATTCTATTTCTGTTTTAGCTATTTCAGCTTTCTTTTGAGAAAGTGTAATACCATATAATATAACAAAATTTTTCAAGATGTTCTATATGTTCATTTATATCATTTGAATGAATAAGTAAATCATCTATATAAACAATACAGAAATGAAAGATAGGTTTAATTACCTCATCCATTCTTCTTTGAAATATCTGTGGTGCATTTTTCAATCCAAATGACATTATATTCCACTCATATTATCCTAAGGATTGGGGGTACTAAATGCAGTTAGTGGTTTACTTTCTTCTGTAAGTACAATTTGCCAAAAGCCTGACTTACAATCTAATTTTGAAAATATCTTCTTATTTTGTACTTGTTTAATAATAGTATCCTTATTAGGCAAGTAATATCCATCAAATTTTGTAGCCTCATTTAACTTCTTATAGTTTATCACCATTCTGGCTTTTCCTCTTTTTATCTCACTATGTTTTCTAACCATAAATGCTGGGTTGCTATGTGGACTTTTACTAAGCCTAATTAGTTTAGTTTCTAGTAATTCTTTTATTTGGTTCTTAAATTCTACTTGATCTTCTACACTATATTTTATTGTTTTGAATCTGACTATAGTGTCTGGATTGATCAATTCTATTTGTGTCTTTATCTTATCTATACTCCATTTTTCTAATGGGTTTTCAGAATGAGTTTCAGAAATTTCTTTTTTCAATTTTTCTAACCTATTTTCTGTTGTCATTTTTAAAACTGTAATTGGTTTAAATTTTTCTGTACTCCAACATCCACCACACTGGGTTGAGGAACTCTAATGGTTAATTTCTTTATATGCTATACTAACAGCTTTAACTATTTTTTGTGTAAATATTTTATGTACACAAAGAGTTGTGAACATATATTTATCAATATATTGTGTAAATTGTGCATATTTTAATAGGAAATTTTGTGCTAATAAAATATCACATCCAATTGTAGATGACATATATATTGTATCAACAAATACTTCTCTAAAGGATATTAGAAAAGGTACTTGCATAATATATTTGCTATATATTACTTTGTTTCCACCTGCTGTTGTAGCAGTGACAGCTTTCTTTGAATTATATTTCTAGTATTCAGATGGTAGTACATTTGGTAAGCATAAACTTATTGTACTTCCTGTATCTATATAACCATGAAATTTAATTCTACAATAACCTTATATATTAAGTGTAACTTCAATATATGGACTCATGGGATTAGTACTAATTCTTCTTTCCATGATAACAATGATTTCATATTTTCATCTATTCTTGATATGATAATTGGATTATTATCAATTGTTATTTTTAAATATCCTTGACAGAGTTTGTAAGGATTAAATTGTTTAAAAAAGTTCATTCCTAATAGTATAGGTGAACGTTCAACTCCATATAATTCATCTTTATATAAAATTATTTCTTTATTATATTCTTTTTTATCCTCTCCTATAAATATAATAGGGAATTTCACATAATTTCTTATTTCAAGATTATTTCCCAAATAATCTTTGAATATATATGGTTCTGATAATTCAAAGTCTATTAAATGACTAGCAAATTTAGCATTTACATGACTTTTATCTGCTCCAGTATCTATAAGAACAATAAAAATTTTCTTGTATCCTTCTTGATTTACATATCTTGTTTTGATATAATATTGCGAACTTGATGGTTCGGCAATACTTATTTTTTGAGTTGGCTTATCCAAGATTCTTGTCTGGAAGGGAATCTTGCAATAAGATTTTCTCCTTCTAGGCTAACACTATTTCTTCTTATCAGTTTTCCTTCAGAATTGATTTCTCTTGCTTGTTTATAAAAATCAAGCATTATCTGTTCTGGTATAGTGACTTCATGTTCTTTGTATTTTTTAGGAGGTATATATTCAGCTAATTCTTCAAAGTCTTTATGTATGATAATATTATCATTTATTTTTCTTAGATTGTTATGGTGGCTAGTGCTAAAAACAAAAATTAATTTTATGCTAATGCTAATAGCCTTACTTTTTCTTAACATTTTCAGATTTCCAATCCTATAATATAGATTGAAACTTTGGTCAATATTTTCATCATTTAGTGATATTGCATAGTTTGATTTTACTGTGAATATTATCTTTTGATAGACTAAATTTCCTATAACCGTTCCTAACATAGCGTCTATAAGATCTTGTAGGATTCTATTATCCATGCAATATATTTCTATTGATATATTCATACATTCTCTAAAGAATCATTTTACCATTATTTGTACTCCTCATATTTCAATACATTTTAGCTTATTTCTTACATTTTCTGGAATTTTGGATAATTTTTGTTTCACCAATTCTTTTGTAATTATAGGAATTCTTGCTTTTCCTATAGTATCTTCTATATTGATAGATATTTCTTTATAATTCATACTTACAATTGTTTTATTTACTCTTGGTAGTATTCCTAAAAATCCTTGGTGAAATACATCTTTTTCTTGTAAATCTATTATCTTTTTAGTTATTCATTTGTATCTTTTAATATCAAAGGTAATTTCTTGGCTTATACCTTCTATTGAATCTTCAACCTCCTCAATTGTTTCTATTTCTATTTCTAGGTCTGCTTGTTGTATATCTTGATTCATATATACTGTTTCTTCATAATCTTCTTCTGATGAGGATGTATCTAATTCATAAATACTATTACATTCGCTACTTAAATTCTCAAAATATTCAATTGGTTCTATATTATTATCATCTTGGAATTCTACATAAATTCTAAGGGTTTTTATATTTTGTTTATCTTTCTTCTTAGGACATTGAGGGACAATATGTCCTTCTTCATTGCAGATGAAACATCTACATTTCTTAATATTTCTTGTTTTAGGTTTTTTATTCCAATCTTTTTTCTTGAAATATTTTTTATGTGGTTTAAAATTTCTTTTCTTAAACTTCTTATATTTTTTAAACTTTCTTTTGTATTACTTATATGGTTTATATTTCTTCTAATGACATCCAAATTGCTCAATTTGGCCTAAATCTTTGTAGCAACACAAAGAATTTCTTCTTATGTTATATTCTTTTTTACTTTCTAAGGTTCTCTGCACCAGATGCCTATCATTCTTCTTGTAAATTCAATTCTACTTCCAAGACTATCTATCTTTATACCTCTTCTTCACCAGTAGGTAAAGTTTTTTCATAATCTTTTAATAACTTCATTCCCCATGGGAATGGTAGTTTTGTAAAATAAGATCTTAACATAGGCTTATTTTCTTGATAGTCTCCTTGATTTAATATATAATATATTTCTTCGAATTTACATGTGTATTTTTCTAATTCACACATATCACGTATCCTTAAATTTTTCATTGCTATAATTCTTTCATTATATTCTTCTTGTTTCTTAGTTTCTTCATTTGCAGTATATCTGTTTCCTAAGAACTCTGCTCTTAAGGCTCTCTCAATTCCTCTGAATGTGTGTTCTATAAATCCGTAGGCTGTATATGTTTTCCATTTGTTAAATTGTATGGCTAAGTCTGTACTTTTTATCCATGTTTCTATAACTTTATTTTTATCTACACAATCTAGATCTAACCATATCCCTGTTGTGTGGATTGATTCATTATAAGATTTCATTGGACTTATTTCTTTTATGGATTGTTTTCTTATATTTCCAGTCTATCTTTTTTGAGTTTTCCTATATTGATTAGTACCATACTTATTGGGTATTGTTGTTCCATAAGGATAATCATATTCTTCATCAGTACTAAATTCTATTTTTATATGACTTGACGATGGATTAGTATTCATTTTTATATTTTTCATTTTTTCAGTTAATTCTTTTAACTGCTTTTTATATTCTTCATATTCTTCACCGGTAGATTCTAAGAATTTTTGTTCTAATTCTTCTACATCTATAATCATATATTGTTTTATATCATGATTTTTTCCTTTATTATTATCTTTTTGTGTTATCCTAAAATCTTGAGGTGGATTGATTATAATCTTGTCTTTTCCTTTAAGATTTTTATCTGAAAGAGCATTTCCTATTTGTATATTATGTTCTAAATTTTCTAATTTCTTATGTATATCCTCAAAACTTTCATTTGTAGTATGTTTAGGTAAATAAGGATAACTTGACTTCTTATGTTTTTCTACTTTTGTCAAAAATTCTTCAATTATTTTTTCTTCATCTATTATGTTCATCATTATTTTAGGTTCGTAATCTGGCTCTGATACCAGCTGGCCAGAGTTTGCAGCGGAGGGTTTAAGATTTTGAATCCAATTATAATCTTCATAAGTTTTTAAAAGATAACAATAGAATTTATAAAATTCATTATCTTTTGCTAATACTTTTTCTTCAATGATTATATTTAATTTACTAATTCTTCTTTCTAGATTAAGAATTCTTTTATGTATATCATTTTCATTTTCAATTACTCTATTATCTATATAAGCATTTTTATATTTTAATTTTGGATCTAAATATTCTGTAAAGAAACCTTTTAGATCTTCCTTTAAATAGTTTAGTTCACTATTTGTTGCAGTTCTTAGATTAATAAAATTTTGTATAATATTAGGATTTAGATTTATCAATAATTCTTGATCTTTAGATTCTTGGGGACTTAATTGGTGTTTCTTATACATTATAATAACTTTAGTTACAATTTCTATGTGAGAGAGTATTTTTGGAAAGATTATTGTTCAAAGGCTATTCTTCAAATTTCTAATTTTTTGGGGTCTATTTTCACAATTCACCTTTGAAAAGAAGCTATCTAGAGGTATTTCCTCTTTTTAAGGTACACTGTTGTATTTGGAAAAGATATGGAATTTTCAGCAGCCAGTTCTGTCATCATCGAAGAAATTGTCACTTGTCGCTCTTTAATTTCCAGGAAATTAACTCAAATTGCATTGACCGTCATTCATAAAGTTTCCGATCTCGTTACGCAATTAATCATAATATAGAGTCGGACAAAGTGATGATGGTTGGGGAGAATGACGAACTAAAAAATGTTTGATGCGCAGAATCTGGGTTTGAGATCAAAATATAGCAGTACCAGACCATGTCGGCCTTGAGAATCTTTGCGTATTTCTTGTTGTTTTGCTTTCTCTTTTTCTTTAGCACGAGAAGGGTTAGCTCCCTGAATTATCTTTATAATTTATGCCCAAATACAACTACGTACAGTCCTAATAGCACCCATCAGTCCAACTTGAATCAACTTCTCCTTACTTTATCCTCAAATGCCACCCACGAGAATGGATATTATAACTACACTGTTGGCCACAGCCCTCCGGACACAGTCTATGGTTTCTTTCTATGTAGAGGTGATGTTAACACCGATGTTTGTGAGATGTGTGTGGAAAATGCTACAAATAAAATCTTACAAGATTGTCCCAACAAAAACGAGGCAACAATTTGGTATGATGAATGCATGTTACGGTACTCAAATCGACCCATATTCTCCAGGGTGGATTTGTCACCTGTGGTAGTCATGTATAATGAAAAGAATATCAGTGTTGATCCATATAATTTCATCTTTGTATTAGTAGGTACGATGAATGAGACAGCACAGCAGGCTGCTCGTGAATTATCTGGCAAGAAATTTGCTACCAAAGATGCAGACGTTACGGCATCTGTGAAGTTGTATACCCTCGCACAGTGCACACCTGATCTTTCTAGTGAAGATTGTGACTTCTGCCTTCAAAATGCCACCTCCCGGTTACCAACATGTTGTGCATTTACGGAAGGAGTAACCATTCTTTCCGGTAGCTGCAATATTAGGTATGAGTCATACCCCTTCTACACCGCCACAACCGTCCCTACACCTGCACCTGCACCTGCGCCTAATAACAAACAAGGTAACGTCCTGGTGCAAAACATCTCTTTTCCATCAATTGTCCCGCATAATTAAACACTTATTAGGGTTCCTAACCTAGCACTACATATGTCTGTGTATCTCCATCATTTTTTCAGAATTTTAAGTTCAACATAGGCTAGAAAACTTGTGCTAAGTCTGGTTTTATTTTTTGAAGATACTCGAACAACTATAGATAGAATCAACTTTTGAAATCCCAATTTACCTTTTTGTTTTTTAACACAGGAAACAGGGGAATCTCAAAACAAGTTATTATTGCTATCATTGTTCCAATTGTTGTTGTTTCCTTAGTGGTCTTGCTGGTAGGCTTACGTTTCCTGACTGGCAGAACGCTGAGGAAGAAACAATATGGTACTGTGAAGGAGAGAAATGGTAAGCCACGGATGGTCAAAAAGGAAAGTAGAAAAATTCCCTTTCGCTCTAACCCTGTTTGATTTGCAAAATTTGCCGTAAAACTAAAAAAATATTTTCCATCTTTTTTGTTTGATTTGTCAAATTTATCATGGAAAAAATTTTCTTCATTTACCTCCCACGTGCACATTTTCTTTGTTTTTGGTGCAAATATTTTCCCACCACTTTGGTGGATTTTTTTTTTCAAGTTTTTTTTTTTGGCAATAAAAAAAAAATTCTAGACCCAATGATAGAAAAAATTATCATTTTAATAGACAATTTGTATGAAAAACAAAATCAAATGAATAATATTCGATATGTTAAAAAAAATTTGGCAATTGAAACAAATTTTAGATCCAATGGTGAAAAAAATTATCACTTTAATGAATAATTTTCATGATAAATAAAGCTAAACGGACACCAAACTTTCGATTTTTTCAAGATAGAAAATTATATCAATCAAACACAATTAATTAAAATTCTCAAACAAACGAATTCTAGGCAAATCAATTCCCGTAAATCATTTTCTTTTCATTCATTTTCACCTTTGCAATCAAACGAACCCTAATTTTTGTACATCGTATTTAGATGGTGTGATAGCATGAAATAAGCTGATTTACTTTTTCTATATATTCAGCCGTTTTTGCTGAATGCATCAATCATTAGTTTTGCACCTTTAATATAAAATTTCAAGAATTTGAATGTAAAAAGTTTTCTTCTTGTCTTGCACATTTGTTTTTTATTTTTTGGATTACGCTCTATTACTGACGTCATTACCTACCTTGTCTTGGGTCTTGGTGAAAGAGGTAAATCGTAGGTTATGTCTCCAAGGATACAGGGTGAAAGACTGTTTGTACACTTGCACTTACCTAAGAGTCAAATTCATGTTTCAGGATTCGAATTCTTGACACTTGCACGTTCTTTTTTTTAACTCATGATTTGCTGTTTTTGTGTGTAGAAGAAGATGAAATTTCGACCGTTAAATCCCTGCAATATGAGTTAGACGCTATTGACCTTGCTACTACCGGCTTCTCTGCTGACAATAAAATTGGAGTAGGTGGATTTGGTGACGTGTACAAGGTGGTTTAAGGAATATGGATTCTCTATGTTTGGCATAATATAAATCCTATTTCGCTACTACCTTGCATTCACACTTTCTTGGATCATTATGTAAACATATGGCTAGTTTGGTGAAGTTAAATTTATGGTATTAAGACTTGAAATTACGACTTAAGGTCGAACTTTATTGAGACAAGTAACCCAACCCCATATGTGTTGGCACTAAAGCCGATGTGATATTTATTCCTTTAAATATATAGTACTATATTATTGTTTAATAGTGTGTATCAATCAATGCATGTAGGGTATCCTTCCAGATGGACGAGAGATAGCTGTGAAGAGACTTTCTAAAAGTTCAAAACAAGGTGCAAAAGAATTTAAGAATGAGATCGTAATTGTTGCCAAGCTTCAACACAAGAATCTAACAAGACTACTAGGATTTTGCTTGGAAGGAGAAGAGAAGATCCTCATATACGAATTTGTGCCAAATAAAAGTCTTGATTACTTTCTATTCGGTTAGCATCAATGTGAACACTTCTTTTCATTGAATTTCCTTGCATTCGCAGCCAAGGAACCTTCATCAGAATTTCAAAATCTAAGTTATTCCCAATCAATGCTAATTAACTTGATTCTTTTCCTTCATGGATGTAAAGATCTAGAAAAACAGCGTCTCTTGGATTGGCCAAGACGTTACAGGATCATTGAAGGAATAGCAAGAGGAATGGTTTACCTACACGAAGATTCTCTTCTAAAAATTGTGCATCGTGATCTCAAAGCTAGCAATATACTCTTGGACAGAGACATGAACCCAAAACTATCAGATTTTGGCATGGCGAGGATTTTTGATGTTGATCAATCTCAAGAAAATACTATCAAGATTGTTGGCACATAGTAAGCTCTACTTTATATTATTTTGAATATCTACATTTATCTACCCTTATGATGTGGAATCATATTTTGTCTTGTAGTGGTTATATGGCGCCAGAGTACGCATTGCATGGTCAATTCTCAATAAAATCTGACGTTTTTAGTTTTGGCGTTCTGATTTTGGAAATCATAAGCGGCAAGAAGAGTAACAGCTTTTACAAATCACATGGTACAAGAGACCTTATAAGCTATGTGAGTGCAAAGTTCAATTCCACTTGTAAATTAGGGTACTCGGCTGTTCATATTAAAACATATTAATAGGTAAATATGAATAGAATTTCTAAATTAATCAAATAAGTTTTAAGGCTAGTTTTGTTTGCACAGGCTTGGAAGCTTTGGAGAAATGGTGCACCCTTGGAATTGATGGATCCAACTTTGCAACAGTCTTATGTTTTGGATGAAGTCATTCGATGCATTCAAATTGGCTTATTGTGTGTTGAAGAAGATGTCAATAAAAGACCAAAAATGGCGTCAATACTTCTTATGTTTAAAAGTTACTTGGACAATTTACCTATTCCACGACGGCCTGCATATTTTATTTCAAGTGGATCAGATAGCATGACAAGAGAGACAGGCCCCGATCAACCACATTCTATAAATGAAGCATCAATTAGTGAATTGTGTCCAAGATAGTTGATTTTTTGCCATTGACATATTGTTAGATGTGGGAATGTGACATCTCAGAGAGGGCAAATCATTTTTACGATCTTATTTGTAAAAAGATTATATCCCGAGCACTTGATAATCTTAAAATACCTCAATTTTTCATTGTCGCCTCTTCGTATTCAATACCTTTAATTTTACTGTCAAAGTAAGTAAATTTTTTTTTTTTTAAAGTAAAGAAAAAGGAACATGTGTATAAAATAAAAAATCACTTAAAAAGTAATTTTTATTATTTCTAAGCTTGACATAGTTTTTGTTAGGGTCAATATTGTAATGGGCATGTTTGTGAACAAAAGGGACTAAAATGTACTCTTGTAAAAGTCAAGGACCTAGGTGTAATTATGTATAGATGAGTTAGGGTTTGAATTTGAGTTTGGAACAAGGTTAAAGATCTACCGAAATTTCGCTAGTTGCTTACTAATGGATCGCTCGAGCAGCACATGCAGAAACTTTATCGCTCGATGTTCGCCCAGCCGTCGCTTGAGTGACGTCGCTCTTCGCTCGAGCGAAAAGTCCACTCGCTCTAGCGACAGTCTTATTCGGCCAATTTCGAGACGCGATTTTAAACAGTATTTCACGGCCCATGAGACTTATTTTGCCCTACATATAAATAGAGGCAAGGTACACAATTTTAAAGTGGTTGCTCATTGTGCTAAAACAAGATAATACATTCATATCTTTGTTCAAGAGATCCAAGACGAAATTAATTGGTGAATCTATCATATCAATTCTTGAGATCCAGCAACCCAGTTTTGGAAAACATTAAGGTTCCATAATCCAAAACACCTAGCGTCTTTAATCTTTTAAAGAACTGACTCTTTCATTGAGATTTGGAAAAAGTGGAGGAAGCGCAGGAAGAGCACAAGAACAGGAGGTTCTTAAAATTTCACTTGTAGAGACAATTAACAGAAGATCGGGAGATTGAAAACGCGACGGCAGATCTTGGAAGTTGTAAGAGGTAGATCGGGAGTAATCTACGGCAGATAGATCTTGAGTCTGGAAGTTAGACAGTGGATTTTGGAGATTGCAGGAATTACTACAGCTAGAACTACTGAAAGTTGTTAGTCTGTAATCACACTATGACCCTTATTATCGATAGTGGAGGTAACTGGCTTGGTCCCGAAATTTTTCCCTTGTTGGGTTTCTCCGTCAACATATTGTTGTTATTTACTGCTTTCCATATTAGTATAACTGCGGTAATTCAACTTAGGTAAATTGAATTGTATGTTTAATCATCTAGAAACTACTAAAAGTGACTTACTGCATGTAGTAGATTTATTCTGCACATAAGGTCAAATTAAAATCGGATATCTAGTAACGGTCTAGCGCTATCTCGTAACTTCAGTTTTCATTTGTTGTTGCTATTGTTTCATTTAAATAAGTTTTTTACCAAATTCCCAAACCTTAGAAAAAGAAAAATTGAGGCAAGGCTAGGATCGAATAGAGCCGATTTTCAAAAATTTATTGGTAATGCAATTTTTTTTATTGCCTATGCGGTTATTTTATTCGATTTTAAACTACATATCTCATTAACTTTTATTTAAGTCTACTAAAAATTTAGCCATCGTTTGGTAGAGATTTTAATATAGATTTTAATCTAAGTGAAAATTAACAATTAATACAATTAATGTTAACCACACATTTTATGATATCTACAATTTTTCAACCTCATATTTTATCAATTTTTATCAAAATCTACTAAAAAATTAATTTTAATTCTCAACAAACAAGGGGCCTAATTTTAACAGTTTCGCTATATTTTCATCATGGTTAATAGTTTTGTTTATATTCCATGATGTGACACACAATTTTGCTATTGATTTGAACCACACTTAAAACTATCAATGGCCCAATTTTTTCACACATAATGAAATGTAACAAAGATATACAAATAAAATATACAAGTAGCTTAATTTTAATTTCAATCCCATCAAACAATGGTTGAAAGTAAAAGCTAATCAAATCAACTAGCATTTTATTTATTAAGCCCCTGTTTGACATTTAAAATTTGGGTAAAATGAAGTTTTGAATATTGATTTTTTGAAGAATATGTTGTTAAAAAGTAAGAAAAAATTTAAATTTACGTACAAAATATTTTCTTATGTAAATTTATGGTTGAAAATGAGTATATGCAACAAAAAAAAATTAAAAATTAAAAATAATAATGATGATGATTGTGAAACAAGGCTAAGTAAGAAAAGAACACCAATCAAATCAACTATTAAACGCCCGTTCGGGCCTGGTTTGAAATGGATTAAAATTGAAATTCGGCCCGTTGCAATTGTCGTTTTCCTTTTCTTAAATTCACGCCACTTCTACCTTTTCAGAACAAATTAGAGGCCAACAGTATGATATCCCACTTTTGCCCTACCACTTCATTGCAACCACTTAGAAATCTACCAAATTCAGGCCTTGTTTGATTTTCATTTTTTTCTCCATAAAAATAAAAAATATGATCGTTATCAATTACATCCGGACACCATTTTTTACTTTCCATCTCTTATGTGGGGGCCATAACGACTATATTTTTCATTCTCATTCTACAAATAATGTGGATCAAACTGTGCCTCAATTTCACAAACCACCCACCACTTCTCCGATTTCAAATTATCCCCATTTCCAAGCGTCAAAGAGACCAACGGTGATGACAAACGACAAGAAATTGTAGAGTATTGTTGGCTGATTTGTAACAACAGTTCTCAATAGTCGATGGCAGCTTGACACAGGGTGACGTTCGTTCGATAGCAAAGGAGAAGTCGAAGTCCGTCAGCGTCGAGAAGGCCTTGCGAAAATACCGGCACCTGCAAATCTCATAGTCACCAGCCCATTCACAACTCCCACAACTTCGAACCAGTGAAGGACGGCTTCTCTCCCTGATTGCTACCACTCGTTTCAATTTTGAGCACCATGGACCATTCTAGGTATGAGGTACAAACTCTCGAATACACATTATTTTTTACCAAACCTGGCTGCACCATATGATCTATCTAACTTTCAATTTTTTTGGTGCCTTGTTGCAGACTCATAACGACCCGAACTCATTGACCGACAACGCTTTTCCGGTGCAGAGTCAATCGGGGGCCCATAAGAATGCACAATGGAATTCTTACGAGACACGAAAATATTTGTTTTCACTTGTGAGATGGTCATCGTCGAAAGACACTAGAATGGTAAGTGTTTCACAAAACATGGCTAGCTGACGCTCGTTCACTTGTTCATTTCGAACTCCGACCACATATGGAACAAACAGCAGCTAAAAAATCAATGGGACGCTCTACAGCAGAAACATAAGAGATTTGAACAATTAATCAACTGTACTGGAGTTGCTTACAACGCATCAACGGGTAGGATTTATGCTTTCGATAAGTGGTGGGCTCGTAAGATTAAGGTACAATTGTTGTTTGACCTTCCTGTCAGTTTTGCATTTATGTAAAAAATGAGTGGTTTGAGTCATTATGTCGATGGATTAATTACCCATTTACCTTCGTTGCATTACTGTTGCAATTGTTCATTTTATTTTTTATAATGTGATTGGATTGTTGCGTCGTCATGTCGCTAGGTTTTAAAAATTCGAACGTAGCAGACCTTGGTTGTTTCAATTATGCTCTGTATTTGTGTTTCTCTTAAACCTTGTTGAAGTATTTTCCCTTTGCATTGGCGTAGGAGAACAAAGGCTACAAAGAATTTTACGGACAAAGACTGTTGGGAGGTGTCCGACTATAAAGTTCTGTTCAGGGACGCATTCGACAGTGACAAGTATGTAGTCATACCAACAAAGCTCTGTTGAACTGGGTTCACGGAGTTCGAAGATAGCGATTACGAAGACCACCGTAACGAGGTACCAGTCAACGTCAAGAGCATTGGTTCAAGTGACAAGCCAAAAGACACAAATGCGACTGCAGCCAGCATAGACGTGTTGGGCCCACATAGCAAAGATAAACGTAAGCAAACTCCAATAAGAAAAAGGAGAAGAAAAAAAGTTACAGCTCGCGATCTTTCATACTCTCTTGATCGCGCGACGACGACTAGCGAAAAGGTTGTTGCCAAAATCAAAAACTTCATTGGACTGGCTGTCTTGGACCCGAAGACATGCATGGAGGAGTTACTGGCAACTGGGAGACTTAAAAAATAGATCGATCTTTTACTTCCGGAGCGAAACATGGAGATATTAGACATGCAGGATGATGCAAACAAGAAATTTGAGTGGGTCGAGTGGAACTAGTAGGAGTACAGGAGAGTACACCCACACTGTGACTTGAGTGCGATAGTTGATACATTATGGTCGTGAACGTCATTTCACGAGAAAACATTTGTTGTAATTTCGTTACTTTTTAAGTTGTTGTGTATGATGGACTGGTGCATTGCCCTAATATGGAATTGCTAAACACTTGAGGTCGCATAGATTCTACTACTATCATGATTGCCTGATTCAACTTTGATATGCTTGGATTCTTTGCATGCATGCCTACAAATAATGCATTTGGCAGTTTGTTAACATTTTCCAACAAGTATTGCATAGAACAAGTACTTATCACATCATTCAACTATGGAACTTTCTTGATTTTCGTATAGTTGCAGCACACATAATTGCATTGGCATAAAATTACTAGTGGCCTTAGTCTATAAAAGGGAATGCTCTTCTTTACTTAGATGCACTCTGCTGTTACTGAATTTGAAATCCTATGTCAGTTGTCTTGATGCCGTCTTCGATGGCGAGGACGAACCTGGCGAGGAGGCATTTATCGAAGAGCTATGGGCGGATATCATCGAGTGGTTCCGATAGTGTCTATGAATGAAGTCGTTATTAGTAACTACTATCACGAACAGAGACATCATATTTGTCGATTTTCGTTCGCACGGAACGGGCATATAATCATGTTAGATGCTATGAAGTGCAATCCACAACAGTGCTATGGAAAGTTTCGCATGTATCCTACGATGTTGTGAACGTTCGTACGCCTCATTCGCGATGAATATGGTTTCCACAGTTCATAACAAATAGACGTGTATGAGCAAGTAGTATGTTTCTATGCATTTTAGCGCATGAAAAAGGCTATAGATAGGTTCAAACGATGTTCGATCATTCGTTAGAAACCATCGGACATTATTTCAAGCTGGTGCGTTGAACCGTTCTCAAGTTGTCTAGACACATAATTTGAGCAGATCCAAACTACAATCACGGTGTTGAACATCATATCCCCAATCCGACCAAGTATTGTTTGTTCGAGAATTGCATAGGTGCAATCGACGGCACTCACATCAAAGACGTCCTCCCGCAGGACGAGCGAGTGAATTTTATTAGGCGCAGGGGAATACCGACACAGAATGTGCTAGCAACTTGTGATTTTAACTTGTGTTTCACATTTGTGTTGGCTGGGATAATGGGCAATTCTCATGATGTTAGAATCTTGGCTCGAGCCATACATAGCCATGACATTCACTTCCAACAACCAGCACCGAAAAATATTATCTCGTTGACTCGACCCAGGTATATGACGCCTTATAAGGGTTTCGATATATTATACCATTTTCAACCATTCTACAACGTAGGCGTAACTTTCGAAATGTACAGGAGAAGTTTAATTTCAGGCACTAATCTTGTAGAAACATAATCGAATGTGCTTTCGGAGCGTGGAAGAGTCATTGAAAAATATTTGATCGGCCGAATTATAATGTCCTAGTGCAAACAACTGTGGTAATAGCTAGTACGGGGGTTCATAACTTCCTTCGACGGGTCGGTATTGTAGACGAAGCATTTACATGAGCTGAGACGGACCCGATGCAGCGAAGGTTGAGTTACCCGACGAACATGACGAAATTGAAGCGAAATTGCATGCACCAGAAATCCCACGGAATGAGTGGAATTGATTCAGATATTATTTGGCGCAACAAGAATGATATGCTTGTTTACTTGTGCACATTATTAGTAGTCGAACTGTTATTCCATTCTCAAGAAGGTAGGAAAGAAGGGACAAAACCAGTCGCTGAAGAGGGCAAAATCGAAGTATACGCTTCTTTAAACCTTTTCTTTCTGCTCTTTCTTTCTCATCCATAGAATTTCCAGCATTTTCTTCTTCTTCATCTTCCTGTCAATGACAATAAACCCTTGCAACTTGAAATATGCTTCTTTTACCTCAGAGGAGACTGTTTCTGAGAACTAATTCCAACTACAAACACTTGGTTCTGCTTAAGTCTACACTCGCGCCGGTTACACATACACATAAATATGCGGCCCCTTTTTCTTCAACTTCGCAACCTCAGTTATTTTGTACTCATGGGAAAAAATAGCATTTTCTACTTCTTCGATGGCCATATCTCCAATTCATCGGATGACCTCTGGGTTGAGTTATTACCCATTGCCACCATGCCTATACCCAGACCAGGTTTGTTAATTCTGTTTATGATGTTTTATTCCCTCATAATCTATTTGCTGCATTATTAATGTATGAAAATTGACTGTCAGATGAAGGTACAACTAGTCAAGTGGAGGGAACATTTTTATAGCGTTACTGTTAAACATTTTTCTTTCTTTCAAAACTCATTAGGTATTTAATTTGTTTATCTAATTTGGTACTTAAGTATGCGGGCATTATACACGTTGGATAATATAGGGTAAAGCTGAATTCTTAGCGTTGTTTGAAGAAAATTTCATTTGAAATTTATACAAAGAGAAACAAAAACACGATATCACAAAACTACTGCAACAGCATCATAGAAGTGGTACCATCATTTGAAGATAACTGAATGTGGCTAGTTTTGTCTGTTCTGTTTTTAATGGATTTTGAAGAATGTTTTTATTTGATTTGGTCTAGTTTCTGGAGTTGTTTTGGAGACTCCGGAGCAGCAAGTGCTAGAATCGGAGCAGTTGAGGATGTTAAAGCAGAAGTTGTAGGATATCGGGATTGATGGAGATGCTTGTAAGCCAGGGCAATACTATGGTTTAATTTGTCCAAGCGTACGTGCTTTTAAATAGTTTTTTGCGTAAAGACTTGTCATGTTTCAGTTTATTCAGCTATAACTATATTGCAATTTACTAACAAATATTTTGCTACTACTGTATATGAAGAAACAAGTTCTATTTCTATATACAGTATCAACATCAATCACTTCCAACTAGAACTACAGAAAGCATGCCAACAGACATGTAAGTTAATTTTCATTTGGAGCGGCAGTGCTGCAGAAGAATTCTGTTTCTTCATAAGTTATAATAGTTAATAACAGCTGAAACCAAATAATTGTTTCCAACAAGACTGCATTTTAATTAGCCAGAACTATACATACCAGTGCATGCTCATTTTAGTTGTTTGTTCCATTGTACGAGTCTCGTCATTGTCGACTTTGTAGTGCAAAGGTGGGGATTCAGAAGAGAAAAGCTTATCTCTTCACATCACAAAAGATGGGTAAGTTTCCTATTATTCTTTGTTTTCTGTGTTTCCTTTTTCTTTTAACAGAAGTATAGTGATATACACCTGTATGTAATAGCGCTGCAGCAATGTGGACCTGCTTTCGGGTTAAATGTGGGTGGAGAGGCTCTACAAGGGTATGCTTCCAATGAAGTTTACTTAACTGACTACCAATGGTACATGACTCATGAGTCGTGATCTAGTGCTTATTTTGCTTGAAGGCCTTTGCTGATGTAAAATCTACTTATGCGAAAATGAGTATAATCACCAAAGCAAAACAACCATTCAGAGAAATCACAGAAGAGAGTCTGGAACTGGAACCTTTGTGCAATGAGGTAGTTATCATTAGTTTGTTATATATGGTTGGACATTATCTTCCATACAAACAACTGGGAAGTAGAATCTCTTTTGCTAATGTTGTTTCACATCTGTTCAATAAGTTCACCACCAAACTCTGCTGTTATGATCTATAAATTATAGTTACAAGTATTTTTTTTGATAATTGAGATTGCGGAATTCTTTCTGAGCAGACCTGTAACTAGAAGACTAGAAAATTACTTTTTATTTTTATTTTTTGATTGTACAAGGAATCAAATGTGGACTTCGACAAATTAATAAAATCTGAGTGCATGGTGTGACCAAGAGATAGAACTTTCATGGAAACACTGAATGCCAGTCAAGCATACGAAGTCAATACATGCACTACTTGTCAATGAGTCAGTGAACATCTAAAGCCTTATACAGTTTACATTAAATCCCAAATCTTGTGGATTTTTTTCTGTTCAATCTCTTGACTGATCCCAGTGTCATTGAATGTGTATATTTTGTAATAATTTACAAGCTTGCTGCATGTTTGGCACTGCAAAATTTTGTGCCTCTTTTCTTGTTAAGATAAATTAGACCATTTGTTCCCTGTCTATAAGTCTATACCAGTTCTCTTTGTGGTCTCTTTATCTGACAGAGATATTCAACCTTGTTGATGCCCTCTGACTGTTGTTTCAGCTACTTGCATATTTTGCTGAGCGAATGATATCTGGGGAAACACTGCAGAGAAACTCTGTAATGCAAAAAGAAGAGGCAACCAGGTGCAGATGTTGTTTTATTTTCAGAAATGTTCATGTATATTTGTGTACAATGACAAGGTTGTCTTGACATGCTAAAGAATTATTTCTAGCCATGGCAGTAATTACATTTTCTTCGTATCCTCATCCACCTGAACCCTGGGCCCTTTTGCCCTTCTCCTGAAAGAAGAGGAGGGGCAGGGAACAGACTTTAGAGAGACAGAGAGGAGTGTCAGAAACATTGTTTTGACTCTTGGAAACTATTATAATTTAGTAACTTGAATTTGATTTAATTACTAATTTCTCTTGAAGAATGTCTGATGAAGATTTCTATACAGATTGCTATTGCTTTCACCTACCGAAGAAATGGAGAACTTGTTAGCTGCAAGTATAGGGATATTACTAAGAAATTTTGGCAGGTATGTCTATGCAAATTGTTAGTTGTTCTTTGTGCCTAAAAATATTCAAATTTACAAGAAAAACACTATTTGTAAGATGTTCTTTGTGATTATATAGCTCTCCTACTGCCCCAACCATTCATAATATGGCGCTGGCTGTCAATTAGACTGCTCTAGTTTTCTGATGTGCCTTTTCAAGTATAACATAGAAGTACTTCTGATGTTTTACAATCACTAGTCTGAAACTATGTCGCTGGTAATGCTGATAATGTGCAGGAAACCAATACTGAAAAGATTTTTTATGGACTGGATGATATAAATGGAGCTAGTGATATTATCATTGTAAGTTAATTTTCTTCATTGTTCTGCTGTCAATGGTCAATTCCATTTAACTTTTCATGCTATTTATTCTCATATTTTTAATCGAGGTTGAAGGTGAAATGGATAAGCTTGCAATGGAAGAAGCTGGTTTTAAAACCTGTGTGAGCGTGCCGGATGGTGCACCTCCAAAAGTCGCAAACAAAGAGCTCCCTTCCACTGAAGAGGTATCTGTCTGGCTGCAACTCTTTAATAATCTTATTTCCTGAGCTATCTATGGCTAACCCCAATATTGTTGTGCTTTGCATTTTCAATCTTGATTGAGTTACATTCAATCCTGCTTGAACCTTTTGATTTACATCTTGGAAAAAATGCATCTATTCACCCTCTTACCCTTTCTATATGCCTAATTCTCTGATCTATATTTTTTCATCATTATTGTTATTTTTTCATCATTTCCACACTTCTTTGTTACGCTTTTCAAACATTAGCTGCTTGACCTCCATTATTACTAGGACTTTCGACAATATGTATACTGGAGCCAAGGCAGCATACAAGACAGCTCCCTCCTCTCTGTCTTTGACATCATAGATTTTATAATGAACCTTGTACTAAAGTGTTGCTTTTAATGCCCTTTTACTCATTCTTTGAAGCTAGGACATAAAGTATCAATATTTATGGAACTGCAAAGAGTACATTGAAAAGGTTTGTTTGAATTATTATTATTTTTATTTTATTAATGATTTGTAAAATGAAATTGTTGAGATGCAAGGCTTTTCGGCCTTTTTTTTTTTTTTTCAGTGTTTTGATAGGCATCTCGCATAATACTTGCTAATGATGGGGACCCACCCGGCCAAGCCTTGGCTGAAGAACTTGCCCGTCGCTTAGGGAGAGAAAGGTTTATCTTGCAGTTAGTACAAGTATGATATCAACAATGATTCAACAAAATCTAAGTTTTGTTGGTTAATAGGTGTTGGCAAGTCAAATGGCCGAAGAAGAATGATGCTGAATCTTTTAAAGATGCAAACGAGGTTTAATATCCAAATTTTCAACTTGTGTTTCATTAAATTCTTTATAGGATCTGTTACATGCAACTTGTAAACTATAAATTTAATTGTTCTTGAAATCTTGGTTTCTAATGTGCTGACATGCTAGTGCCTCTACTGTGCCTGCTGTTTTCAGTTGCGACCATTCAAAGCATGTTTAAAATTGGCATTTAACTCGTTTCCTTCAAGCTGGTTTAACACTCCATATTTAGCACAATTGCAGCATTTTTGGAACTAGAAATCACATTAAACATTACCTTGCATTGCATTGCCGAAACTGTGACAGAAAATTATGTCTCAAGTTTGCCTCATCTTAGATTAAAGTCATATTTCTGACATATTCAAGAGTAAAAATTGAATGTTGCATCGGTTAAGACACATTAGAGAGTATTAGAATTGTTTTCTCATATTGATCAACATATTTTTGACATTTACGAGCAAATATATGGATTGAATATGTTGGCTTTAGATCCATTGCCATTCATTATGAAAGGACTATCATGTATTCTCCTAGCTGGTAAATGTTGTCTTCTTTACTCCTACCATTTGTTGATGTTGTCACTTTGACTTTGCCATAAATTCTATATGTAGGTCCTTATGTATATTGGTCCTGCTGCATTGAGGGATGTCTTTGAAAATGCTGAGCTTTATCCCATAAAGGGGCTGTTCAATTTTAAAGATTACTCTACAGAGATTGACCAGTATTATCATCAAACAATTGGCTATGAACTTGGAGCTTCGACTGGATGGAGGGCTTTGAATGAATTGTATAATGTAAGTATGGTTTGCTCAACATTTTATGTTCACCTCTAGATTCTTATTGCTACTTCTCATTTTAACACATTCACAGTCTGTGGATGGTCTAGGATTTATATTTGATGGGTTTAGGTTACCCTGAGAGGCCGATGAGCACTATATATATATATGAAGGGATTCTGAACATAGAACTTCTATTCCTCTTTTTGGTTCTCGGGAAGGAGAGAAATACATAGTTTTTTGTGTACAAGAGAAAACACTCCATATTAGAGGAGTTCTTGCACTTGCTAAAAATTATAAGTTCTTGCACTATTCTTTTCTGGAATAAGTAACAATATTCAGATAATTGTATATACTTCCAAATGACAATATTATTTTTGTCATTATACTCGTTCATTTCCTATCTCTAGTTTTGATGCTAGTTCATATTTAAATCCAACATTTAATTGTCAACTAAATGTGATTTCTGTTGATGTCACAAACATTGAATATGATGCATTAACTTTTCAAATAGATGTCATCCACTTAGTTCTTGATCTTACTCTGAGCCAGGCTGTGCTGGGAGAGTTGACTATCGTTACTGGAGTCCCCAATTCGGGTAAGAGTGAGTGGATTGATGCTCTTCTATGCAATCTTAATCGAAGTGCTGGTTGGAAATTTGCACTTTGTTCTATGGAGAATAAGGTAAACTATTTCTGCTTTCCCACTTCTTTTCTTTTATTTGTTGGCAAGTCATAGTAAATTTTATACTCCATTTTGGCTAAAGGTTTATATTCAGCAAATCCCTAAAATAAGAGGATAGCAAATCAAATCCCTAAAATAAAGCTATTCTAAACAAAATGTAATAACTAAATGATATACATCAAATCTGATCCTAATATTAAGAAATCTGTCGATTTCATCCAAACCATAGAAAGTCAACATTGATCCCAATCTTAGGGTATCTGTCAATTTCCTACTCTGGCTGTGTATCTTTTGCATCCCTGAGATGGAAGCTGATATTGGAAGTTAAAGGCACACGGCTAATAGGGGCGTGTTGTGAAATAATTTGAAGGTATTTTTTTCAGTCAAGTATTAGATTATGGGTGTGTTTGATGTTCAAAAAAAAAAGTATTTTGTTGATGTGATGGATGGTGAATATGTGGTTGAAAAAGGAGAAAAAGTTATTGATGTGATTGAAAATATTATTTTATTGAAAAATGTGTAGTTGAAAATGAGTAGAAGAATGAGAATAAAAAATGATAATGTGTACCAAACACACTCTAAATCTGATAAATCTTAGTCATTAAAGTTCATGATAATTAGTTCTTTTTTGATCAGTCAGTATGAGGAGGTTTTTGTGGCTAATGCCGCCGTGTCTACACATTTTGGAGTTCTTGACTGGCAGTATGGCGAATACTTCCATATACCTTTGGACCACTGCTTCTCACTTCTCAGAGCTAATTTTGTATTATCATCCACTTCCCTTGTCAGGCTAAGAACTTGTTTGGTTTAGATTAAAATCTGATTTTAATCTAATTCAAAGTCAAACAATCAATATTAACCACATCTTTCATGGGTTCCACAACTTTTCAACCACACATTTCAAAAAATTTTATCACAATTTACTAAAAAAATCTAATTTTAATCCCCACCAAACACCCTCTAAGTTAGTTGTAATCTCTTTTGCTGTGTCAAATTTGTAGCAGCTGTGGTGTCAAGGTTTAGTGATTCAGCACTTATCCCTTGACAATCTATTGGTCGTCGATGTAATTACTGTAAAAGATTCATTGTTCTTTTACTGCACCTTAGCCTTTCAAGGTTTGTACATACGGTTTTAGTTGGTGTATGATCTGTGGCTTTACAGGTTCGTGAGCATGCAAGAAAACTTTTGGAGAAACACATAAGGAAGCCTATCTTTGATGTGAGGTAAGTATCAGACTGCCTATAGTAACTGATTGCATTTGTAAGTAAATATGAATATATTTTTCTTATTGGTTAAGAGTCAAAATGACAATGAGTGGTAGGCAAATTGACTTCATGTAATAGTGTTATCCGTACCAGAAGTTAACCCTACTCAAACTTTTTAGGCCCCTCTTTATTTTTCCTGTTCATCTAGAAGTCCTGGGTCTTTCCTAGAGATTAATAGCCTTCAGTTTTTCACAAAATTCCTGAAGTGAAAATCAAGGGATGCTTCAGTCTTGGAAACATAATGAGAGCCAAATCTATATTTGTTGTAAACCCATTACCAGCAAGAATTTTTGATAATGTGTCTCCAAGTACTCCATCTTTTTTTATTTTTCTGTCTCTTTATTTTCCGAAGATATTTGACAATTGATGGGTTGAAATAATATCTCCTTTTACCTTGGAAAAGTCTCTCCAATGTAAATAAAAATCAAGTTCTATTCATGGAATTGATACTGGGAAAAGGTTGAACTTTTATCTGTTGCGAAGTGCTAAAGCTCTTGGGCTTTGAGGTATCTAGAGAGATGGAAATCATTGCTGAATATAGACACACACAGTTTAATATAATGTCATAGGGTATATGTTGTTTCAGCTTTGCAGATTAGTCTGTTAATCATTTATTTACTGTCCTGTTTGATCCATTGCTACAAATAGGTATGGAGAATCTGTTGAGCGCATGAATGTTGAGGAGTTGGAGCAAGGAAAGCAATGGCTCAGTGATACATTTTCCCTAATAAGGTTACTCCAAATACTTAATTGTGTCGTGTGTTTTCCTTAAGTGATGTTGATACTGTTCTTCACTGGAATGAGCTGAAGTTGCTGTGAGAAACTACTGGCATTTTGTAGGCAAAAATCTAATCAAATTTTCCTTTGTTTTCTGGACATTTGCGGGTTGCACTTTCTTACACAGTATGTCAATGTGAAACAAATCCTTGTGCCACTGATTAGTTCTATCTATATGCTTGGGAGTATAAACCCATGTCAATAATTTAGCTAAGAGTTGCTGCTCTGGATGGATTTAATTTAATAAAATAATTGTTGCTAAGGCAACAAAGATTCTGGAGAAGTTGCATAAAAAAGGCGCCTTAGAAACTTATAAAAAAGGAATAGATGAGTTGATGAATTTTTCCCTGAAAGGAGTTGCGATGAAGTTCCATTGAAGTGGACTTGTTAATATTATGCGACAGTTAAACATTATTATGTTGCATATTCAGTATTAATGATTGTTTTGTGAAAGATTGTTCAGATTGGAAAAGTTATGAAATTGTTCCCTATCTGACTAGGGTGTCACACTATTTATGCATGCACATGGGTAAACTACGTGCCATGCTTTCGTGCATACAAAATACCTTATCCATATAAAGTAGGCTCATGGATTAAATCCTTCAATGCTCAAGATGCTGAGGTTTGTCAGCACATTGCTAATTTTGAATAGCTTATATCGTTTCTTGAAGATTATTTGATACTTCTATTATGCTATACGAGTATTTCTTTCCTTTTTTCACTATGAATATTATGGGTGACATTATAGGTGCGAGAATGACTGCCTCCCAAGTATAAATTGGGTTCTGGTGCTTGCAAGATTCGCACTTCCAAGGCATGGAGTTAATGGACTTGTAATTGATCCATATAATGAGCTTGAGAATCAGCGTCCTCCTAGCCAGTGAGTTTTTTCCTTATTTCTTGTAAAGTTCACTGAGAGCTGATGGTAACGAAATACATGTTGATATGCAATTGATTTTCATTCTTGAAAATTTTTGAAGTTTTTCTAATGCCATATCCTTGAATTCCAACTATTCAATTCTGTTAGTTTTTATTTTTTATAGTTTATTAATTATGAAGGAAGAATGGCATGGAGAGTGAGAAATCATGACTCCAGTCCGTGTGAAGGTTAAATCATTTGGTGTCAAATGGGTGTTGATGATATTAGATCATCAAATGGTTTTTCAAGAAGGGTGTAGATGTTAATTTCAAAGTTTTGATATTATAGGCCCCACAAAATAACATTGTTAGTGCTATAAAAGAAGCATTGACATCTTTAAAGTTTTATAAATTTATTTTTTTCTTTCATTATTGTTGTTCTGTACCTTGCTTTATTTGGCTTTTGAAGTCAATGTCAGTGTATGTGACGAATGATAAAAGAAAATTCCTTGTGTAATTAATTATTTTCTATTATTATTTTGAATTGTTCAAATACGTGTTTTGAAATGCTAATATAATATATGACAGGACTGAAACGGAGTATATAAGTCAGATGCTGACAAAGGTCAAACGATTTGCTCAACATCATTCATGTCATGTTTGGTTTGTAGCGCATCCTAGACAGGTTAGTAATTGTAGAACCATGCATTTGCTCCAAGGATTTTGTAATTTAAATAGCCTCAAAACATGTTTTTTTTAAACAGTTGCACAATTGGGTCGGGAGCCCCCCCCCCCCCCCCCCCCCCCCCCCCCAACAAATTTGTATGACATCAGTGGGAGTGCACACTTCATTAACAAATGCGATAATGGAATCGTTATTCCCCGTAACAGGGATCCAGAGGCTGGCACCGTAGATCTAGTTCAGGTGTGCTTTTACACCAGAATATTGTATGTCTTATTAATGGCCTGAGGATATTTGTCCTTCTTATTAGTTTACCAAGGACACCAAGTTTTTTAACTTCTCATCTTTATTAAGGTTTGTGTACGAAAGGTACAAAATAAAGTCATAGGAACTATTGGTGATGGTTACTTGTCCTGTTATATAACAGGTATGAGGCTTCTTTTATGTCATTAAGCCCTGTTTGATTCCCATTTTGAGGAAAAGAATGCATTTTGAATAGTTGATTGATAGAGAATGTGTGGTTAAAAATTAAGGAAAAGTTTTGGATTTGCGTGTAATATTATTTTATTGAAGAATGTGTGGTTGAAAAGAAGGGAGAAAAAAAAGAATTTTGGGAAAAATGGGAATCAAACGGGGAATATTCTAATGCAACTCTTTAAAGGTATTTCTGATTATTGATGTCCGAATTTTTTTTCTGGCTATGAAGTTTTCTTGACATAACTTGTTTTCTATCCTATTCTCAAAGACATCCCAAATGGACTTTGTCAAGTGATGCTACCAAAAATCGTATCTGTCGATTTTTGAGCTTGGTGGCTGCAATTGAACACGAACAGGAGCTCCTTGTACCTGAAACAAAGGCGTCGAGGTGTTTCCTCATCACCCTTCGGATGCTTAAGTTAGAAAATGTATGCGTGAGGCTATAAACTGAAAAAATAGTGCAAAATCGTAACCGAATAATGAGTTTGGGACCTGTATTTATAGGGGCTGGTGGTAGAGTTGTAGGAGGACTCTATAACCTGTGATCCTTATCTAGCAAGGTATTTGTGTTGTACCGAAAATGTTCTACCTAGTTTGAATCAAACTGTGAAAGGTATTTCAATGAGTATAGGGTAATGGGGAAACATTGGAGGGGTAAGATTAGTACAATGGGTAGGGCTCGAGGTAATGATGCCCGAAGATAGGACCCCGACCTCACCCGAGGGGTTTTTAGGAGTCAAGGTCGGGCTCCATGGGGTCAAGCTACAAGGTCGGGGTTGATCTCGAGAAGTTATCACTATCATCAAGAAATCCAAAATATTATTAACAAATAGAACAGTGATCTCGTATTCTTATATAGAAACATTCAGAAACCGTTGCATAAACATATATATAGATAGAGTATTACACCATGTTTTCAATCATCCGTCTTTGGTAATTTATCTTGATTCTTATTTCAAACTATCTTTACAAGTGCTAATTGATTTTAATTTCAAATGGAAAAATTAGGATTTCAATTTCATTTACCAATTGATGATTTAATGCTGATTTCTATTCTGTCTCAACAGGGTGACTGGTGAATTCATGGTCATGGATCTTGTGCAGTGAGCTAGAAGACGATAAAAAAGATAACATCTTCTTGCAGCATCCGGTTATTTGCATAATTTTGATGTTGTAATACTATATATCTCGTGCTTCTCAATGCGCCCCCTGGCAGAAGCTGAAATCACCATCGGATGGCCCGTGGCCGTGAAGCCATGGCATAGGAGTATAATCTAATGGCATAGTAGCTCTTCTAGAGTTTATTGAAGTTTTTACACTAAGGAAGAATATATGGAAGTGAAATTTGCGTTCAGTTTGTATTTAAACCTGTGACCCTATCGATTATTATTGTGTAAATATTGCTTTAATTGGTTAATGTGGACTGGCATGAGCTTTTTGGCAATGTAGCAAGGTTAGCGACTCCTTATCCATGGAACTTTGAGAATCATTTATTTCTTTTCAATCCAGCTTTATCTCATAGCAACTCCCATCCTCGAACACATATATTTTTTAACTAGAACTTAGAGTGGGTCCCGTTTCGTAGAGTCCTGTGTTCAGCCAGTGGGGCCCATTTCTATGTTCTTGACTTGGTCGTTTGCAAGTTGCTTTCATTGGACTAGCATGAGCATGTGATCATGTGTTAACACTGTTAGATAATTAAGAACTTGTCGATTTACATTAGACTTTTGGTAACCCGTGACTTTTGAAACTTCAATTAGTGAGCATGGAAACTGGAAACTGCGGTCTCGTGCATTGTGCAGCTGAGCGGCACTAAACAATTTACTAGAAAAAATGCAGTATACGATGAAAAATCTGATTATTTTCTCAGTAAATTAAGAAGATATACAATGATTATCAAATTCTCTTTATTATTCCTACTTTTCATGTTGAATCCAACGGAATTTTAAGCAATTTCGTTTTATTTGTAAATATTAATGGTATGTTCCAAATTGCAATATTAGACAATGATAATTTGTCCTGTCCCGTGACTTGTGGAGGAATAAGAAAACTACAAATTGGTAACTGGTCCGCAACCCCCCACTACCTCTCGTGTTCAACTTTGACATATATCATTCCAAGTTAATACGAATATAGGTGACAAACTTAATAAATTTAATGTTAGGCTTTTAATATATTTTTTATTGTCATAATCATGAAAATTATATTTGGAAGTTCATTTTTGGTTTACACCCTACATTTGATATTCGAATTTTGAAACCTTTGATTATGGACCATTTTTGTATCTGGTCGGACTATGTTATTGGACGAAGAAGTTCTTGTTAAACAAGTTGTGCTTCCTGTTTCTTTCATTTTATTTTTCAACACTTCATAAAAATTGATTTGGAAGGATGTCAAAAATTATTAATTTTTGCCTAACTTCATGATCAAAATAATGTACTATCGAATTTTTACAACATATAATTTTTTATTTTATTTTTAATTAACTACAACCACGCTTTCATGTATTCACTAGGATGAAAATATTAATCAAATCAATCAGAACCAAAAAAAAAAAAAAAAAAAAATTACCCCTTTAAAATTAAAATATTGTGTAAAGATGGAGCAATTTTCCTGTAAATGGTCGAATCCAAATGATTCCGGCGTGACATAAGGTGGAATAAGGAAACAAATTGGTAATTGGTCCACCCTCACTCCACCCAACCCCACGCCTCTCTGTACAATCTATATATATATATATATATATATATGAATAATGATTGTCATACGAAATTTTCTGTGTCCCCTAAAGAAGAAAAGAAAAAGAAAATCGAAAATGAGAAGTGCATATTTTGTTCTTCTCCTCCCTTTTCTCTGTTCTTTTAACTGTTTTTCTATTGCAGCCTCAGATTCTGTTTACGACACCGTAGTCCAATGCTTTTCAGACAATAAAATCCCACAATCTCAAATCTCACAAATTGTGTACGGTCCGAGCAATCCCACTTTTACATCGGTTCTTCAATCATACATCAGAAATCGCCGGTTCAACACTTCCTCGACCCCGAAACCGGCTATCATTCTCACTCCGTTGGACGTATCCCATGTTAGTATAACGGTTATATGCGCCAAGAAAATTGGAATTCAACTGAAAATTCGAAGTGGTGGACATGATTATGAAGGGATTTCGTACGTTTCCGATGTTAGTTTCATCATTCTTGACATGTTTAATCTACGGAATGTCGATCTCGATCTGAAGGACGAAACTGCTTGGGTGCAAGCCGGGGCAACGCTTGGCGAACTGTATTATGGGATTTGGGAGAAAAGCAAAGTCCATGGTTTTCCGGCTGGTGTTTGCCCGACTGTGGCAGTCGGAGGCCACCTGAGTGGTGGCGGGTATGGTAACATGTTGCGAAAATACGGCCTGTCTGTGGATCATATGGTGGATGCGATTGTCGTCGATGTACAAGGCAGAGTTTTGGACAGGGCGGCGATGGGGGAGGACCTTTTTTGGGCAATTAGGGGCGGCGGCGGCGCTAGTTTTGGTGTTATATTAGCCTATAAAATACAACTAGTTCCTATTCCGCCAATTGTAACAGTTTTCCATATTGAGAAGGGCTTGGACCAGAACGCGACAGAAGCCGTTTACCAGTACCAAGAGGTCATGCAAAAGATTGACAATGATCTCTTCATTCGGATTCTATTACAACCTATTACGAAAGACAAAACCAGGACGGTTCGAGCAACATTCATCGGAATGTTCCTTGGTGATTCCAATAGACTATTGTCCATCACGAGTTCTGAATTCCCTGAACTTGAATTGCAGAAAGCAGATTGCAAGGAAATGAGTTGGATTGACTCAGTTCTATACTGGGCTAATTTCGACAACACTACAAGCCCGAATGTGCTACTCAACAGATCCCCTGACTCCGTCAATTTCCTGAAACGAAAATCTGATTACGTCAAAACTCCGATTCCCAAAACAGGGCTGGAATCTATGTGGAAGGCAATGGTCGACATAGGGAAAGTCGGGCTTGTTTTCAATTCCTACGGTGGAAGAATGAATGAAATTTCAGAATCTGAAACCCCATTTCCTCATCGGGCTGGAAACATTTTCAAGATTCAGTATTCTGTAAACTGGAATGAAGAAGATGCTGCATCAGCCAAGAATTACATTGATCAGATTAGAAATCTCTACAGTTTTATGACCCCTTTTGTTTCGAGTAATCCGAGGGAATCCTTCTTGAATTACAGGGATCTGGACATTGGCATTACAGACGATGGTAAAAACAGTTTCGGTCAAGGGAAGGTGTATGGAGAGAAATATTTCAAGGGGAATTTTTACAGATTGGTCAAAATTAAGAGCACTTCTGATCCCGATAACTTTTTCAGGAACGAACAAAGTATTCCGACATCAGGTGCCGTTCGAGGAAGAAAAGGAAGAATTTTCTGAGGGAAATATGTTTATTATTGTTTTATCATAATCAGTATTAAAATTTTCCAATGGGAGGTTCCATAGACATAACTCCATGTGACAATGTCGACTCCTACCAATTGCTTCTTGTACTACATTTTGCATCAGATGTAGACTTTTAGATTAAAGTTGATGGAACTCGATTCACAGTGATATCCAACCACATGTTCAAGTTCAACTTTGACATATCATTCTAGATTATTTTCAAAATTTGTAGAGACGGCCAGGGGAACAAAAAAATTGTACTGAGCTAATATATATATAAAAAAAAAATATAAAAACTAAAGCCCAGTGCTCCCCCTCCTTCCGTCCCCCAAGTATTCATCATGACAATATGTCATGAAGGTCAATGTTAATTGACAAACAAAATTCATGGGATTATTCCTCCAGTACACAGAAAGTTTCATAGGTTTTCTACGGGGTGTTGCTGCGGCAACATCTTATCCGTCTGTTTTTTCTTTTTCTTTTTTTTCATTTTTCAATGATGTTTTGTCATGTATTATCTGTGAAACAATTCTGTAAAAAATTTTGTACATGTACCACAATTCGAATTCATATATATATCCTCATTGAATTATCTCCTCTTAAAGAAAGGTTTTTTTTTTGCCCTTTCTTAGCAGGAATTTTTTTCCCGTAATTTGGTACAAGAAGATAATATGAGACAGGCCTCGATAATAACTATGAAATTTACGCGTTTATCTCCAATGCATGGTCAAAAATAGAACTTAAATTATTTAAAAAAACAATTTGCAAAGGTCTTGACTTTACCTCTAACTTTCTCCTTGCAGTCCATTTGGCTTCTTTAGGATCCTAGTAAAGATTATCCGGCAGTATATTTGTTGACCTCGTTTTCGATTAGGACGACATGGACAATAAATGTTGGGCCCACTTATTTACACGTAAGCAAATTTCAACATGTATGGACAGGTTGCTAATCAAGAATACCCCAAATTTGGACGTGGGAGAAGTTTTATAACACGAGACAAATATGTTCGAACTCCGACAATATATTTTGGAGAATGATTGTATAATAATTACCAATCACAAACAACTAAAAGAAAACAAGATGAACAAATCTCCAACAAATAAGTGTCTAATCAGCAAGAGAGAAAACAAGTAGTAGCGTTAAGGGTATTGAGTTGTATTAGTCCCAAAATGATACAATGAGAGGGTATTTATAGTGTTACATATGAAATAGTGTCCACTGGATGAAGATACTCGTGACTTCATCTCGTGAGCCGAAGAGTCAAATTCTAGACATTCATTTGAACTTGATAGCATATGGCGCATTTAATGCTCTTGCAGTAGCCACCTTACAACCTAAATTGACAAGATTAGATATTTCACTCATTACAAATGTCCCATCAATTATTACAAAGAGATCTCATACACAAAATTTGGATCTTCATGTGTGGATCGTCACTTGAGCCTCGGATGTAACTTTGGGGCTTCGTCTTTAGGATGGGATTGCTTCAGCAGTATGGCCTCGGCGCTTCGGACTCCAGACGCCAGTGATCCACGTGGCTTCATCGCAAGGGCTTCGGTGGCGACGAAGCGTAACAATATCAATTAATCACAATCCCAAGCTGCCCAAAGATTGCCGGAATTGATACTGTGAAGGTATAATATTTTGTAGATATGAGGTTAAAAGATGCCGACTTTTGCTATTTAGACGGCAGCTTTAGAGAAGAAAAATGTACATATAGAGTGAAAGACGTAAGGTCCGTATGCCAAATGATAAGTGCGTTTTACACACTTATTAGACCACAAAACATGGCTAATTGTGAACGTATATGTTGAATATTGGTTTAATTCGATACAATTTGTGTTTGTAGGACTACATTGATGGATGGAATGAAAAGTATGCGAAAATGAGCTAAAAAGGACCAAAACAGAAGAAAACGAAAGTTCAGGGACCCGAGTGCAATTATTCAAAAGTTGACCCGACGAGAAAATCAAGTATCAAAGGGAGCTGAGTACAAGTTGAGTAGTGAAACGAGGCATAGAAAGAAGAAGAAAGTTGAAAGGAGCTCAAGAATGAAGGAACGGAAATCAGGGACTAAAATGCAACTTCTGAAAAGTAGTTTACACTATGCGGCCGCATAGTGTAATACCTATGCGACCGCATAGGTTTGGACAGAAGACCATTGTACCGCAATCGCTATAACTATGCGACCGCATAGAATTACTCTATGCGGCCGCATAGTACATTTCTGGGTGCGATTTTCTGCTTTCCTTATTTGATTCAACCTCTTATGGAAACCAATTGAGAACCCCTTTAAAACCCTAAACACGACCAGAAACGGGGGTTCCGCCTTATTCTACTATTATTTACCTATTGAAGAGCAAAAAGAAGGTGGAGAACAAGAAGATTGATCCAAGATTCAAGATTTCACTTCAAGATCCAATAGGGTGATGTCTTTTTCAATTTATTTTCTTTCTTCTCTTAGTTTTCTTAGTTTTAACATGCTAGGCTAGTTTTTAATGTGCTAGGTGAACGATGAACCATGTAATTTGATATTTTGATTTCTAGTTTTATATATTTGACGTTAAAACGCGTTTTGGATTGATGAATGGTTTATATACATTGAATTAAGTCTACAATTATTATGCATGTGATTGTGTGATTTGTTGTGGTTTATTTAATCCATTCGAAAGAGGATAAATAGATTAGACAAGGTATAAATCATCGTAGGGTCCGATAGGGGATAGAGATATACCGCTATGCCTTACGTGAATCTCTAAGTATTCAGAGAACTCCATGCATTTTTGTATATTTGCTCCCGTCATAGAGATATAGTCGGTGTCGTATATGAAAATAGGTTCAAGCTTAATCGAAAGAGAGTTTTGAATAAAATAGGAATATTGATTCGTCATAATTCAAACGTGTTGTCAAATTGTAGAACTAGAGTTGAAATAGATTATTACTTGGGGATTCGCGAACCTAGTACGCCTTTTATTTGATTATTATCTCAACTTTGCATTTAGTTATATTAAAGCACGTAGTGAATAATTTGCATCCATTTAGTTAATTCATTCTATTTTGCATAAGTAGCTTACTAGTTTAGTCACGATCTAGTTACAACCACTCAAACACGAATTTTGTTTCGGTTAAGGTCAAATTATATAGAATTAAACTGTTAAATCTCTGTGGGAACGATACTTGGACTTCAAAATCCACTTTATTACTTGAAACGAACCGTACACTTGCGGTACTATAAGTCGAACAAGTTTTCGCTTGTCACCAAACTTCACTTGTGCACTGAATTCATTAGATTGAAAAAATCTTAGAAGATCGAGATGGAAAGCCAAATCGTTGCTTTTTGTTTGCTCGTCATGACTTGCACTCTGGCAATGGCCTTTGAGCCAAGTCCATGACAAGATTTTTGTGTTGCGGACTACACTAGTTCAGGTACGATTGATCTGTCCCTCTTACCTTTCCTGAGCGATATGGGATTCTACTGTGTGTGAAATTATTTGTTTTTGTTTAATGATTGCAGCACGAGTGAATGGCCTCGCATGCATGGACTCGAAGCTAGTACAAGCTGAACACTTCACCCACAGCGGCCTTCATTTAGCGGGCAACACATCCAACCCTCTTGGCTTCAGCGTCACTCCTGTGACGGTAGCTCAACTACCTGGATTGAACACGCTTGGAATAGCATTGGTATGTTGACTATGCACCATGGGGCGTCGCTCCTCTCCACGTCCACCCTCGAGCCACTGAGATTATTACTGTGTTAGAAGGCAGCATTCAGGTTGGCTTTGTGACCTCCAACCCAGACAACAAGCTGATTAGCAAAGTCCTGCAAAAGGGTGATGTTTTTGTCTTCCCAATGGGGCTTGTTCACTTCCAGCGTAATGTGGAAAATGGAAATGCTGTTTCCATCTCTGCCCTGAGCAGCCAAAACCCAGGAATTGTCATTGTAGCAAGTTCTGTTTTCGGTTCAGTACCAGGTATTGACGATGATGTTCTTGCCAAGGCATTTCAGGTGGATAAGAGCACAATCGATAACCTCAAAGCACAATTTTAATTGGTTGGTCTTGCAATATGTTAATTTTACTATGTAGTTTTCCATTTCAAAAGTACTTCTGGTTCGACACAGGAAATACTGTGTCAAAAAGTTCAGTAGTTCCTATTTAATTCCTACCCTGACTACCAACTCTCGAGATCAATAATATACTGAATCCGATAAATGAAACAGGTACAAGATCACGAAGCCGAGCAAACAATTCCTTAATCACACCGAAAAATTAAATCTTTACTCTATAGCGCTTTCAATCTTTTAAACGAACTTGATCAAATCGTTATTTTGACTGTCCTTATCTCACCTGCATCAACCTCACATGGAACTACATTCTTAACCTACACCAGAATCCCCACAATCATCAAATCCATTCTAATGGATACAAATCCCTTTATCTCACACTGCATCTGCTCAGTTCCACTTAAGTACATTTAAACAGTGGTGACTTGTGGGACAAAGACTTTAAAAGTACTAGATGCACTTCTAATAGTATAACTTATGGGGACATTTCTAATTCAAAAATCATGCTAATGTTTGTACGCAAGAATATGCAGTGACAATTTATTTAAACCGACGAAATACCATGCGACTCTCATAAGTATTTCGACATACATGTTTCGTAAGCAATAATGGAAGGGATTGGATAGTATTATGAGCGAAATTTAGCACACCGAAATTAACTAAGCTTACCATGTTTCCCAAGTAACTTCTGAAATGTATGAGACTCTATATATCCAATCAGAGCCATGATGAAAGTAAATTGCAAAAGAACCCTCACCGTTTCCACTCAGAAACCTGAAATGTCACTGCTAACTTCAGCAATTCAAATATAGAGCTACTCTTTCGTTCAATATCAGAATAAGGAGCTAATAAATGTCTACAAGGTGCTGAGAACTTTACAAATAAAATAAAAAAAAATAAAAAAAACAAATTAGAGCATTAAGAAGTAAGGCCACGAAGTAAAGTTTCTTATATCATACTTATGATTTGTATCCATTAATTTACAGCAGTTCAAGGTACACACCTCGTACAGGCCAACCAAAGGTTGAACATTCTGCATATGTAAAGCTTTTCATAAACAACACAGAACAACAATAAAAAATCAAAGGCCCCTGCTAACAAGAACGTCCAAAATCTAACTAGATATTTTAGCAAAAGACCAGATTCTAGGAACCATTATGTATGTTTGTAGTGTTTCGCCAAGCACCAGCATAATGTAAGGAAAAGGGCAAATATCCGACCTCCAATAAGTCCAATGAGAACAATCAAACTGAGTACGAAATATATCCAAACCTGTCCTCCTTTTGTTCTCTCCTGTTCCCCATTTGGACTCGCCTTCTCGATACCCAATTCCCTGCTACAGTTATGAGTAACGACTAAATCTTCCCTGTCATATTTCCCGCTTGATAAAGAAGACATTTTGCAATGACTTTCTAATTCTCTTACATCCTCGTATTCATGTACTTCTTGTTCTTCAAGTATGGCAATGTTACTATCCTTAATTGAACTAATTTCACTAATTTCTGAGTGTTCCTTATCTTCCTTGATCGGACTAATTTCACTACTTTCAGTGTGTTCCTTTCTCCTTGAACTTCGAAACTTCTTTGGTATTAATTTCTTCATTTTTGATTTTATATTAACCTTCCTAGGCTTCTTTCTCTCCGATCCTGACAACTCACTCAACGACTGTTGTTTCTCCATCACCACCATCTTCAAGTCTCTTTCTTCATATCCAGGATACCCATCACTCCCATCACAGCCGGACTCATCAATTATCTCCTCGCACTGAATTTCCTGAACACGGGGCAATTTACACTTTTGTTCAACAAATTGAGTTTCTTGAATTTGAAAATTCGAATCACAATCCTTCGAATCAGAATAGGCAGGGCTAAAACATTCCACTTGTTGTGTCTCCGACTTAAAAAAACCGGCCACTAACTTGTCCTCTTCGAAACTGAAAATTCTCCAAACCCTTTGCATCCTCAATCTTAACCCATTTTGCGCTTCTAAAGACGGCTTCAACCATGGAATCATGTGTTTCAACATATAATCGACGAAAAACAACAAGAACGCCGACAAGGTGAACCCCAATGCGAATTTCTTGGACCCAAAAGCCAAAACCACAACAAGAAACATTTTAACAACTGCCAAGAAAATCTCATTAGTATTCATACCCTTCTTAAGACCACTTCCCACATCTTCCCCACCATTCGCACTCTTTGACTCTGGAGTCAAAGCCAAAAGCAATGGACTATGCAGAGGTGAAGCCAAAGGACTGGAATCAAGAGAAGGCGAAGCCATATGAGAGGGGTCAAGAGAAATCAAAGGCATAGGAGATGGCAAGGATCGAGAAATCGCTAGATCATCAAACTGAATAGAAGGGGATTTTCCCCTCTTTTTCTTGGGTGATTTTTTCAGTTTTTCTCGATTCTTGATGAAAAGATCCACGAGGGATGTGGGGAATCCAGTCTCCACCAAAAGAGAAGAGTCTCCATGTCTTCTTTTAGAGTTATGCAAGTGATCATTCACCAACTGGGAAAGTCTCGCGCTCTTCACCTTCTTCCACGGAAGCGGCATGATAATGATCCTTGATTTTTCAATTAAAATCGCTCCAATAAGCGGCTTGGCTTCAATTGAATTCAATTCTTATGCTATTTCATCTTATAACCAACTGGATGTCACTTCAAGATTTTATAAAGCGAGAAAGGGTACATTAATATCTAATCTTACAGTTGCAGATGATTTGTCCCCAAAACAGCATCTTTAAGATAGGTACCGACATCTTGTGATCCATTTTCTTTTCTTTTATGGGTTTAGTTTAATTTTAATTTTAAAGGTTTTTGGGCATGGATATGTGTAAAAAAAAAATCAAGACATCATATGAAAGAGGGTTCTAGACAGAAGAATACGAGTTGTTTACTAAAACGTTACTTATGCCTTACTTTTGCCTCGATGAAACCTGATACATCGCAACTTTTCTTCTTTGATCTACTTTTGGAGGGAGAAATAAAAGAGGAAAAAAATATTGAATAAAATCACTCAATCAATTAGGGATGGACAAGTTACTTGCCTAATCGAAGTAATCAAGTAACCATCAAAACAAATTGATTCGAACAGATTTGAGATAATTTGGAGGAATGTTGATTTGATTTTCGACTGACTTGAATCAACGGAAAACCTCGATTTGAGGGATCGGGGTTAAAAAAATTAATTGTTAAGGGAAATTTTTCTTTAACTTGACAAATCGAATTGATTTGAACCGACTCGTGTTGATTCGAATTTTGTCGGTTCAATTTTGAGTTGAGATTTCACCCAATCTGAACTATAAGTTCAATTGTCAGGTTGAATTCGAACCCAACATAATCCATGTACACCCCGACTTTCAACTTCCAATCATATATTCTATTTTGTAAATTATAAACTTTTTAAATAGTATTTTACTAGTATAATTTTTTTTTTCTTATAAAAGGCGTGTATTAAATAAATTTAAATTCACAAGCAAATTTTTAGTCTATGTATCTTTGCATTTGTTATATCTTTCCTTAAGAAGGTCTCCTGAAATTGAGAAATAAAAAGTGAGAGTCGATAAACTATGCAAATATTCAAGAAAAAAGCCATAGGTACGGGGATGTTTCACAGGAAAAATTCATAGGAAGAGAGGTGACGTCCTTGGATTGGATGATGAAAAAATATAGATTAAAATAGACTAATGCAGTGTTTGACACTTAGCATCTAGTACAAATTCTATGAAACTTCCATGTACTTGTAACAAAACTGAATATTCAATTATCTATAAGATATATTTATAGTCCTTATTTCAAAATAAAATATTAGGTGGATAGAGCTCAAAATTTTATTTGTTCAAAAAAATAAATTAAAAGAGCTCTTCGGCTCTCTTTTTAAGTTTTGGAACCCAACAATTTTGTTTAGAAAATAATTTTTTTAGCTATAAATACTTTTCTCTATTCTATATTTTCATCTTTTAAGCAATGTCTCTATCTATAAAGTAACATTCAATTATGATTGAATGTAAATTGCATTAATCCTAAAAATGAATGGACTTGACCCCGCAATATTCACTAGTCCATAAGTTGGTCTAGATCTCAAATTTAGAAGTAGTGGCCTTGTTTGAATCACATTTTTAAATTGACCAATTCAACTTGTAACAAGTCTAAACTGAACTTGTTGTCATTAGGTCGATCCGAACAGCACTCGATGAGATTCTTGGTGTCTTTGAGCAATGCTTTATTCCTGATTTCAAGGGACTACATTTCTTGCTTGGAGAAAGGCATACACATTGCATAAAAAATGTAGTTTATAGTTAGCACTTATATAAGATTGAAATTCTCTTCAATGATGTAAATTGTCGGGATCAACTTTCAACCGTTTCATTTGAAAATTAATTGGTGCTCGATGAGAGCTTTCAGATATTCGATCAATGTTATTATTGAGAGATGGACTAATCATTCTTCTTTTTTTTTTTTTTTTTTTATAGTCAATTCATGGCGTAGTCGGTCCACTTCTACCCATTTTTTTCAATAATAGAAAACTTAATCAATAATTTGAAGTCAAACGAAACAATCAAGTAGAGAGGGTTCTAGTTATCTCGATTAGAAATACAGATAAAAATCACATGATTGCTTCTTTTGTGATGAAAGGAATCACATGAATTTCATTTCAACTTTTTAGTCAATACATTATTAAGGGCATTCTAGCAAAACGTTAGGTACTAGGTTGGACTAGATTTGGTGGCACTAAAAAAAATTGAAAAAACAAATAATAAATTGTAATATTTTTCTAAGTAGATGGAAAAAAAAAAAAATCAATCTTAAACATGTTAATTTGTCTTGTCTAAACACAAACAGATTCTTACAATTACTAACCTCTCTATTATATCTACAAATTACGTTGTTTTTACATGATTAAGGATGTCTCACATCAGCTGACAAGGCATGTAAATTGTATTGAATCATATCAAATTAAACGACTTTGTACTTAGGCACATTTCAAGAGGAAATACCTCTAGATAGTCATCTCATAGAGGTGATTTGTGAAAATAGACATCAAAAAGTTAGAAGTTTTAAGAATAGCCTTTGAACAACAATCTTTCCAAAAATACCCTCTCACATAAAAATTGCAACAAAAGACATCATAATGTATAAAATACTTCAATTAGGTCCCCAAGAAAATATAAATCCAAAATCTTTAATAAATTTAAACCCGAATATTATACAAAATTTTATTGACCTAAAAATTGCAACAAAAAGAGAATTATATTATTTAAAAGAAGATTTAAAAAGTTTCTTTTTAGATTATTTAGATCCAAAATTAAAATATAAGAATACTTGTATAGATAGCCAAGCAATTAGATTTGAAAATAATACACATAAAGAAATTATCAATCTAGAAAGAAGAATTGAAAAATTAAATATAATCATTGAAGAAAATGTCATAACAAAAGATAGTGAATTTTATAAATTTTATTGCGATTTATTAAATATTTATGAAAAAAAAAATAAATTTTGAAATTTTGAAGACGGTCTTAGTACCCCCCCCCCCCCATCATCTTAATTGGTATCAGAGCCATAGATCATAACATGATAATAGAAGATTTAGGAAATAGATATAAAATTATAAAAGATAGATTTGCGATAATAATAAGAAAACCTATAATAGAGAAAGAAATCTTAAAAATCATATTTATAAAATTAAAAGATCTACCTTTAGATATTAGAAAGGAGATAATAGAAAAAACAGAAATTAGTATAATAAGAGACATTATGATATGGGAAACTATTATAGAAACTATAGATCAAGAAGAAACGACTGCTATAATAGAAAATAATATAAGTAATTATGGGAATTAAAATTAAAAAGATAGATAACTATTATAAATTAGAAGAAGAAAAAGGATATAAAATATTTTATGAACCTATTCCTAATAAATCAAAAATATTAACATTAGATATAATTAAAAAATTACCTAGAGAAATAAAAGAACAAATACTACATAAATTAAGTATAGGATCTATAAAAGATAGATATATATATGAAATGATTAATAAAGAATTTGAAAGTATTTTATATTACAGAGAAATATATGAATCATCATAAGTTATAAATGAGTAATGATAAAGTAGCTAGAAAGCTTAATAATATTGTTAGAAACCTAAATAAAATACAAGAAAAAAACCTCAAATATACTAGGAACACCAGGAGAAATAAATAAATCACAAGGAAAAATGTTAGGGAAACTAAAAATCGAAAAAATTAGAATTAAAAGCAAAATATTTTGAAACCGTAAGAGATAATCAATTACCTGATAACGAAATAGCAATAGAAAGTCTTAATAAAATCATTGATGAAAATAAAGACAAAAAGTGCAGATTATCATATTTATTAGAAGTAAAAAGTGGAAAAATATAATGGCTTTTTCAGAATCATTTGATGAACTAAAGAAATTAGTAAAAGAATTAATAAATGAAACTAAAGAATTAAAAGATGAAGTAGGAATGTTAAAAATAGAAATTAGAGAAATGAAACAAAATATGAAACCAACAGATAAAAAAGTAGATAAAGATAGAATAAAAGGAGAAATGACAAGAATAGAAAAGAAACATGTAGAAACAGAAGGATACTATGAACCAGGAAGTATGGATGATAGATTTAGAAAAGAAATATTACCAATAATCCTAGAACAAGAGAAAGAATTTGAAAAATATACAGAAGAAAGAGGAAAAAATAAAAAAAGATGATGAATGAAGAAATAGATAATCTAATAGAAAACTTTGACCAATTAAGTATAGAAGAATTAGAAAATTATGAAATATTAATGAATACTGAATACTGGTGGAGGACCAACACCAGCACCAGGAAGTACAAGTAATAATCCAAAATTAGAATTTCCTGAATTAGAAGGAGGATATGCACCAATGCCACATAGACCTTATAGGCAGTACTATGATAGAGTTATACCACAACATAGAATAGAAAAATATAAAGATCAATTTACCCCAAACTCAGACTACAATAAACCAATAAATCATGGAGGAGCAAAACTAGATTTAGATTGTAAAATAGATATTAAGAAAGCCTTGTTACAATGGGCAAATGCAATGATATTATTCTTTTTATATAACCAAGACGATACATGGGAATCTACGGATAGAAGAATTGACTATTTAATAGCATCATTTGAAGGAGATGTAAGAAATTGGTGGGAAGGAGTAACTGAAGATACTAAATTATTAATGAGAAGAAATATACAAACAGAAATGCAAAAAACCTCACAAGAGGGAATAAAAAAGTTAGTAGAATATATATCAGATGAATTCCTAGGAGAAAATTGGATAAACAATTCAGAAGAAGAAGCTAGAAGAGAAAAATTAAAAGCAAGATTAGGATTAATAAACATTATGATATGTGATATGTGCAAAATAAAAGAATATACATGTCAATTTAAAAATTTCTATTATACTCAATTTTATAGTAATGAAAATCAAGGACCATATTTAGAAATGTATTTTGCTAAATTACCAGGAACATGGAATATATATTTTAAAATAGAATATGAAAGATATATAAAGGATAATCCTGTACCAGATACATTAGGAAGTAGAATAAAATTCCTATTTGAAAGATTAACAGAAATATGTAAAAATAGACAACTAATGAAAAAATCTGGAAAATTAACAAGAATTTGTTGCGAAGAAATAGAGAGACCTATTAATTGGGGATGTGGACCGGAAAGAAAATATAAAAGAAAATTCAAACCAAAAAAGTATAAAAAATATAGACAATTCAAAAAGAAATATCAAAAACCAAATAGGAGATATTATAAAAGAAAATATCAACCAAAAAGAAAAGAGTTTAAAAAAGATAAAAAAAAACAATGCAAATGTTGGAATTGTGGAGAAATAGGACATATAAGCCCTGATTGTACTAAAAAGAAAGTTAGAATTTTACAACAAGAATATGAAGAAATAGAAAGTGATTTAGAAGAAATAATAGATATTAATAATTTATGAAAGAGAAGAGGTTTACATATCAGAATCAGAATGAGTCACGAAATAGAAGAAGTTGAAACCATAGAAGAAAAACAAGAAATAGAAAATTCTGAAGGATATGGATTAAAAGTAACATTTGATAATAATACATTTAGAAAAATAGAAAAATTATCATTAGATTTAAAATTAGGAGAATGGAAAATATTCGATAAGATATTTAGAAGAGAAAGAGTAGCTATAAGTGAGTATCATAAGATAGAAAAATCAATAGATATAAGAACAGCTTCAGGAAGTCATAAATTAGCATTACTAACAAAATCCACAGTTGACCAATTAATGGCAAAAGTAAAAGGAAGACAAAAAGAAAAGATACAATACGTTTATCTAGCAGGAATACAATTAATGTTCAAATCCATATTTAGAGAAGGAATAGATTCACCAATAACAGTAAGTTTACATGATGGAAGAATACTAAATACTAATGACAGTCATTTAGGAACTATATAGAAGGAAATTTAGCATATAAAAAATTAATATTTACATGTTATCCAAAATATTGTGTATCAATAAAAGATAAAGATTTTAATGAAATATTAGGATTACATTTTAAAATACATAGAAAAGATATTATGGAAGAAGGAAATCATATTATGACCATAGAATATAGAGCATTATATACATTTACTAACTCAAACTATGGAAACATTTATTCTAAAAAACCCTATATAGAAATTCACAAAGAATGTAAAGACATATTGAATATTGTAGAACCAAACAAACAACTAAACCTACTACCAGAAATATATGAATTAGAAATATCTAAAACAAAACCAGATGTAACAGAAAAAATAGAAAGTAATTCTTTAATAGAATTTAAAGATGGAAAATTAAAAAGAAGTAATAGTACATCTATAATACTAAGAAAGAACATAAATCGAGAAATAATGGTAAAAAGGAATATAGGAAGTATGCAAATATATGGAGAATATTATAATGGAATAGAATATATGAAAGGAAAAAATATCATAATTGATACAGGAGCAGCAAACTGCCATATATCAGGAAATAGAGATAAATGATTAATAAAAAGAAGGGTAGAGCCTTATAAATATATCAATTTTGATGGAAAAACACATACTAGTGAATTAGAAGTAAAAATACCAATAGTTTTAGATGGAGAAGAAATGATAATACCATGTTATGTAGATAATAGTATGGGAGATCATTACCATATATTATTAAGAATGAGTTTTTTACAAGCATTAAATCATTATAATATTAATAAAGAAGGAATCTATATAACACATAATAATAAGACATTGTTTTGTCCAAAAGAATGAATAATGTAATAACATTTTCATTAGCAGTATATATACAAATTACCATTGTAGAAACTAATATAACAGCATGTGCTTTAATAGATACAGGAAGTGATATAACTATTATCAAGACATTTTTGTTAAAAAACTGGAACAATGATAATACTATAAAAATAACAGGTGTCACAGGAATATCGACACCTATTACTAAAAATAAAGAAAATGTAGAAATCCTATTAGGAAGTAAACAAATAACTATAAACAAAGTATATGCATATGATGTATTAGAATGTGATATATTATTAGGAAATGATTTTGTTCAACAATTCCAATATTACCAACAAAATAACTATATGATTATGTTAAAAACACCATGTGGACATCTACTAAAAATTACAAGAGAATTTAAACCATACAGAGTTCAGCCAGCCCAGCGTAGTGAAAGGACAATAAAAATACCAATAAAAACAACTATTAAAATACAAAAAATACAAACAACAGAAAAATCAGAATTAATAGAAGAAATAATAAAAAAAATAGGAAATGTCTATAATGAAAATCCATTAGTTTATTGGAAACCTGAACATCCAAGGGCAAAAATAGAATTAACTGAAAATGTAATAATAAGAGTAAAACCAATGATGTACACTATACAAGATACTCAAGAATTTAGAAAACAAATTGAAGAGTTAAAAAATATGAAATTAATCAGAGCTAGCAATGGACCACATAGTAGCCCAACCTTTATGGTAATGAAACACTCTGAACAAGTACGAGGAAAACCAAGAATGGTAATAAATTATAAAGAATTAAATAAATACACAAAATTTGATGGATATTTCTTACCAAATAAAGATGTTTTAATAAACCTTGTAAAAGGAAAAGAATATTATTCAAAATTTGATTGTAAGTCAGGATTCTGGCAAATCAAAATGGAAGAAGAATCAATACCATATACGGCATTTAGTACGCCTCAAGGTAAATACGAATGGATAGTTATGCCATTTGGATTAAAAAATGCACCTCAAATATTTCAAAGAAGAATGGATAATATTTTTAGAAAATATAATGATTTCTTATTAGTATACGTTGATGATATACTAATATGTTCAGAAAATAAAAATGATCATAAAAATCATATTATAAAAAATTCCTAAAAGAATGCCAAAAGGAAGGAATAGTTTTATCTGAAAAGAAAGCTATTATAGAAAAAACCTGAGATAGAATTTCTTGGATTAATTATAGATAAAAATGGAATAAAATTACAGTCTCATATATCTAAAAAGATAGAAAGCTTTCCTGATAAATTAGAATCTAAGGAACAAATACAAAAATTCTTAGGATATTTAAATTATGCAGAAGGATTTATTGAAAATCTTTCAAAAAAGAGACATAAAATACAAATTTTACTTAGAAAAACTAATACTAAAGGATGGAATGAAGAACATACAGAAATAGTTAGATTGCTTAAGGAAGAATGTAAAAATTTACCAAAATTAAGATTACCTAATGAAAGGGATAATTTGATAGTTAATACTGATACCTCAGATAAATATTGGGCAGCAATATTAAAAACAGATTTAAATGAAATATGTAGATATTCAAGTGGAACTTTCAATCAAGCAGAAATAAATTATACTACCCATGAAAAAGAATTATTAGCAATTATTAGAGGAATAAAGAAATTTTCATTATTTTTATTATCTAAAAAATTTATTGTTGAAACTGACAATTCTCAAGTTGCAGGACTTGTTAGAAATAAATTACCAATGGAACCCCAATATAGAAGGTTACATAGATGGCAAGCATATTTATCATTCTATAATTTTGATATTATTCATATTTAAGGTACAAATAATTATCTTGCTGATTTTTTAAGCAGGAACATTGAATTTGGAGATGGATAATATCAAACAGGTGATATCAGAAATGAAATCTGCGGCAGCCTATGCCAAAGAAGAAGCAGATGATATAAAAATTGGAATGGAGACATTAGCTGAGCTCTTAAGTCATAATATTAAATTATTACTTGAGATCAGTGAATCCCATGCCAAGGTTACAAACGAAATGAAAGACAAAATTGATGCTCTTGAAGCACAATTAATGTCTACTGATACAAATAATAGAAGGATTGATGTCTTGTCACAATCCTATGATACCAAACAGGGATACCAACAGGTACCAAGGAGTGATCCACAATGCGAAAGCAGTAGTGGACCCCAGCACTATCAAAAGAGATACACAAAGTCCTAGAAAGTTGACCATAAAATCCAATGATGAACATACAAGGGTTATTAGAATCAGAACCGATGAAGATGATGATACCCCTTTATCAGCAAAAGAAGAAGAATATAGATCTTTTGCCAAAATTGTTTATGAATTACAAGAAAATGACTCCTATTTCATATCTTCAGGAGATCATGTTTATCCAAGGTTACTAATTACCAATGATGCAGACCCTGTCATGGTCAAAATGGCAGCAGACTATGGATTTTTAGATCTTATCTACCCCGAAAAAGATCTAAAAGAAATTGAAAGATTCGATGAAATTTTTAAATCTGAAGTATCCAAATTTGCCAAAGGAAGATCCATATACATAAAATTTTATTCAATCAGTCCAGAAATTGATGGAATAATATTTTATCCTGCTGAGCATATTATAACAATCGGATATATTAGTAGAGAGTTTCAAATTGATGTCGGTCACAATAAAAAGCCATTACCAAAAATCACTAGATCATGGATAAAATCCCGAAGAGTTTTAGGGATGAAAGTCTTATATAAAATGGCAAAAAGCTTGTATGACAAAAAATTCAAATGCTTGTGTCAATATGAAGGATGGACTCTTCTCACCAACAATGGAGGAGAAAAATCAACAATTCTGAAAGAATACATTGAGAAATTTGATACTCATCAAATCAATGGACCTATCACAACCATACAAGAGGCATGCAGAATAAGAGAATGCCCCACTTGCCGACAGAATCAAAGATAAGAAGACAAAAATGATAAACACATGGAGGAAAGGTGTCCAAGCTGCTACAGGAGAATCTTTCCAGCTGTATGTAAAAAACAGGATTTGAAGGACAATTATAGAAGGACTGTGTCCTTTATCAAAGAAAATGTAACAAAACAACAAGGATGGAGGGGCCATGAGGCTCTTGATGAAAAGCACGAGGCAATAAAATATTATTAGTATGATGTAAGCAATGATGTAATTTATCTTCAGATTTGTGTATAAATAGAGGCCTTTGGGCTAATGAAAAAGGCAGAGTTGATTGAGCACTCAAACTGTGAGATAGCCAAAGAATCTTCTGTCTTCCATTGTAATCATATTCCAGCCTTTAGATATCAATAAAATTCCAAGTTGTTTCATATCCAAATTATCTTCAAAAAATATCATGAGTTTCTAAACACCTCATCCCATAGATTCTTGAAAGATTGAAGAAAAAATTCCTTTCTTACTTTAACAGAAAGAGAGTTTTCTTTAGTTAATATCTATAATCCGAATTCAAAGGACTGACACAGTGAAGGTGGAAAGCTGGAATAGCAATTATCCCGTAGAGGCAGGAGGCCATTGAAGGGAGCCATTTGCAGATCCAGAACCTGAAGGTTACTCGGTTCTAAGAATAAAGATTTGAGATCAAAACTAAGGTAAAACTATTATTTTTGTTAAATTTAGAAAGATATTTTCTGAAATCTTAAAGAATCGTTGGGATTACTTATCTGAATATTTGCATAGCTAAATTATCTAAATGTTTGTATTTACTAGCATAGTTTATCATGTTAAGATTTATATAACATGCCAGGATATACAATTGAAGGATTAGATAATTTATTACAAATTTTATTAGAAAAAATAAATAATATCATCTCTCAAATGGAAAGGATAGATCAATCATCGTCTGAAGAATATTATATACTTGGAGAAAATTTTGATAGATATATGGAAGATTATGTCAATCTATTAGATCAAAGGATGGATTTATACGCTATAATCCGAGATAGAAATAATGCAGGACAAAATTGAAAAACTATTCTAAAGATAAGGATATATCCTGCAATATAAAAACACATTTCATTAAGAGTAAAATAGTATTTTTAACAATTAAGACCATTGTGAAAAATAGCAATAGTAAACCGGCCATTTAAAAAATAACCCCACATTTCAATGGCCCATATTGACACATTTTCCTCCATTACAGGTGAATCAATTTATACTCAAGGTATGTACACTCTAAACCTTAGCCTAGGGCTCTAAGTAAAAATCGTCAAATCGAAATCGCATTTTGAAAATCGTAGATTTGGTGTCACGTGGACCCGTCAACAAAATGATTTTGAACCAAACCTTGGTTTAGTTTAGATTTGAGAAATTTTATTGCGGTTTAAAACCAAATCGGAACAGCGAAAAAATATATAAAAGTTAAAAAATTTAAAAAATGAATTTTTTTTTTTCTAAATTGTAACTTGTAAGACTTTTGTGTTGAGCTTTTTATTTATTTTTAAATGAGGCTCATATATTTCATATGCTCTTAAACTGAAAGTCTGAAATGATTCATCAAACAATCACACGTTGTATTCCATATAAATTACTATCACCAAATAATCATCAACTTATATAAATTGCATAGTACTCCAATGATTAAACAAACTTCAATCAAAATTCTACATTGAATTGGACATCATTTAAAAAATTATTGCAACTTCTGGTTCTGTCAATTATAATTTGTAGAAATTTAGATGAACAATTTTGATCGGATCAACAACTATGTAATCAAAGTGAAAACAAAATAAAAATTTCGGATCTTAGAAATAAAATTATTAAGGTATAGATTTATCCAATATTTTAATTTAATTTAAGAATCAGTTAATCAAATAATCATAAGAAGAGAGAAGAAAATAATCAAAGAGAAAAAGGAAAGTGCTGAGATTTAAAATGAAAAAGGAACTCCATTATTGTTTATAAAAGTGATTGAAAATTGAATCATATATTTTACCAAAAAAATTTAAAAAAGATCCTATGAGAACCAGATGGTTCTCATACTAGAACCGAGAATTGAACCGGAATCGGTTGATTTTTAATAATTTGTCCCAAAATCAAATCATTTTTCAGAAGATTCGAAATAGAATCGACCAGTTCTAAATGGTTCCGGTCCAGTTCTATCGCATCTGGAAAAAATACACACTCCTAAATTAATGACATAAAAGTAGACAAACAAAAAAATATACGGCGAAATCGACGGTTTAAAATCAGACCAAACCGTTAGGTTTAGGTTTGAATTTTTTTTCAAACAATTCAAAATGGTTTGATTTAGGTTTGAGTTTTTCTCAATCCGGTGTAAACGGTTTGATTTGAAAATTTGTAAAAAAATCGGTAAAATCGAATCGCTTACACCCCTACCTTAACCTATTCTCCTTTCACCCACATCTCTTGTACTCATTCTTTTTGACGGTTAACTTGATCATCGATGTACAAATGGTGGTCGAACTTTTTTTGGAGGATGATATTTGCACCGTATTGTTATATTTCAATGTGTAGATGATGCATAGTTGGACAGGTGGCCAAGATTTACTGACCATTGATCAGACAATTTTTATTTTTATTTTCCTAATATCTTTCGTATATGAGGCTTCAAACTTATGGTCCGCACCTTATCTTACGCTCACCAATGAATGTTGTGATATTCATTATAAAGGGACCTACTTAATATTAAGAAAATCATAAAGGAAAATCAACTGCACATGTAATAAAATACTAGAAATAGTTAATACAATATTTCCTTCTTAATATCTTCGGAGGAAAACAAAACTATTGAAAAAAAAAGTAAAAGTAATTATAAGTTGATTCTATCACTTCATAAACTATAAAGATATTTTCAAATAAAAAAGTTGAAAAAGAAAAACCAAAACTGAATTGGAAAATGCTCTTAACACTCGAGCATCGCATTTTCAAGTTGGCAAATGACGAGCATTGTTGGGCTTGCAATTTCAGCGTGGGGAGTTTGATTCCTGATTGGAGCAGCAGAATGATGTAATAACCATTCTTGGTTGGAGCAACTTGGTGATGTAATAATCATGGAGGAGGCTCATTTGAGGTCAGGAGTATAAAGGGTGCACGGATCCTGATCAACTTGGGCATAACTCGCGGTTTACTTCCGCCAGTTATCGAGGAGTCGGTGACTGATGGTCCAAGATATAGTCTGACATAAGTTGAGAAATCAGGGTATCAAAAAAAAAAGCCAAAGGCATGCGAAAGAAAAGCTAATTTGTAACTGTTTCAGTGGCTAAAAGTTTGTCATTTTGCAATTTATCCAACCAAATCCATATGCCTTTTTTCAAAAATCCTACTGCTTGTACAGGGATCTGGTTGACAGGTTTCTGTCAGGCCACTCATAACAACGAGGCCCGTAATTTTTTTTCTAATACAGGCGGGGTCTGAGCTACAGTAAAGGGCCTGCAAGGCTCCTTTGTTAAATCTGTCTGGACAACAGCTTTATTGTTTTTTCAATCTGTTATAAATGTCAGGATCATGGATTAGAAATACAATAAAATAACAAAAAGGAATTAAAAATATTTTTAAAATTAAAAGAAAGAATTCTCCTAACTCTCGTAGGTGAGGACACTCGCACAATACAGAGTGCAGCCAAATGGGTTTGGACCCACTCACTTTGGATCCTTTTCTTGGACTTATTTCTTGTCCTAAATTATTGATGTGATTAAGGTAAAAGATAGGAAATCTGACCAGGTTCTACTCATTGAGCCCCTCTTTGATATTTTTTTTTTTTTTTTCAAATTTCTTTTACATGCTTATTTTTAATTATATATTCATATAAAAAAAATATTCTGTACGTAAATTAAATTTTTTTTCTACTTTTTAACCACATATTCTACAAAAATTCACTATTTAAAATTTTATTTTTCTTAAATGATGAACATCAAACAGGGGCTGAGTTTCTTCGACGGTAAGCATAAATAATTGCTTCTTGTGCTGATTTTGACAAATTCTTTGGCCAGACTGAGGTTAAAAAAATTTAACGTGTTCTATGTTGTTCAAAGTTACATCCAAACGTTAAATATGTTATGCACAACTAAAAATCGTCATTCACTATGCATACTTTTATAACGGTGGATGAAGCCAAGTGGTTTGGGCTGAAAGTGTCTTTTTGAAGACAATAATTGCCGCTGCTAACCCTCTCGTTGGATGTGCTGTTCGAGGGGGGCAGAATTGAGCCTTGGTTCTTGGATTATCACGTGTGCAGAGGTTAGTTTTAACAGACATCTTAGCAATGAAGTGATTTAGTTGCCGTTAAATTGAGGTTGAGTGACCCGATTGGTGCAATTGAAGTTTGATGACCACGGGTTGGATTAACCCTTGAATCAATTAATCTGAGCGAAAATATGCGGGCTGATGGATTTTCCATCTTTCAATCAAAGAGATCGAGGTAGGCCCATCCATAAAACGAGTTGGGCCTTTTAAACTGAGATGATTTGGGCTTCCACTTGCCATAAAAATCTGGGTAGTAAGCAATTGACAACAATAACACTAAATGCAACATTTCTTTTAAACGGTGTAATAACACAATAATCATAATACAACCTAATGATGGTAATAATGATTAATTTTATAATGCTAACTCAAATTATAAAAATAAAGACTTCAGACCCTGCAATTATGAAATGCAAGTTACATCCTAACCAACAGTGTGATTATCTATTACTTTAGAATTTTAGGATTCATTTGATAGGATTTCTAGTTTTATTTCTGCTTCTTGTAGAAGAAATTTCCGTGAAAGTTATTTTAAATCAGTTTCATCTAAAAATTCTTCTAATTAAATAAATAATTTTTAAAAAAATGTCCAAATATATTAAAAAATAGCATTCTTGACATCGAAAACACCTTTAGCTTTTCGAAATCCCTGTTAGACGGGCCATTAATTATTGATTTATTTTAATGGTAATTATTTTTTAGAAAAAAATGAAACTTATTTATTAGTAATCTTTTTTTTTTTTTTTTTAACAATTAAACTTGAGCTCGATTCTACTTTATGTTTCGAAAATAAACCATGGTTTATGAAGTCAAATTGGTTCAAACGTCCCGAAATAAATAAAGAATACGATTTAGTTCACTTGATCGAACTAATATGTAGTGCGAGAGGCTAGTCAATGGATCACCTCAGTCCGACTTAAAGCGACACAAACTACACCCTTTCAACTTAAACATAGTTACAATATAAAAAAATAAGTAGATTATAAGCAGCGTTTATTCGTTCAGATTAGAAGCTTGGAGAACATCACTTTTTCACTAAATTGATTTTGAATCATGCTAGATTTACAGATACAGAACACTTATAAGGGAGAGACAAATATGTGGAGCTCACTTTTTTTAATAATATTTTAATCAGGTGAGATCCACATCCATATGAATATCTATAAAAATTTTGATAGTGAATAGTTCTGTACAAATGAATTTATCTATTGGTTTTGAAGGCTAGTTCCAACTGAAGGAGAATGCTCCAGAGAATTCGATTCTTTTGTTTATTCACTTATTAATCTTATTAAGCGAATCAACATCCGAGTAAATATTTAAGGGGTGTTTGGTATTGATTTTGAAAATCAATTCTCAATCAATTCTCATTTTCAACCACACATTTTTCAATAAAATAATATTTTTCATCATATCAATAACTTTTCATCATTTTTCAATAACACATTTTTCATCATATCACTGTTCAAAAATCAATTTTTAATCCAAAAATCAATACCAAACACCCTCTTACTAGAACTATAAAAAGAAATCCATATCTTGCAAATCTAAGTGAAAACCACGCGCTTTCCTCGAATAGAAAACGCCAACCTCACTGCTCTTTCCCAACCAATCACCCTGCATTTCCGCTCCTCCACTACCCCTTCCGACAGAAGCAAGAAAAACGTTCTAAACTTTAAACAACACAAATCTTCCTTAATTTCTCAAAAACACTAGACACATACAAAAACGCACAAACAATGAGAGAAATCCTTCACATTCAGGGAGGCCAATGCGGCAACCAGATCGGTGCCAAGTTCTGGGAGGTCATATGCGATGAGCATGGAATTGACCAAACCGGAAAGTACAGCGGAGACTCCGAACTCCAGCTCGAGCGAATTAATGTTTATTACAATGAGGCCAGCGGCGGGAGGTACGTTCCACGTGCTGTTTTAATGGATCTCGAGCCGGGCACCATGGATTCCGTCAGATCCGGCCCGTTTGGACAGATATTCAGGCCGGACAATTTCGTTTTCGGACAGTCCGGGGCTGGGAACAACTGGGCTAAAGGACATTACACTGAGGGAGCTGAGTTGATTGATTCCGTGCTTGATGTTGTCCGCAAAGAGGCCGAGAATTGCGATTGCTTGCAAGGTTCTTTTCGTGAATTTCATTTGTTGTTGCCTGTTACTTAATCCGATGTTTTGTTGTCAAATTTGATTAGATCTAGCTTTTTAATTATATGTGCTACATGTTATGCGTTTCCTTTTGAAGATTTCACCCTTTTCTGTGCCTGAATTATATGCATTTTTACGCGATTATGCTTCATATCTATTTAGATTTCGGGTTTGAATCTGGTTGTTTGAAAGATAGCGCAATATCAATGAATGCTTGCAATTGGGTTTTTCTTTTTAGTGCATTCTTGGTCTGCATTTTGTAGATATTAGGATATCCAAAATTGCCACCACGTTTCGTAGAACCATTCTTGGGGTTTTCTCTCAATCATACTGTGGCAATAGTATTATGCAGTTTGTGTTTTATGAAGACGTCTCTATTTAATTAGTGCCCTGTTTTTCTTTCATCTTCTGCTAAGAAGCACTGAGTCGGACTCGGACAACATAACGGCTTGTGATTTTTCGAAGGACTGCACTAGGTTTACAGAAACGTTTTTTACAGAAGTCCTACAGATAACTCACGGTAGTGGGGTGGGTCATTCTTCATAGCTCGTCTCATTCTGTATTGTTCACCACCACTATTGCAATTTAACAATCTGAATTATTCTTGTCCAATAAACCTTTTTTCCCCTGCCAAAGTAAAGGAGAAAATCTATTTGCAAATTATCTTACCAAGAAAGACTCACTTGAAACACTTACATATATGGATTCATAATAGGCGTATAACTAATTATAACACCCTTGTTATGCATGAATAAGATAGATATAGATGCACGTGCTGGTTCGTCTACTATCATATTCTGATTCTTTTATTTATACAACAGGATTTCAAGTCTGTCATTCATTGGGTGGAGGCACTGGTTCTGGTATGGGCACCCTTCTCATTTCCAAGATCAGGGAGGAGTATCCAGACCGCATGATGTTGACATTCTCAGTTTTTCCTTCGCCAAAGGTATCCGACACTGTTGTTGAGCCATACAATGCTACCCTGTCTGTTCATCAACTCGTTGAGAATGCAGATGAATGTATGGTTTTGGATAACGAGGCTCTGTACGATATTTGTTTTCGTACTCTCAAGCTTTCAACTCCTACTTGTAAGTTCAGTTCTCCATTTTTTTTTTATCTGCTTTCTGCTTTATCCTTTCTTTTCTCATTGAAATTCAAAATAGGAGCTTGATAATTATATAATGTAGGCATCATTGATAAGATGTTTCTAATAATTAAATTTTGGGTGTTGTGTTTCAGTTGGGGATCTCAATCACCTGATTTCTGCTACAATGAGTGGTGTCACCTGCTGTCTGCGTTTCCCTGGACAGCTCAACTCTGACCTGCGGAAACTTGCAGTTAACCTTATCCCATTCCCACGGTTACACTTCTTCATGGTTGGGTTTGCACCCTTAACGTCCAGAGGCTCCCAGCAGTACCGGGCTCTTACGGTTCCTGAACTGACCCAACAAATGTGGGATGCCAAGAACATGATGTGTGCTGCTGACCCACGTCATGGTCGCTATTTGACTGCTTCAGCCATGTTCCGTGGTAAGATGAGCACCAAAGAGGTCGATGAACAGATGATCAATGTCCAGAACAAGAATTCATCCTACTTTGTCGAGTGGATTCCGAACAATGTTAAGTCTAGTGTGTGTGATATTCCACCGAAGGGTCTGAAAATGGCATCTACGTTCATCGGAAACTCGACCTCAATTCAGGAGATGTTCAGGCGTGTTAGCGAGCAATTCACTGCTATGTTCAGGCGTAAAGCTTTCTTGCATTGGTACACTGGTGAGGGAATGGACGAAATGGAATTCACCGAGGCAGAGAGTAACATGAACGATCTTGTGGCCGAGTACCAGCAATACCAGGATGCTACTGCTGATGACGAGGAATACGAGGAAGAAGAAGAGGAGGAGCTTGCAGCTTAAGGTGTCTTTTATAATTTCTATCAGATATCCAAATCTCTTGATCTGTTAGTATCTTTTCAGTGGATGATTGGTGTACTTGTCATCAATGGATCAATTAGATTCATAGTTAATATGTATGGTATGATTATATTTGAGATGGGCTTTAAACACTGTATTTTGTTATTCATGTTAATGATGAATGTCTGTGATGTCTAGATGTGACTGTTGGAATTTTTATTTTTACTATACTATCAATTCAGAAACAATCCATAACGAAGGTAAAATTGAATTTGGACGAGAATTCATTAATCAACCTGATCAAAATATTTCTTCTGAACCATTTCTTTGGCTAAACCTTAACAAACAAAACAGACATTTTGGAAGTAGTGATCACATCTCATTAACAAGAAGAAAAGCCCCACTTTACAGCTATAGTCAGAAAAAGGAAAAAGAAAAAAAACTAGCGAGTTGCCCTGCTTCTCTAATTTAACTAATAAAAGGGAAGTCAATGAGCTAATTGATTCCCACCAGAATCTTTGTTCCTAAAGCAAATCAACACTAAATCGATGATAGATCCTCGTATATAGTCTTGATACCTGGCCTCTCGGACACGGAACGGATACAACGTAAAGCTATTCCGAGGACCTCCTTCATTCCCTTTTCGGATGCCGGAATTCCCATCTCAGGTGTCAATGCAGCATCAAAACAGTCTGATCCACGACCTTCTGCCACTCTTAACCGAACCCAATCTGTCAAATCGACTCCACCATCTTCACCAGAAACCACATCACCTGCGCACTTTCCAGTAAGAAGTTCTAACATAATAACTCCAAAAGCATAAACATCTGATTTGAAGGAGGGAAGGGGCTTCTTTGATGCAGCTAACTCTGGTGCACGATAACCTAACACCCCAGCATCAAGAATCTGTTCAATGGTGCCTGATTGGGTCATGAGGCGATGAAGGCAGTAATCAGCAACACGTGCATTAAGATCAGGGCCATCTAGTAGTACATTGCTTGCTTTAAGGTTTCCGTGTGGAACCGCAGGTTCAAAATGGAGATAGTTCAAGCCACGTGCAACATCAACTGCTATTTTAAGCCTTTGGAGCCAGGTAAGGGGGGGACCCTTTCTTCTAGGCCGATCTGCAAATACCAGTTGTTAGAAGAGCATATATAAAGTAACCAGAATACATTAGCACCGGCATGTGCAAAGACAAGAATTAATTCTCTTGTTCCAACATAAATCTGTGCACAGATATGCAATATTCATCAAAAGCAACCAGAAGAGCAAAATTAAACTTGACAAATAAGATTCCTGCATACCATGGCAAACTAGGAAATAATCAAAAGCGTTGGAAGAGTAAGCTAACACTGATTCTTAACGTTAAAAGCCATGATATCCAATGGTGGTTGTCAAAGTAGAAGCATCACCCAATCATGTAAAAGGATACTTAGAACGATTTTAGTGATATGTGATAATTACGCCAAACACATAAAAACAATATAGAGCCTGTTTGGTACAGATTTTGAAAATTAATTCTCATTTTCAACCACACATTCTTCAATAAAATAATATTTTCCATCACATCAATAATTTTTCCTTCTTTTTCAACCACACATTTCCCATCATATCACTATTCAAAAATCAATTCTTACCCCAAAAATCACTCCCAAACACCTAGTAACTATTGTCACATTCTCAAATACTAGAATAACTGAAAGTTGGATTATGTGCAGAAGAAATTTATAGAAGCATTCTTCTAACTTGTAATCAAAATTGCAACGGAGTCTAAACTGACATAATTTAACAGATGATGGACCCCATCATCCTAGCATATTATTAAACCACCTCTATTCTCCTGAACATTTTTGAAAGTTTAGCCTTTGCAAAGTTGTATATCCGAGTTTTCAACAATATAAACGAGTATTCCAACTCAACAAAAGGGCAAGCTTCAGCAACTTGTGGAAATCTAATCTAAAGGACTTGGAATTACTATGAAACCCACACATAACTGACGACAGCATTTCATTTTCTCATAAAGCAAACAGGGGGAGCAAAATAAAAAATAGAAAAAAGATACAAACAAAAGAATCGAGAAAAAAAAAAAAGACACAGAAACAGATCAATGGAAGTTAAAGCAATATCTTTTATGATGTAAAATCTTTTAGTAGCAAAATACTTTGCAGGATAGAATATAGAGTGCAGTGATTACCATATAAGAAACTTGCAAAACTTCCAGGAGATATGTACTCTGAAAGAATGAGCTTCTCGTGCTGTGTAGGTCCCCAGTAGTAACCTCTCAATCCAACGACATTTGGATGTCTTATATTTGCAAATTTCTTGGCCTCTTTAGCAAATTCCTTTCTTGGTTTTGCAACTCCTTCCCTCAACCACTTCACAGTCAAGAACAACCCATTGTCTAGTGTTGCCCGGTAAGATGTCCCATGGCTGCTCCTTCCCAGAACTTCAGCTGGCGCTCTCGATAATTCCTCAGCTGTAAATGAGATTGTATCATCAAGAAAGTACAACTCGCCAGCCAGCCGATCTGGAGATCTAATATCCAGTCTTGAAAGGCTATCTGTAGCATATGAATCTCCCGACTCCGGTGACCAAGAGAAATGGCTGGTTTTCGACGGTGAGAAACCTGTAATCGCAGCCATTTTCTCATCAGGACTAATAATCTCTGATGACGACCCCTTTCGCCCAGTTACAATATCCTCAGTTGAAAGAACCAAACTGCCTCCACTGTCTCTTCCAGCAAAGCTAGAAGGTTTTGTTGATGTTTGACGGTGGACATCTTTGTTTGTAACATGTGGTGAAGGCCTTTTAGATGTACGCTTGTAGTGAATGAAAACAGCAAGCATGATAAGAATGACTACAGCAATCACACAGGCAATTATTATCGCCACAATGAAAATAGTTTTCATATGTTTCCCATGGCGATTTCCAGATGGACCACGGTTTGAGCCTGGAGGAGGATTTGGAAACTGCAGTTCAGAATTGCCAGGGTAAAACGAAGATAGTGGAAACTTTCTCAAATTTTCTGGAACTACCCCAGAGAGATCATTATATGATGCATTGAAGCTTTGGAGACTGTTAGGCAAGGTCTTTGGCAGGGGACCGGTAAAATGATTCTGGGAAATGTCCAGTGAAGTAAGGGTGCTGTTCTTACCCAAGGAAGTAGGCAGAGAGCCTGAAAAATTATTTCCTCCAATGTTGAGCATTTGAAGTCCAGTCAATGAACCAAACCCATCAGGAAAATAGCCACTGAGTTGATTATGAGACAGATCAAGGACACGGAAATTTGATTCATCCATGCGAGGTGAAAAATTAATATTTCCAGCAAGTTTATTATTCTGTAGATGAAGCTCTTGGAGCGTGTATGATGTTAAAAGGGAATTTAGAAGAGGTCCCTCCAATTGATTGAAACTGACATCAAGGACCGTGAGTTTCGGAAACAGAGTTATAACTTTCGGAAGGGAACCATTCAGGGCATTACGAGATAGATTGAAATAGTTTAATCGCAGAAATTGAGCAGTTACCTCCGGAATGGAGCCTGATAAGCGGTTTTGGCTTAGATCAAGAATTTCAACGTTACCCCATTTCCGCATTCTGGTTAAATTTCCCTCAAATTGATTTTTTGAAAGATCAATCACAATACAACTTCCTGTCAATATTGGAAGTTCACCAGAAAGTATATTTGACGAGAGATTAAGAAATTGCAACGTTGTTGATGTTATCATACTTGTACGCCCTGCAAAATAAAACAGATAGCATGAAAAGACAGAAACTAGTATACATCATACCCGAACATGACAAATAATTTCCCAAATGACATAATGCAAAAGCTTCAACCATGAAAAATGATGAAACTTATGACATTACATAGTTTATTATTAAATGGACTTCAAAAAAAATAAAATTATTAAACTAACTGTTAGAAAAGAATGAAGCAGAATGATGAGCCAGGTTTCATGATAAATTTACCTGTAAGATTGTTGCCGCTCAAATCCAACTCAGTTAAAACCAATGAGTCTCCCTTCAAAAGATTGTTAGGAATGAACCCTGAAAATTTGTTGTTGCTGAGTTTGAGGACCTGAAGATCATAAACAAAATTGAATCCAGGTAATTCCCCAGACAGCTGATTGTAGCTCAAATCCAGAACCTTCAAGTTCCCAAAAGCCCCTACTTCACCGCCACTAACAAGTGATCCCGTTAGCTGATTGTGGCTAAGATTTAAATGATTGACAGTGGGAGAAATAGAGAGTAGAAAGTTCTGTTGTTCTTTAGCAGAACTCACTAGCAAATTTCCGCTGAGATCAACATGAATCGCAGTAGTGAACCGCAAGAATTCTGGATCCAAGTTACCATCAAGCATATTGCCATGCAAGTCTAGCAACTCAAGCTGTATCATCATGTCAAACCCTTTTGGGATTCTTTTCGTGAATCCATTAACAGATAGATTAAGATATACCAGACCTGTCAATCTCGTCAAAGATGATGGCAGTGGCCCAGACAGTGAATTACAACTCAAGTCCAAAGCGTGAATCGAGGCAAGTCCCGAAATTGAGTCTGGGATCGAGCCAGAGAAGTTGTTCCCAGCCAATGAAAGATTTTTCAAGCTCCTCAATTTGCCAATTTCAGGTGGCAAGGATGAAAAAAACATATTGTCAGAAATGTCCAGATACTCGAGACTTTTGAAGTCACCAATCCTGTTGGACAATGTCCCAGTTATGGAGTTGTTTGAAATTGAGAGTTTCACTAACATTGTAAGATTAGAGAAAACGCTCAAGTCCACATCAGCGGATAACCCCAAGTTGTCCAGAACAACAGCTGCCACATTACCACCAGTACACATAATCCCATTCCAAGATGCTGGACAGCCATTGAAGTCAATGGATTCATCGTTCCATGAATCAACAACAAAACCTGATGGGTCGTGCTTGATTCCTTTCTTGAACTCAAGCAATGCCAAAATGTCCTGGGAAGGGAGCTGCCCGAGGGCAGGGAGAAACCACAGGGCAACCATAAAAAGCCTAAATACCCTCATATTAACCCCAATCAATGGCTTCATTTACTGAAGATATAACCTCAAAAGGCCAAGAACCAAAATATATTTATCCTCCTGATATACAAATCGTAGCATAAATCGGCAAAATGATGCAACCTAACTTGGTTAATATCCAAAAATCCAAACAGAAAAGATACCCAAAAGGATATCAAACCTCATACAATAAAGGTCCTACCAAAAATAATTACAATGTGATCCTAACCCACACAAGAACGAGGTTGAAAGCTGCTCAAGCCAAAGCAATCACTCACTTAAACAAACAGCTTAAAGTGGGTCATTTTCAGAGATCTAACCATAGGAAAGGTCAGCATTTTCTTACCATTTGAAAAGAAAATAGCACAGTAAAAACCATCCCTTTCGAAGATTCAATCGATATAGCCTCTTGCAAAAGATGAATCTTTAAATATTGTGTAGATACTTCAATGCACAAAATCTGTGCACAGAAAATGGATTAAAGATGAAGAAAATGTACGGCCCATGAGGGGTTAGGCCTCTCTAAACTTCAATAACAAATAATTAGCTGCCAGAATATCATAAAAATCTGGCAATTAAAGCACAAAAACCCTATTACTATTCCCTTAATATATGAAAGAGACTTAAAACCCAAAAAAGATAATGCCTTTTTTGTCTATTCTAAATTGACAATTTGTTGTGTACACTCTCTCTCTTTATGACCATATCTTTCTCTCACCAAAACACATGTCGGATTCCCTTAATTATGTTTTGTTTGATTCTTTGGCATTTTAGATTGACTTCGAAAACAAAACTTTTGTTAAGTAATTTTGAGATTAATTGTTTCTTAAAGATTTCTTTTCTAAAAAAGCTGATGTAGAAATTTGGAGCAGCGTCAATCAATCGTACTACTTTTATATCATTTTTTTATATTTTGTCCCGTGACAAAATGCCATGAAGCAATTTAAAAATAAATAATTTCCCCTTCAATCATTTTTTAACAACACATCAAATGTCAAATTAGATTTACACTTGGAGGGTACATCTAACATTTTTGACGGGGAATACAGTATTTTTCTAGATGCTTTGTCAGTTAATTTAGGGAGGTTAAAAGGACCCATTAGCTAGATTTGTCCCATCAGTGAGCTAGTCCATGCTTGTGATACGTTTCGACATGGAACAAGTCGAGTTGAGGAACAATTCGTCCCACCTAACATTTCCAAGTAAATGACTAGCTTTACCCGCCAAAAAGCAGGAGAATCATGTCCTAATGGACGTCAAAAGGATTCATTAAATCTAGCTTAGGATTTTCTGGGATCCCCTATGAGAACTGATTATTAATATTAAAAAACTGAAGCGAAGCAGCATGGGGGAGTGTAAAAAGTAAAAACTGCGTCCCACTACTGCCCTTTGACTAGGGATTTTATAGGAAAAATATCAATACTGGTCCCCAACCTATTACTCTAGTGTTATGTTGGTCCTCAATGTTTATGAAAGAGCAATTGAGTTCTAAACATTTAACAATGGTAGCAAAATTGGTCTTAAAAATCATTTGAATCTCTGTTAAATCGTCTCCTGGTCTCTATATATTTAACTTTATGAACCCAATTTGAATTGGTGTCAAAAAGTTTGAAATGAGATATATTTTCATATTAATAAACATTTACAAATTTTTTGTCATTCAGAATTAATTAGGGTTGGGCATATCTCCCGAATCAAATCGAGCGGTTTTTCGTAATTGAAATACCCGAACGAGTATCTGAATTGAGAACCGAAGGGTTCGATTCGGTTCTCGGTTCTAGACCCAGAACCGAAGAATCGAATAAGAACAGAATTTTTTTAAAATTTTTATATATGAGAAAGATTAAATTATTTTAACTTTTTAAAAATAAATTAGCAAAGATAGAGTTTGCATTGAAAACACTGAGTTCTATGAGGGTATTGAGACAGGTAATAAAATATATATTATATTTTTTCTTATTAAATCTTATTAGTTAAACAATTTTTAGTTTATTTATGTTAGTTAATTGTGATTTTTCAATTTTTCTTTTAGAGTTTCTTAGTATCTAATATGACAAGTCAAACAATTAATGGTTAAATCAAATAGTTGGTAAGTACTACTGTATTAGCAATATTTTAAACTATTTTATCTCTACGAGTCTATAACTTCTAATTTATATGGATCACCGATATTTTAGTATTACTAATTTACTATCTACTTTTTGTTATTTGTATACATTGATAAATTAATTTTATTGGACAACTTGTTATTTATATGTTATTAAATTGGAATACGTTAATTTGTAAAAGTTAAGATTAAACATGTCAGATCGTAGTGTTGTTATAAATGTTAAAAAAATTAATTATAGTATGGAACCGAACAGACTCGAACCGAACCGAACAGAACCGAATTCGAGCGGTTCCAAAATTATATTTGGACCCGACGGTTCCACTTACTCACTACCCGAAAATTTTCGATTCGGTTCGGTTCTGACCGGACCATACCCAGACCTAGAATTAATAATCTGGCAATAAGCTAGAACACGACTACAAGAAGCAGAAGGAAGTATCTGCACCATGCCATTTTATCTTTTATTTCTTGTTCCCATTTGTTTGGTTAAGATTTTTTAACTTCTCTTTTTCCATAACCTAGTTCTGCATTTTCTTTTACTTATTATAAATGTAAATATTTCATCCATGCAGTGGTTTGATATTTATCTTTAAAAATAAAATAGAAAAGCTCTGCAATGATTCCAATGAATGAAAGGCTATGGATTAACTTATTACTTTTCAAAGGTTAAAGACTAACTTGTTCCTGACAGAATAAATTGGAGTGGTCCAGTAGTAAAAAAATTCCTGGTTTTATATGCTTGTGTATTTGTATGAAATAGCAATTCAATAGAGGTGGAGTAGGTGAGGGTGTAATGAGAAGGATTTGGAAATGATGGTCCTTGATGCATTTACTTGATGAAGATCACAATCCAATGGTTGGCATAACACATAATGGTCCCACACCAGCCTTTTGTTTCTGTAAAGATTGAGATTGGAGTTTTTAGGTCCATCTGATGGAGTCCAATCACGGTGTACATGAACCCAAAAGGGACCCACCATTTGCTCTTGATGTTATCCAAAATAAACCACGAACGATCAAAAGTGCAATGTTATTTGAGAAGAGATTAAGGGCGCGTCCGAGACTATTTTGGGTCAATAATATCACAAATCGATGGTTAGAGTTATGGAATTCAAATGTGTGAAGTTAACGAGTCGAGAGTCAAGTGTTGTTAAGGAGTCAAGGGCCAAAATCAATTGGAGCTACTTGAATCGAGTAACGGAAGAAAATGGGCCAAGATAAACTACTATGCGACCGCGTGGTATAAAGAGCCATGCAACCGCAACGTGGCATGCAGAAATTCCAACTTCCGTTTGACATCCATGCGATCGCATAGGATTGCACGTTGCGGTCGCATAGGCAAAATTAGGCCAAAAAATTTCTTTTTTCGCGAGATGTTTTATTTTAGTTAGAATTCTTACTTTTGACAACTTTTATATTTTCTTAAGTCTTTAATTCCTTTTTTATTATATTCCTAGGGTTTAGCATAAATAGCATCTTTATTATTCATTGTAAACAGTCTGACATTATGAGAAATTAATCAAATTATTGAAAGGCATTATTTTGCTTTCTCCTTGTTCTTTATTGAACAAAAACTTATCAAACTTATCAAGATGAATTTCTTGTGGCGTTCAACAATTAAAGTGATATTCGTTTGTTGTAATTAAATGGTCAAGGTATTTTTATAATTGCTTTGTTTCTTGATTCATTAATTTCCAAGTTGAGCTTTAAACTTTCCGGGTTAGATTCATCAAATTGTGTGATTAAAAGGTCTACATGTCATATTGATTGTGTGGATTGTTTAATCCATCGTTTTTCGAGTCAAAATTCATTAACTTTGTTTGTTTAAACTTTCTTGAGTCGAGTTTCAATTTCCTGAGTTTCATAGTCACAGTTGCTACGCAAGTTCACATCAGCTCTCTACTCTTGTAGCATTTTCTTGATTTTAATAGCCCAGTTTATCAAATGCTTCATAATGGACTAGCGGCGAATCAACTGTAAATGCAGCTTTGGCTATTCATATTTTTAAATGCATACCCTACAGCACCCCTCAAAGCAAAGGCAGGTCTTAAATAAAGGTTTCCTTCATTGGAGAACTGTTTTTCTCAAAATGTACAAATATGGGTGCAACAAAATAGTTTCCAGTGGACCTTTTTTCGACTGTCTAATCCATCTTACCAATCATATCATCAACGAAAAAGTATAAAGGAAAGATAATCAAAGGACGTAGGTATTTACTCGAGCTCTTTGTATTAAAAATAGAACAAGTACACAGGAAAGATAATTGAAGGCCGTAGGTAGCTACTCGAGTTCTTTGCAATAAAGAATTTACCCAACAAACTTGAATCAAGGCAACATTAGCGTAAAGCATGTATTATATAATGAAGGTAAATATTCTAATAATGCAGAGAGTCCGTGCAACCCTCATAACACGGATAATTTCAAGAAATCACGTATTGCAATGATCGAGTCGCATCCAATCTTACAATGAGAAAAAATGTGTCAAGATTGGCCGAGATGCACAACTCACTTCTTCCCGCCCCCAGAGACATTAAATTTGAAGAATATTATGTCTCCGTCCTGGACAACATATGTCTTCCCCTCCTGTTTGTACTTCCCAGCAGCCTATTTGATGAAGCAAACAAGTTAACATGTTCTTCTTCAAACTATAACCCAAATATGAAACAAAAATATAAATAGAGACCATCAGAGTGGAAGAAAAGATCAAAAGGCGTGAAAATAGTTACAGTCTAGTCTTTTTAACTGATCCCAGAATCGGACAATTAACACATCCTCCTTGAAAAGCAGACTCAAGTATTGACACCATGTTCCTATCTACTATTTCACGCATAATCATATAAACAATTGTTTTGATAGACTATATTCATCCTACTTATAACGGGGGCTTTCTTCCATGTAAAGAAATCATCTTGAATAAATATAATCTCGTTATCTAGATTTTAGGAAAGAGATACCAGAAGCGGGTAATGTGAAGAAAAAATTATCAGCATATAATTGAATCAAAAATGGTAAATCCAGATTCAAATAGGGCGATGAGCATTTTAACAATGACATTTAATTGACCATGTATGAATATTTTGCCAATGGAAAAATTGAAGAAATACCTTTACGGCTGCCTCACTGCCGAGTTCCTTTAAATCGTCAATTTTCATGACCTATAATGCATAAAAGGAAACTATTAAACATTTTAAATATCAGCAACAATGATAGTATAGGTTGGATTTTTGACCTATATATAACGCATCAAAGAACCCAATTCAACATTTTAAATATCAGCAACAATTATAGTATATTATGTTTTGGCATAAAAATTATATTCGTTATCTACTGATCTTTAACATACAAAAGAACTATCCATGCTACTACAATGAGCTTCCCAATCAATGAGACAATATTTAGACAACCAACTCTATGTAGGAACACTAGGGACCAGATGGCAATAGTAATTTTTTTTCAATGTTGATTCCAACATTAATTGTAATGCCAGCAACAAAAACCTGAGAGACGACATATCTAAAAACTCCATAAGAGGAGTGTATTGGTATCATAAAAGGAAGGCTACTCAAACATATTTTAAAAACACAAATTATTATCGTAGAGGTATGACTAAGAAAAGATCAAAGGTAGAATCTACTTCTATGGGAATGAAATGGCTTGCACGTGGAGGTGGAGTAGACGAACTGTTTGCAGCACATACATAACTACAGAAGAAACAGGGCAGAGCACTTGCACTGAGCTAATGCTGAATTGAAAAGAAAAGGACAAAACGAAAACAGAAATATCAAGTCATGATAGTGATGCTTGACAAAAAAGTGAAGTTTTCAGGAAAACCTCAGCACAAATGAACCCTCTTTCAAAATCAGTATGAATTGTCCCTGCAGCTTGAGGAGCTTTTGTCTGCCGACGAATTTGCCAGCACTTCACCTGTGTGAAACCATATTCATTGTCACACAGCATAAAAAAGTGCTAGTAAATGTCAATTGTACATTGGAACATATTATAAAATGGGAAGGAAACTATGAAATAAAAAACTAGAAATAAGGTCCAGGTAGCTGATTAACAAAAAGAAAAGCAACTTGCAAAGGTGCAGGTAGCTGATTAACATAAAGAAAAAGAAGTGCAACTTGCAATACCAATATATGTAAGAACATGATACTTAGCAAAGATCACAAAGTACATCTAAAGAAAAAAATAGAACAAAGCAAGGATAAGCAAAGCCTTCAACTCTTTGCCAAGTGACCCAAGGATAGGTAACTAAAAGTAGTATTATAGTTAAAACTAGTTTTAGCAAACTTACTAGAAATGTGTACAAGCAAACAACAGAATGGCAAGACAAAACATTCATGTATTTGAAATACCTCATCTGGTCCTGCCGTGAAAAAGTATATGAGGTTAATGGCTGAGAATCCAGTCTTTATGATCTTAGGAAGGGCACTGTAGCAAAACAAATCCATGTCAGTTGAGTTACTTCAAATTATGCAACTTCTTTATTAACACACTCTAAATCCACCTTTGTACTTTGTTCTCCTCGCAATATTTGGCAGCTTCATCCGGGGGCATGTCAGCAAGATTCCTCTCTAAAGCACAGCTGAAAGGGATTATTGTTTCGCCACCATGCTCCTGCACCCTAGAATTTTTTTGAAGGAAATGGCTTGGGTTTTAAAAACTTCCAATGGAGGGAGAAGGATAAGCTTGCAAGAGGAAAGAAAAATTCTTCTGGGTTGAGAGCTTCCGATGTTTTCTATAAAAAGTGAAATTAAATATCACAGCGCATTCTTTGAAATCTTGTACTCAACGGGGAGTAGAAGACTGGGGGGGGGGAGGATAGGATAGGATTTATTAATGAGAAATTGCATATAGATATTGAGTTCTTGGATAAATAGGAGAAACGTACCAAAGTAAACCTATTCTGCAATTTCAAAATAATTTCTCTAAAAACCATATATAGCTCTTGTTTGTTTCTAAAATTCATTTTTTCAAAAAACTCATTTTCAACCACACATTCTTTAATAAAATAATGTTAAACGTAAATCGAAAACTTTTTCTAATTCTTTAACCACACATTCTCCAAAAAAATCACTATTCCAAAATACTTTTTTCTCAAAATGGGACTCAAACAAGGGCATAATGAGATATACGTCTATATATTAGGCAACAATTATCTAGGCCCCGTTTGACCCACATTCTCATTTTCATTTTCATTCTTCTACTCATTTTCAACCACACATTCTTCAATAAAATAATATTTTCTATCATCAATAACTTTTCCTTCTTTTTCAACCACACATTTTCCATCATATCACTATTTCAAAATTCATTCTTCCCCAATAATCTTCATCAAACACACTCCTAGTCTCCCATATACCAGCAGTGAAAGCTGGTAAGAAGCAAGCACCAGACTACAATAAATATAAGAGTGAGATGGCATGTACCAAGCATGAATCTTTGGAAGAAATTTGTTCTTTTTTCTTTGATAATCTTTCTCGTTCATGTTAACCTGCTCACAACCACACCAAAATCCATTAAAAAACACAATGGTGTATGTATTTCCAACAAGACAAAAGGTAGTCAAATTTCTTGAAGCTATTTCAAACTTAGAACTATATGTGATGCAGAACTTAAGGTCATCAGATGCAGTCTACTAGTTGGAATTTCATCAGGACCAGGCAGCTGATTCTGGATTATTTCATATTATTTTTTATCATTTAGGGATTCTACTCAGAATGCAATTACCTAAAAGTTCAGTTCTAATAAAGAACGATATTGAAAGGAATTATCAAACAGGCATATTTCACCAAGTACAGCCACTCACCAAGTAGACCACGGGTTTAGCAGTGAGCAACTGAAAAGTATTCAGGATCTCAATATCAGCAGCTTTCCACTCCACCAGACGGACATCCTTTCCCTCCTCAAGCACTGATTTGATCTTGTCAATCCAATAATAACCAACATTCAACATCAAATACTTACATCATATACTGTGCATTTTCAGATATGACCTGCTAAATATTTCTATACTGTTACAGCATGATTCAAAACATGCAAAAAGAGTATGTTTCATAATATCCAGCCAGTATGAAGCAGACATTTATGTAGAATAAGGAATAGTAAATGACAAAACAGAGGGTGAACCTTAATATTCCGAATGATACTGGTAAAAGAAGGCAAAATGATAAACTTGACAGCAATGAACTCCCATAACCGAACTATGTATTTCTTTGACCCCCTTCACAATGCTTGAGTTCCCATATCGACCAAAGCACCCCAAAAGTTCAACTTAAGGACCACACAATTTTATGATGTTCGAAAATGAATTTATCCTACAAAGTAAAAGAAGAAGCATAGGTTACATTATATCTGTTTCAAACCGAATAATCCATTTCTTCGACCTCTATGTGGCAGCAAGTACAGTATAGCATAAACTGTAGAGCATGATAAAATTATTCTTATTGACAAAACAGTTCAGTAACATCTAACCTAGAATATATAAAAGTCATCCAAGCCTCCATGTAACCAGCAAGTACCATATAGTATAAACTATAAAGTATGATAACAATTATCTTATTACCCAAACAATTCAGTAACATCTAAGTGAGGATATATCAAGGCCATCAATTGCATTTACTCTACGCATCTCTGTCACATTAGAAAGAGCTTAACAAAGGCAGAGTCAGGAAAATAATTACACCAAAACTATCAGGTGAAGTTAGTTAATAATGCTCAAAGCCATCTTTTTCACATTCCTGTCATATTAAAAAAGAGATTAAGAAAAAGAATAAGACCAAAACTATCTGGGAAGTTAGTTAATAATGCTCAAGGTAGCGAGGTAATTGCAGTATCAAACATTTCATCTATGGAACAACAAGTTAGCACTTAGCACAATATTCTATAAGAACCCACTCACTTTTAAGCGGGTCCAAACAAATTTAATTCTATTTTGTAGTTGGAATCACATTTTCATTTTCTCTAAATATAAAACAGAAATTCATAAGCAGTCTAACTCGTGAGACTTTTCCAGTGGCAAACCAGTTACTGATTTTTCCAGATCCAAAGGCATTAGATAATTTGCATGTCAATGTTGTTACAACTTGACTCTAATCAAGATAAAATTTCCAAACATAATGTGGAAACTAATCATGCCTTGCGGTTAGGTCAACATCTAAGATTACAGAGCTCATAACCTACCTTGTAGCACTCTGACAAGTACTGGCATTTCTCGCATTGATAGTCTCTAAACAGCAATTTGCTACATAAGTACATAACTAAACCAGCTTTACACAGTGTAGAAGTGACAAGTTTCGTAGTTGATGCATAAACACACCCTTGTGTGTGCATGTTGTGAACAATCAACAATGAGCAAAATCTTCATGCACAGATAAAGATATCAAAAAAGAGAAGTGCAAGCCCCCTTAAGACCACATACATAGTGAAAATGGTTTGTTCAAGCAAATAACATAAAGGAATATCAATTAGTGGATCCAGTTGGTGATACTATGTGGGTGGTATAACCACATGCCAGATTTTTTAGCTGCAGTTACTCCACCAACCAAGCCCAGCTAGTCAACTAGATATACCAGACAGTAATAGAAAGAACACTTGAAAGCAAAATATATTAGCATCAAAATAAGATGATGACCCTGCCAGAGCTCCTGACATCGTAAATGTAGATTCGGGATACGAAGTAACTTAAGCATAGACACATAGATGTATTAGAACAGACTCTATAACAGATAGCAGAACAATAGACTGACTGAATAAGAAAACTAATATTGAGATAACTGATAAAAGACAAACCTTTAGACACAACTCGTGCTCTATTTTCAATTGCTTGTCATTGCTCCTCTTCATGCTCTTCTCGAGATCCTCTATCTTCCTCCCCATGAATTCAAGATCCTTATGTCACGTGGAACATCAGAATATTCAGAAACAATTGAGGAGTTACATGCATTGCTAACTATTGAAGAGAACAAGAAACACAAGAAGGCTTTACCCAAGGGACAATACAGATGCCTATTCACAAAATATGCAAAAAATATGCAAATTTCGATGCCCAAATTTATCTCTAACTTACCTTGAGCCGCAACTCAGCAGATATAACCTCTAAATCTCTCACAGGATCCACAGAGTCATCGACATGGATGATATCAGGATCTTCAAATGCACCTACACAACATGAGAATGTAAGAGAATGAATTCCAGTGACATCAGATGTGACAAAAATTAGTAATAAAAAATAATATTGGTCATAACACTTCCTCATGCAATTACTAGTGTAAGAGAGAACTTTTAGAACATGATTGTAGAAGAGTTTGTTAAACATCGTGAAAAGAGAAAAACTCAATACATGGATAAAACTGTTCATATATGAGTTAAGGCATCTAGCAAAGAATGGATTACATTAACCTATACATGAAGAGGTAAAGAAAAGCAAACATGACATAATGTAGCATTAAAGCATATCATTTTGGGATAGATGAAAGAAATATAAAACAGGTAACAATTTCTCTTCTACACACTCATGAAATTATATAAAAGTACACTTTCATGAAACTATATAGATCCTGATCAAGAACATCTCTTAAGAAAAGAAAAAATGCAGATACAAATGGCTTACGTAAAACATGAAAAATGCCATCAACAGCACGGATGTGAGATAAGAAGTTGTTCCCCAATCCTTGTCCTTCATGAGCACCACGAACAAGTCCAGCTATATCATGAATTTCTAAGAAAGCAGACACCTATCCAACATTAAGGTAACAAGTAATTTATCAACCCAAATACTGGAATCTTATGCCAACTACTTAGAAGAAAGTCATGGTGGAAAACAAGCTATCACTAAGACTGTCCAACATGAAGCCAGACATTAAACAGACTCGTCACGCGTTATTTATCCTGTGAAGAGAACACAAAGCTGAATTCTTTCAATGAGTAATGAATCTTCAATTCAAGTCACAAACCTCACTCTTTGGCTTGAACAGTTGACAAAGCCAATCAAATCGCTCATCAGGAATATTGACTCGAGCCTCATTGGGCTCAATAGTACAAAAGGGGAAATTTTCGGCTGGAATGGATAACTTGGTAAGGGTGTTGAAAAGAGTTGATTTGCCCACATTTGGCAACCCGACCTGAAAAACCAATAAAAATGAAATCAATTATTTAAAGAGAACATTATTTTAAGTTTCTCTCTGAGCAAATATACAAACATGAAATCAAGAAAAACGCGTTCTTTCTTTTATTTATATACTTGCAATGAAACCAAAGAAATCATTTTACAGTCCAGAAATAAAATAGATGGCAATCTACAAATCCGTTGAAAACTTAAATTTTAAACTTAATCAACTATTGATCCAAATTTATCAAAAACCAAAACAGAGTTAAAAATAGAATTCACAACATTTCACACAGCGCCCAAAAATGAGATTATGTACTATTACATAAACATAACATCCATAAAAGGAGATCACACATCACATATGGAAAATAAAAATTAAAAACTTACAATTCCAATTTTAAGGTGAGAAGAAAACCGACCAAGAATCGGCCTTTCAGCTGGGATTTCCTTTGATTTACCTGCTTTCGGAGGCATTTTCTATTATCTCTTTCTTTTCTTTTCTGGTGCTATTCTTGCTCTGAAATCAAATTACAGAGAAGAATTGCAGTCAGAGCGTTCAGCAAAGAGTGAAAGAACTGCTTTTTAGGGTTTTATACGTATACCCATCACCCATGAATGATAGTATGATACTGGGATAGAATGGAGTGGACCTAGGCCCATTTAGAATTGGGCTCAGTGACCAACGTCTCAAGGCCCAGATCTAGTTTGATCATGGATCCCTTCATATTTTATCGTTATAATTAATAATTTTGAGAAACAAAATAATAACAATTATTAGAGATACTAGTTTCTGTTTGATTCAGTTAAAAAATCTAATTAAAATTTAGTCAAAAATACTTATAATTTTAATAACATATTTTATAGGATTCACAATTTTATACAATACATTTTATCAACTTTAAAAAAAAAAAACTAAAAATCTAATTTTTATCTAAACTGAATCGGAGCTATATAAACTATAAGGTACTTTATATTTTTTTATTGGTTAAGACATCTTTTCTATTTCAAATTATGTTTTGTTTACTTTTATTCTTCGTTTCGTTATTTTATGACATTAAATATTCGGGATATATATTAAAAAATAACTTAATTTCAAAAACAACTTTTAATTTTTCAAAAGCCCTATCAAATGACAATTTTATTAATTTTGTCAAATTTAACATGTGCGTGCTTTTAGCCTTAAGGGCATGTTCTCCAAACACTACTCGACTCGCAATGAAATTATTACTTCCGTTTTCTTTGATATCGAATACAACATTTTTGGAAAAAAGAAACATGCGATTCATATACCTAGATGACAATGGAGATTAAACATAATTGTCTACCAAGCCAGAAAAGAACAAATATTACTGCAGATGCCAAGTATTTTTACCTGTCACACAGAAAGGAAACAGATTCTCTAATTTTACATGTATACAAAGATAGACAAAAAAAAGTTACTAAAAATTTTGAAGGGAGAAAAAACCCTAATTCCTTTGTTGGATCTGGGAATGTACAAGTAAAAGATGCTCCAACATTTTCAGCATATGCTCGACCCTCTCAGCACATTATCAGTATCAAATGGCCCGTCTGGTTCCAACCGCCACAAGTTGATGTACTAAGTTGCGTTGACAAAGCGATTTTGCTTTTGCCCAAATCAATTATCTTCATATAGCCTATAGGCACATGCAGTAGGGCAACGCGCCGAAAAATTTGTTTGCATCCAGCCTGGTTTGAACAGTGAGAAACAAATAAAGAAACAGCTTAAAACAATATTATAGGTTGAGAAATAAAACTGAACCTCGTTTAGTCCATGGAAAGAAATCTTGCACACAAACAAATCTTCATCAATTTAGGTAACTGACAATGCAGCAAAAAATTTACAATAATAGGAAGACTACCTCACCAAAGAGGTCATCAATTCGTCTTAGTGGCTTCTCCAGTTAATTCTCTTCGAACAAGCTTAAGAATCTCAATAATCTGAAACAAAGCAAATAAACCGCTGGTTAATTAGATACTTTCTTTCATGCAGAGAATAAATGTGGACCATACATAACATGCTAATGCAGGACAATAGTCTGCAGGCCGAGTCTGGTAGGGTGGATTATACATGATTAGACAGTATTAAAGAAGAAAAAGAAACTACAATTTAGTCCATTGTACATCCATTCCTGTTTGATACTGCATAGCAAACATACCATGATAAGTTAGCTGAAACCCACCCACTCGGCTACCACCTGTGGGCTCAAGTGGGGAGGGAACTTGAAACATGGTCGTAATTGACTCACATTGAGTCGACGTCTAATTATAGTAGTAAGTAGATGTAACTAAAAAAATGCTACAAAAATAGAAATAATACATGTCTCGATCATTTGACTTGTTTTACATAGCATTTGAATAGGTACCTCCCAAAAATAGCTTCTAGAGCATTTGTGATTGTAAGAATGTAGCATAATGAGAGAACGTAATAAAGGAATTTCCACAGTTTATCATAAAACGGTAAGCAAGCAAATATATTAATAAAAATATCATATGAACAAAAATGCATTTTCCTGTATGACAGATTTATCTTACCCCAGGATAATGCTGTAAAACTGGCGAGTAATGATCGAGTGCAATGTATATCTTGTTGAGTAAACTCAAAAGAGCATCCACCTCATCCCCCAAAAGATCGACCTGAATTTCAGGAGAATGTGCAGTAATTAGGAAAGGGATTTTATAAACTCAGATGTTTTAATTCAAAATTTGTCTCATATTCAATTATCAAATAATTCAAATACAAAATAAGTTAGCTGGACGTAAAGAAGAAATAGCCAGGGAAACTACATGCAATACTATGTCCAACACAATGATTATATTACATCAATAAGTAGGTCACTGAGCAAAAAATGGGTAAAATAGATTATTTAACACCCAAAAAGAAAAAAGAAAAATTCTCTCCAATCCTCTACAGCTGATGACGTTCATAGTTATTAGCTATCCTGTCTTTGTTTGCATGGATTGAGTTAAGAGCATATTTGGCTATGCTTAAGTTCTTGTGTGAAAGTGATTATTTGAAAAGGAATTTTTTTTTTTTTTTTTGAAAGTGTATGATTGAAAATGAGTGTGGTGGAAAAGTGATTTTCGAATTATCACTTTTAAACAAGGGCTAAGCAAGCATACTTTTAAGTAACCTCTTCCTTTCGAACATGTTTAGATATGTTGGTTTTTTCTCATTACAAGTAAAAATAGTTATTTATTTTGACGAGACGGGTATACTTTCAAAATATGTAACTTTGGGCCAGTTTGGCATGATTATTGAAAAGTCAAAAGGAACTTTTGAGATTCAAAAGATGCTTTTAGACCCGTTTGGCTAATTTTATAAAAATGTTTTTGCCTATTAGAAGAGCTTTAGAGAAAGTTGGTTCAATATGATTTTCTCTAAAAGTACTTTCAGAATAGGAATCTCTTTTAAAAATTTATGTAGCCTCCTCCAAAAACTCTTTTACAGGAATCAAAAAGAAAAGCCATGCCAAACTGGTCGTTACTCATCGCCGAATTTGGCTTTCAAAAAATATTATTTATTCTAAAACTTACTTATTTACTAGTAAGTAAATTTTTCCAGCTCAACCAAACATGCACCATCTAGAATAAGATGCCTAGCAAAGATATGACACAAAATTATACCCCCACCCTGGATTCAGCAAGCACGCATAAAAGAAGAAGAATTTCAATGTCATCAGAAAAATAATTTTTAAAACTAGTTTGTCAATTCTTCAATCCTCATATGTTCAGAATATCCATATTATTGAGAAAATTTAAACATAAGTTCCAAAATACAGCATATGTTAAGTCTCAATTAGTTACCTCAGCCTCAGCCATTTGAAGGTCCGCTCGTCTTCTCTCGAATCTCTGTTTGTACATCTGGCCTGTTCTTCTGAGTTCATTAGCTACCTCAGTAAGAGATCTCAAATCAGATTGTGCATCTTCCAACCTAAAAAATTTTGCACTGCGTGTCAGGATCCTCAAACAATGAAAGACAGTCAATCTCAAAAACAGATTTTGTCTTATGGCAAAGCATATTACATATGCCTGGCAAGAGCTACTTTTTGTGAAATGTTCAACCTGTATAGTAGAGAACGTGTGTGTCTATTTACACATAAAACAACACCAACAAAAAACTAAATTTTATTCCTAATAAATTTGAAGTCGGCTACATAAATCCTTCTACACCATTCCGTTGTGTTCGTTGCTAGAACTATTAGGAGATCTTAAGAAAGTGTATGTAAGTACGTAGATAGATATATATATATATATAATAAAGACAATTCCAACTAGTTAAGACTAGCCTGCCCACATACAAAAGATAGGCTGCCTTTGAAGCAGAAAATAGATGTTCAAATGTATGTCTCATAATTTTCAACATCATTCGTAAAAAACCTTCACTAGACAAAACCACCAAAAAACATTCCAGGTTCACCAGGAAGTAAAAAGAAAAATAGCCACAAATAAAAATAACATAATGCATGTCAATATAACCATGGAATTGAATATACATAATTTCAGCAGTACCTTGAATTATTATTCTTGATACTTTCTGATATTCTGATTCCAAAATCATCAAGCATTTTTGTTACCAGGTCCATTTGCTTAATTAGTTCCTTCACTAGAGTTTCATGTCTTTCTTGGGCAAGATCAACAGCCAATTTTTGTTTCTCATTAGCTTCCTTCAACTCCTCCATGCTTTGTTCAAGCTTTTGATCCAATACATTTATTTTCAGATCATCTTCTTTAATTCGTTCCAACGCTTCTTGCAGCTGACCCTTTACTAACTCTAATTCCTTGCTACTCTCTGTAACCAATGATTCTTGACAACTTGCATGTTCTCTTAATCTATTTAGCTCTTGAGAAGCTAGCTCAAACAGTTCACTCTCTTTTGCCAATGCTGTTGATAACTCTGTTGCAAACTTCTTGTTCTCTTCTATTGATTTTTCCAGCTTGAGTAGTTCTTTCTTTAATATTTCCTTTTCTTGAACCTCCAACCTTAATTCATTTTCCATTTCAAGAGATTTAGATTCTAGAGAGATTTTCTTTTCATTCTCAATTAAATATTCCCCATACAACTCCTTGATTTTTCCCTGAGTGTCCCTGGTGGCTTCCCTAAATAAGAGTCCACATAGTCCTACCGTGATCAGTGATTCAATATCTGAATCTTCAATTTCATATACGCTTGTAATTTCAGCAGGGACAGCTGCTCCAGTGAGAAGTATTTCATAAACTTCCCTCGTAATAAGAAACTCCATGTTGGAGTCTTCAGTGTCACGTCTCATCTGTCCATCCAGCTCCTTCAAAACACATTTATAGACTTCTTCAGTAAGAAAAGCTTCTATACACGTATCATCTGTTGCTGAATTAAGATTTCCTAGAAGCTGTGCAGCATCAGAAACCTGTGCTTCTAGACATTTTACTTCATTTTTCTTAACAGTAAGTGCGTCTCTGAGTTGACGATTTTCACAGAGAAGGGTGTTGAGTCTATCCTTCAAGTTAACCAGACACTCGGCATTATTGGTTAATGCAGAAAATTTCTCTGTTTGTAAATGGACATCATCCAATTTTGAAATAATTTCAGGAATCTTTTTCCTCAACACGTCAAATTCCTCGTCTTTCCTATAGGACATGAAAGAACTCTTCTGTTTAAAGTACTCCCGCTTTAGAGTAAAATATTCTTCTGTTTTTTGTACCAAAGCAGACTCATGGTCTCTCTTCATCTTTGTTATGGTATCATTAAAATAATTCACCAGTTCTTCCTTTGACATGTGTTTTAACTGCGCATGCTCATAATTCTCAGGGGCGTCAGTTTTAGATGCCTCCAGTTTCCCATTTCCCTCCAAAAGAGTTGTCGGCAGTTTAACATGGCTGCTCAAGCTCTTACGATGAATATGATCCATATCATGAGATCCATGGGTAATTAACTCTGCTTCCGGATGAGAGAGCGAGTTCAGAATTGAATCTAACTTGGTGCGTAAACTAGAAATATCATCAAACTTTCCTAGCAAATTCATGATAGGACTGCCACAAAATTGAGCATTTTGTTCCATTAGTTTCTCTTCAAACTCCTCTTGAAGACTCCTAATTACACTCTGCATCACCATATCCTCAATTTCTCCTTGGATATGTCTCTCCTGCTTCCATTCGACAAGTGATTTCTTAGACAACTGAAGCATATCATCCACCCGTGTGCAGATGGTGTCCACCGTATTCTTCAAATGATCTAGTGTCCTATCCACGCGCAGCCAGCTTTCCGATTGCTTCTCGTGCAAGATTTCACCCAAACCTACCAACTGAGAACCTGAACCAATCCTTTTAATGTTATTACACCCTCTTAAACCATCGATCTCCTTCTTAACCTTCTCGAACTGCTCTCTTGCCTCATTTCTTAAACCACAAAAACTCCCTGATTCTATCCCCGTCCATATATGCATCTGATAAAATCAAGTGCCTCCCACAATTCCCATTTTCTAAATTACTTGGCAATACAAGAGGCTCTAAAGAGTCAAATTTATCAACACCCACATTGCAGGAGAGGAATCGTTCCTTCAGTTTTGCCACTTCCAAATCTTTGGCCACAATTTTTTCAGCCGCTTCTTGTTCCACAGCATTCACCATTCCCTTTATAACTGAGTCACTCACCATACGTGAAATTATTAACCGGTCACTCATATCTTCCCAATAATCCTCCAAGTTTTCCAAGACCTCATCAGCTAAATTTGCCTTTCCCTTTTCATGGATATTCACCTCCCCTAACCTGTCTCCTGTAACCATTAAATCAGTCAAATCCTCACCATCCACTGGCTCCGACCCGTTTCCGCTACCCAAATGCTCCAACCCAATTGCATATAGAGTACTAGCATCCCCCTTCAGCATACCCACATGCCGCGACGACTCTTGACTACCCATAACACAACCTGTGTAAATAAACTAAAATATAACAAAGTCAAAACAAATTTACCTTAAAATTTTAAGTCATCTAACTGAAGCAGAAATTACCACCAAAACTGAAAGGAAAGCACGTACAAGAAGCTCAATTACCATAAATAGAAAATTAAAAGAATGGAAACTCACCCGAAATGGGGTTCTTCGAAATTTCTTACTTCTTCAAGCTTAAACCCATAAAAATCCAATCTCTACGTTATAAATTTCTGGGTTTTTCTATTCTTTACTGTAAATAGCTTGTGGGGTTTTAGGGTAATCAGTTAAGTGGAATTGGGGGGGAAAGATGAGCTGTCCAAGGTTGGAATGAAAAGTGAAGTGAATAAGAAAAGTCGCTTATTCATTCAAGAATTACCCAAGTTGTCATCATTTGACTTTGGCAATACTAATGAGTTTGTTCACGACTTCACGGGTAAAAGTGAAGACACGACAGATCGTATACATGGCTCCGATTGATTCCGATTTTCCGCAAAATTTATTTTTTTTCTTTTTCCTTTTTAATTATACATTATTTAATAAAATAATATTACTTATAAATTCAAATTTTTTTCTTAATTTTTAACCACATTCTCCATCAATCAATTATTTAAAATACATTTTTTCCTTCAAAATGAAAATAAAACATGATCTAGAGCCTGTTTGATGCACATTATTTTGAAGAAAATACATTTTTTTGATGTGATGGATGGTAAATATATGATTAAAAAAAAAAAAAAGTTATTGATGTGATTAAAAATATTATTTTATTGAAGAATGTGTGGTTAAAAATAAGTAGAAGAATGAAAATGAGAATTAAAATGAGAATCAAACAAGACTCTAATTTGTTGGTGTTTGGGGGTAGACTAGGAGTCTAGGACATAGGATAACTAACCAAGTTATTTTTGTTTTCATCTTTAAAAATAGGACAAATCTTGACATACATAATTTTATGTAGGGGTGCCCCTACGCAGAGCACAACCCATAAAAATAGACCGTGTCTATTAAAAATAGTTTTTTATACATAATTTATTTCCTCTTTTTCCATTTTTCATGTAATTTCTTTTCCCACCATTTTAGTGGGAAAAACAATCTTTTTTTTTTTTTTTTAACAAATTCTAAATCGAAAGGTAGAAAAAATTATCCTTTTATTAAACAATTTTCATGAAAAACAAATTCAAATGAATATGATTTTTTAAATTTTTTTGACAATTGAAACAAATTTTAGAGCAAATTGTAAAAAAAAAAAATTATCTATTTAAAGGACAATTTTTATGAAAAATAGAGTCAAACGAATGTCAAAAGATCCAAATTTATTTTTATTTTCTATGTGAAAAATTATACCAATCAAACACAATTAATTGTCAATTCCTGGTAAAATAAGTTCCAAGCAATTCAATTTTTTATAATTTTTTTTATTTTCACTCAAATTCCCTCTTGCATTCAAAGGAACCCTAATATTTAATCGACACTTAACTCATCTCCTTTCCTATATAAGATAAATTTGTATGTGAAACAATGTTTTGAAATGTGGTACAAAAATTGATCGGTCAAATTTTTTGTAGTTGATAATGAACTCATTACTAACAATGTTTATTCGAGAACAGAGCACTAGTCATAGCACAGAAAATAATTGAATTTAGGCTGTGTTTGATACCATTTATTTGTCATGGAATTAGGAAAATATTTTCCTAATTTCTACTTTTGGCTGTTTGATACGTTTTATTTGTCATGAAAAATGTTTGCTAGGTACAAGTTGTTGATGCACAAAAATTGGAGAATATTTTTCCACTATTTTTGTGGAAAAATATTTTCCAGCTTTTTGACCAAATATATATATATATATATATATATATATATATATATTTAGCAATTGGAACACATTCCAAAGTCAATGGTAAAAACATTTATCCATTTAATTGATAATTTGCTTAAAAAATAAAGTCAAACGAAAAATTTGCCAGGTAAAAAATTATGCCAATCAAACACATTTCCTCTCAAATAAATTTCAGGCAAATCACTTCCCTATCAAACATTTTATTTGCCACTCATTTTCCATCTTTCTATCAAACGGACCTTTAGATTTCACATTTGACATTCTAAATCATCAAAATGAATAAATGATAAAGAAAAAGTTGCCTCCTGGGACATAGCTTAGTGGTGCAAAGGATAGAAGTGAGGTAATTTTAATTGAGCTGGTAGCCGCAGTGTGAAGATTCGATTTCTGTCTCTTACAATGTATGAAATTGGACTCTTTGTGGTTATCAGTATGACAGCACTTGTACCGTGGTCTATTAAGACACGTTCAGCGATTTACTTTCTCCACAATACTCTAGGCGCGGAATGGGACGAGACGGTGGTTCAATCTCTTTTTTTTTTATAAAGAAAAAGTACTGAGATTGTTTGTAAAGCTCATTAGATGCCATTTGTCTTGATTGAAGGCACAGTATTCGGCTGTGCCCACTCAAACCCAAGTTGTCAAGCAAATTTGAATGACAAAGACCATTTGAAGATTCTTTGTCCACTATACTTGGAAGACCCAAATACGTTGTACTTTTGTAACATCAACAACTAATAATAAATTTTAAAAGAATTTTGTTTAATATAAAAGAATTTTGTTAATATATAGAGAAAAAGTTCATGTGAATAAAATATTATAAAAAAAAAATAATAATAAATAATAAAAATCGCGCATCCTTCCTATTGTGAGTATACTAGAGGGATTCTGTGAACCTTTCACAAAATCCCTCTTCTGTACTTCGAGCAAAATCCTTTTTAAAAAGCTATAAAAATGATTGCTTATTAGCTTCTCTTGAAAAAAAAAAAAAACTGCAGGTTTAGTCATGTTCGTAGTTGATGTAGATAAGAATTTGACGTAACTTTACATTAAGTTATATTACGTACCGTATTATTAATTTTGAATATTGTTATATATTCTTGTAATGTGATGTATATAATAGGAGAATGATTGGACCCGACCAAAAGTCCATTAGATGTATGTGATCCAAATAAACTTATAATATTATTTTATCGTCAATACAAGGGAATTACGCTTAATCGATCCAAGTGGCTCACATCGTTATTCCATTGCCTTGTAGGGGATGACTTGAAGAGACAAAAATGTCACCTAATTTGTGTAGGGCAAAGCAGGCGTTAGACACCTCATTTTCTCCATCGTTATTCCACGCCTGTTTCGTATTGTGAATACGAATATATCTAATTTGTGTAAATGAAACGAAGTGAATCCCAAAGCGAGTTCAATAAAAGTTTAAAGAATTGAGTTTGAATATAAATTTCAGTTTTGTTCACAATCTAAAGTTTACTCATGTGGTGTGAGTAATTGAGTTCATGTTTGAACCTATCTGTGTCCGAAGAAAGAAACGAGGAGCTTGAGAATCTTATGTGAAATAGCAAACTCAACGAGAGAAGAAGAAAATGATTATGTAGTATGTCGATTTTCAATATCGATTGCATTGAACTCAATCAAATCACCACCGTCCATTTTATTTCTCTATTATGCTATGTTATACGTTTAGAAACTCCGGGTACTGGGTGATGAAAATTCACGTAACTTTATGTTAAGTTTTATTTATTATTGCGAATATGTGTTTGTCTTGCAACATTAATAGCACGTGTTTAAATTATAAATAAATAGAAAAAATTGATGGATAAATGGGCAGTACTCGTGGTTTCGAGTAAATGTGTGAATAAAAAAATGGTTTGACCAATTATATTCATAAAATAAATACTTTTCAGTCAAGTCATTAATAGAAGTGATTAGAACTGATCCAGAGTTTATTTGACGTACATGGTCCAAACAAATTTATAATATTATTTTGCCTTCAAATATAAGGGAACTATGCTTAATTAATGTGCATATGGTTCATTTGGATACTTGATAAACCTTGCAATTGCTGTGACAAATGCAACTGCAGCAACTACAATCACCACAAGGAACGTGCATGTTTGATTTTGATAGCCCCATTAATTCTCAATGAATTTCGTGAAGAGGGAAATGAAGTCTTAATGAGTTAATGAGCTATAGCCTCTTGGGCTTTTGTAAGGAGAAAAAATCACTTCATTAAACTCTACCCAAATCCTATGTACTACTTATCATCTTTGTGGATTCAAGTCTATTCTTATACCATCTTGAATCTTATCTCGTTTGTAGAGTAAAAATTATTGAATATGACTTAAATTGCTAGGTCAATAACAAGAATTGTTTAGAGGTTTTGCAATTTTACGACCCTTCATTTTCGCGTCTATCTTTGAAAAATCCAATTTTACAACCGTAAATGGCCAGTTTTCATATCCGCCAACTTTGGTGAAGCAACTATAATGTCGAGCATCCTATTGTCAAAGCAAATGATGCTCAATATGTTGACATTTTAGTTCATAAAGTTGGTTTTAATCATCTAAAAATTCACGTACTTTATGAAACCTAATTTAGTGATTTTTTTTTTCGTTAGATTTTCGATTTTTCAATAATTACTAATGTGTATGCATGATAGGTTGAATACTTGAAGCAAGATTAGAAGACCGAGAGACGAACCCTGCTAGAAGAGCAGTCCTACCAATGGGGGGACATGTGCTCCCCGTCAACAGGGTATGTACTGTTTGAATGGCAAAACCCGGTAGAGATAGAGGTTGAGACAATGATTGAGCTCGTTGCTCATAAAATCGTTGACGGAAAATAGTATAAAAAATTATTACCATGGTAATGGCAATCTATTTAAAGAAAAAACTTCCACGGAGTGCACCGGAGTGCACCTAAAAACACTGGGATTTTCATATTTATGAAGTCCCTTCTGTATGAGTTATACAATTACGCTTTAGGGATGGTAAAATTTGCATTGTCCCCACTCGAATGGGGCGGAAATTTCCCCGAACCTGCCTCGAATTGTTTTATTTTATTCTATATTATTTTTTAAATTTAAATCACATTTCAAAATTTAATAATAATATTAACAAAAATTAATAAATTAGTTAAATGGGATTGTATATGAAGATTTTCTTAATTTCCGTTCGGCCTGATACTACCCAGGAGCGGATCTAGGAAAAATTTTTGGACGAGCTAATCTAGTAAATTTTTTTGAACATTTGGGGTGAGGACGGGGTGTAGCACGGGTCGAGCTGGCCCGTCCTGGATCCGCCCCTGCTACCCATCTCTATCCCACTCTCTATAAAATCCTTAAGGGGCGTGGATTGTAATGGTCACCTCCACTTCGACTCGTTCCATTGCCATCCATATTCTACTTTGAAAAGATTTGAAATGAAATATGGTCTTATGCAGATAAGAATAATATAGATGATCCTTCGGTCTGGAGGTGATGTTGAGATTTTTAAAAAATTACAAAGTTGAATCAAAGAGATTGGAAAATCTAGTTCTCCAGGATTTTCATATTTAAGAGGAAAGAATTTTAGTACCTAATATGTTGGAAGTGGTTTCTCATCATGGTGTTGCGTGGATTGTCTCGACGTTGCAATTGGTGAATAGTGACGGAATGCGGTCTAGGTGGTAGTAGTTATGTGATGTTTCACATCAAAAAATATCACTATAATTTGCAAAAACATGTTGGAAAAAAAATGAATTAAAGGCTGATTTTGGCATAAATTTTGAGCGGAATCCATTTGTTTACTTTGGAAAATCATGATTGATTTATTTATACTTTGAAAGGGTGTAATCAGGTGTAATCATGTGTAGTATAGAAACTCTCTCCATGTGTGTGAGTAGCCAGTAGGGGATGCAAATCACGGACCGAAATATTCGAGAGAAAGAAATGAGGAGCCTAAGACTCTTCTGCTCAATCTAACCATGACAAATAACGTTGGATAAACTTCACAATGAATTGAAATACATGAAATTCATTTTCATTACCGCCTTGCAAGATTAAGGTGTGGTGTGGCGGGACAAGGCTATTGTTTATAGCATTAATTTCAATCTAGCCTTGCAAGATGAAGCACGTTATAGTGACATAATGATTGGCATAATAATTGACAAGCGTTTTATCTTTGGACTGCTAAGAATGCAGTCACATTTCTCATTCAATCACAAAATGTTACACTGTCTTCTGTCAACCAATCTGACCCAATCTTTTTGTTAATGCGGCAATTTCCTTGCAATATCAGGATGTACAATAACTTCAGCATACTATACTAGTCATTTAGCCCTTGTTTGGGTCCATTTTAATGAGATTTTGGGGAAAATTGTATTATAGAATAGTAATTTTTTTAAAAAAAAAATTGTGGTTGAAAAAAAGGAAAAAATTTAAATTTATGTGCACAATATTTTATTGGAGAATGCTTGATAAAAAATGAGAGGGAAAAAACATTTTGAATAAAATGGAGCCCAAACATGAGCTTCATCTCCAACAACAAATTACGAGTTAACCTCTTTCAATTTTGACAATTTATAGAAAACAAACACATACATCAAGCTTAAATTCCCTCTTGAAGTACATACAAAAGATCTCTAGATAGAGAAACGCACAAAATATATTGAGAACGGGTTCGTGGTATGGAGCCCAGTTTGGCAGTTTCTGTTGGCAGCAATACGGCGTCGTGACGTTCATCACGATCTTAACAATGATCAACCAATTGGACGCAAGGGATCTCCGGCCGTCGGACCACGGCCTAGTCTCTCAAGATTCTCCATCACCTACAAAAAACGGCGACAGTACACAAGAAATGCTCTCATTCTTCGATGCAAAGTCGTCGTCGGAGACACTGCCGGAGGCCAAGAATATGACCTACGATCCGATAACAACATGGTGGAGGAGTCACAAGAGTGGGAGGTCACGTGACATGCACCGGGATCACGTGATAACAGCATTTCTTGTGGCCAGCTTTTTCTGTGGACCAATCGGCGTCGTTTTACTGGTTATCTCCGGGATTCTCTTTCTCTTTCGGCTTCGAAAGCAAAAGCGGGAAAGATTCTTTGCCACGTCAGTTCCCACTTCTGAGCCTAATGCTGTTGTTGATTATAACTTATAAGTAGATAATAAGTTAATTAATTATGTGGAGTGATTAATTTTCTGTGTAATTTGTGTATTGTGGTGGCAAATAAGAGTAATACAGTTCTTGACTTGTTGAATGAGGACTTGGTCCATGTTTGGCTAAGCTTAAATTAATTAAAGAAGTAAGCTCTGAAATAAATAATTATGTTTGTTGGTCAAAATCGATCTCTATACATTTTGCATAATAATATTAACTTAGGATCCGTTTGATTGCAAATGTGAAATTTGGGTGAAAAGAAAATGAATTAAAGGGAATTGAATTGCCTATAATATATTTTATCATGAATTGTCGATTAATTATATTTTATTGGTATAATTTTGCACTCGAAAATTTTTGAAATTTTGAATCTTTTAGTATTTTTTTGACTTTTTTTTTTAATGAAAATTGTCTATTAAAGTGATAATTTTTTTTAATCATTGGGTCTAGAATTTATTTAAATTGCCAAAAAAAAAAGTATCATATTGAATACCATTCGTTTGACTTTGTTTTTCATGCAAATTGTCAATTAAAAGAATATTTTTTTTTTTTGAAAAATGTTATATGTACACAATGTCCTACACCCCCTCACATGGAGGGGGGCCCACACATAATAAAATATTCGTGAGCCCCCTCCATGTGAGGGGGGTGTAGAATATTATGTAAAACATAAAGGTGTACATATAGCATTTCCTTTTTTTCTTTTTTTACCTATTGGGTATAGAATTTGTTTCAATTGCCTTCCCCCCCCCCCCCCTCCAATTTTTTTTTATTTTCCTACCAAATTGGTGGGAAAACAAATTCCTTGAATTGGCGGAAATGGTGCACCCGGGGGGAATTGCCTGGAAAAAAAAAATGCACTAGACAATAAAAAGTTGGAAAATGGAGGATTTGAATCCATTTTCCACGAAAAATCCAGCCCTATCAAACTGGGCCTTAGAAATGTCACTTTTCATTTTCTCTCACCCGAGGCGGCCACTCAGTTTCTTGGTAATGAGCTTGAAATTTAGCCAATGACCAACAATGTTTCTAAATTCTAACATTTATTCAGACAAATCACATATGTATTGCAATTTGCAGAAACTAAAGATCCAGAGTTCAGAATTTTGTCAAGAAACCATCAAGAGATTTCTTGAGCATTCATTTTGAAGCACTAAACAAGTTTTCTTCATCCACTAATGATACACATAATTATAGAAGTGCTAGTGAAGTTCAATTTCACATAGGCCTCTCAAGTTAATAAAGAAGTACCAACATCATGTAGCAAGAAGAATCCTCCTTTCCCATGATATATTGAATAACAATCAGCTACAACTAGAGCAGCATCAATAGACTTCGACGTGCCACTGTTTATTCTTTTTCAGTCGAGAGAGTTTCTCGTCCCAGTTCTCCCCCCTCTCCTCGGCAACCCTCTTGAGTGTATCCTGGATTCCCGGCATCATCCCTTTAAGCCCACAGAAATAAATGTGTGCTCCGCCATCCAGAAGTTTAAAGATCTCGTCACTGTACTCTTCAATCTTATCCTGAACATACATCTTGCCTCCACTTTTGTTCCTCTGTTCTCGACTAAGTGCACGGTCATATCGGAAATTATCCGGGTAGCCCTGAAGATACTTGGAGAACTCGTCGTCGTAAAGAAGGCTGTCGCTGTTAGCAACCCCAAGGAAAAGCCAAGCGAGACCCCCGAATTTGAACGTGGGAACGTCCTCCATGAACATTCGGCGAAGATAGCCTCTGTAGGGAGCCACACCAGTACCAGTGGCAATCATAATGTGGGTGGCATTTGGATCATCCTCAGGCAGAAGCATTATCTTGCCAGAAGGCCCTGCCGAAGTCACACAATGTTAACAACACAGAGACAAGAACCTCATAAAAGTAAGAGAAACCAAAATAGTCAACTAAATAGATTACAAGATAAAAATGGAAGTGAGCTAGACTAAGATGAAAGGAACACAAAGCAACCACTCTGCTCAGTACAAGTTAATATGAAATTCTTTAGGACACAATGGATATGTATGGGGTAATTACACTTTATTTTAAGTTTAAAAAATCAGATTGCCAGCTGAGAATAGATTTGGGGTCAGATGGAAGCCAATAATATTTATTAAAACATTTGCCTTCCATGCATCAAATGAGCAAAGAAAGAAAAACATCAGCAACATAGATCTGAATTTATTACTGATTCACAATTCTTAAACACCGAATTTGGTCGTGTTTAACAGTTTGATGGTACATGGAAAATATGAATAAAAGTATAGAGCATATCAACGAGCTCAGACCTCCTACTTGGAAAAAAATAGAAATGTTTCAATGAAACAAAATTATCAAACATCAAAATAAATAGGTTCCCAAGAACATTGGAGATGGCTATTGATTCATTAATAACTTCATTGCACAAAAACTCGTGAAATCAAATATCCTAAATCCTTATTGCCTTCACCAGAATCATTAAAATCTTACCTGTGAGCTGAATTTTGTCTCCGGGCTTTGAATCACATAAAAAGTTGCTGCATACTCCTTTTTTTGAGGGGTCTTCTTTTCCTGTTTCAGGATCATAATAGACAGCGCGTCGGACACACAAACTTGCTGTCTTACCATCAAAATTGTCACCGTACCTGGAAGATGCAATTGAATATAGACGAACATTCTGGGGACTACCAGGCTTTTTAGGGTTCTCACCCTGAAATAAAATAGATGAAGTAAATTTAGGACATGGTGAAGTGGGGGAACATACTGCATTAATGATCTGGCATGGGTATGCCAAGAACAAAGCCAAACCACATTACAAAGTCAAATAGTGTACAATAAGGTTCCATCATATTCTAGCATAAGTTAACCCCAAGAGTTTCTCAAGGAAATAGGTTGGATGAAACGGGCAATTTTAATGGGAACTTTGAAGTTCACAGAAACTTCGTGATTAAATTACAAACAAATGGAAATTCTTTGAACTTACAGGAGGAATGATCCCATAACTTTGTCCTTCCCAATAAGGAACATTGCCACCGTGATCGATGACAATATGACATGTCTCTCCAGGAGCCATTGGACCAACAAGCCTTTCAACAGAGACGATGGTTGCTGTATATGGTTCCTTGTTTTTGTATAAGTGTAGTGGAGGCTCTTTCGCATCTTCTAGTGTTACAGGTGAAACAACAACCTTAGGTTTACTGGCTTGCTGTACAGACATGCAAACCACAGATCGTGCATTTTCACTTCTCAAGTTAGAAGGTTTGCCAGAAGTCCATGATTTATCAAGAAAAGTCACATTATTTGTCTGCAATAAAATGAGATGCAATTAGTGTTTATAACTATAGTTTTCTCACCTTTGCAGGTCCCAATATTGCAATGAGCAGTATACAACCAAAACAATGAAAGATTATTGGTATCTAAACATCAGGGTTTCAGTGAAAACCCTGGAGAAAGCTGGACAGGAGGCGATAATGAAGATGCAAAAGAAGATCAAAGTTATGTTTCAGATAAGGAAAAGAAAGAGGTAACGAGGTTTAAGAATCTAAATCATTTTTTATGGTTTCATCATGCACAAATGGACTCAATTTTCCTCGAAAGTCGTGATTTCTATACGCATAACCAAGATTGGCATTATATCGAATGCGTGTTTAATAATTGAAACAATGTGAAGTTAGTATTGTTGATTATGGTTGATTATGACCTTATTGTTTTGATTATGACAAACAAAATAATTTTGCAATACAGATAGTAACCAAATTGATATAAACTTTAAGCATATGTTTTCCCTATCGACATGCATATATCAAGTTTAAGCATGTATTTCCTTGTTTACAACTTTAACAAGCATAATTATATATATCTCTTCCCCCTTTTGACATAAGCAAAAAGATAGCACATATAAGAAGGATATGAGATCACAATCTTGAATCAACCATAGGCAAATACATTTCAATTGAATCCCCCCTGTTAACATGCAAGTTTAGCATATATGACTTCCTATTTATATTTCTCTTATCATGCATAGTTATTTAATCCATTGCCCCTTTGTATGACAAAAAATAAGTATGATAAGAAAGCCAATAATTTGCATAACATGTATTACCATAAGTCATACACCACAATTCATAGAGATAGTGTAAGTTACAATTTAAGCCACAAGTCAAGTCATAATTCACAAGTAACCATAGGTCACATAATAACCAAGTAGAGAACATAAGAAAACAACACATAGTTTTAATTTGCATAAGATTAGAATGTTTGAACAATTGTGATAGTCATAAGATAAACATGTCTAAAATAAGCAACATAAGCTTGAAAATGAAGAAAAGAAAGAAACGTTTCATTCTTCCGTCGGTGGAGGAGGACCGCAAGGATAAGTGAAGTAAAAGTGATCAAAGAAGGCATTTTGAGATATGCTCATTTGATCCAGCTTGTGCTCCAAACGTTGCTCAAAAGCGTCTAGTCGGCTATTGATATTTGTAGCAAGGGAATCAATCCGATCTTGTAAAATGTTGAATTGATCGTCGGACATTTGTTGGCCGGGTGCAACATTTGACATAGTAGGCTCATGTCTCCACCAAGGTAACCATTTCCATCCCCACCATCATTTTCATCACCACCATTACCATTACCACCAACACCCATATCCGCCGCTTCTTCGATAAATGGCCAAATAGTATGCCCCGAGGCATTGTCGAAATCTTGAGTGTGAGATACCCATTGCCCATTACCCTTAACAATTTTCATGCGTTTAAGAGTGTTAAGGTTAATAATGTCGGTGTGTTTGGGTTTAACAAAAGGCTCCTCTTCTAATGAGATTTTGAAGTATTGAAAGATTTTAGTGAAGAGCATCCCATAGGGCAAACCTAGAACCCGAGAAGATGAGTGAATGTGATGAAGGTGTTTTAAGAAAATATACGAGAAGTCCAATTTTTGACCTACGATAAGTGAATTAAGAATGAATAGGTCAAGATGGTGAACTTCTTGAAAATGGCCACTACGAGGGACTATAGTGTGTGCAATAGCACGATGAAGAACCTTGCATGGAATAGTAAGATGGTTTAAGTTCAAGGTCATCGTGTTGGATAATTGTCGGTCAGTGACACGACAACAAGCTTCAAGTTCGTTGTACCCCTCAAAACTAACATGATAGTGTTGCATATAAACGCAATTATCACAAGCATCTAATTCAAAAACAGGACGAATAATGGACCTATCAAGAGTGATACGTATATCTTTGATAATGCAAGAGATAAATGTTGAATTAAAGGAAACACTACGGAAAAATTCGCGAATTAACTTAGGGTACACACATTCAGAAATAGAAACGATATTTTTCCAACCAATATTTTCAAAATAGTCTTTTATCCTAAGTGAAGGGGCTTCAAGGGATAATTCAACAACATCAATCGACTTACCTATTAAAATGGGACAATCGGTGAAACGATCGGGTAAGGGCGATTCAACATCAACATTAGCCGAGCTTCCTTCTCCCTTTTTCGATTTCTTCTTCGGTGGCATTGTGGATTTAGTACGGGTAAAAATGACCTAGGTGTGAGAGATTTTTTATTTTTCAAAATTTTGTTGAGAAATCGAGTTTTAAACCGATGGGAGATGAGTGAGATGCAAATCTTTGAAGTGGGTAAATGATTGGAGAGGATTTGCAAGGAAATTTCAAAAAAAAAACCAAGATTTTCGAGTTTTGAAGAAAAATTCTAGATTTTTTATTTTCTTGATAAAAATGGAGATAAAACTTTAGATTTTGATGTGAATGAGTGATGAATGTGGGAGACTTGTTGAAATTTTGAAGTGATTTGAGGAAAAAATTGGGAGATTTGGACGATTAGAAGAGAGGAGAAGAAGAATCCCCCAAAAAATCATAGTGATCCAACACTTCCAATTGAATGGAAGTTTGTTCCCTCTCATCCAAAGGAACTCATAATTGGTGATCCTTCCAAAGGTATAAGTACTAGAAACTCTATTTTGAAAATATTGGTTGGAAAAATATCATTTCTATTTCCGAATGTGTTTACCTTAAGTTAATTCGCGAATTTTTCCGTAGTGCTTCCTTTAATTCAACCTTTATCTCTTGCATTATCAAAAATATACGTATCACTCTTGATAGGTCCACTATTCGTAGTATTTTTGAATTAGATGCTTGTGATAATTGCATTTATATGCAATACTATCATGCTAGTTTTGAGGGATACAACGAACTTGAAGCTTGTTGTCGTGACACCGACCGACAATTATCCAATACGACGACCTTGAACTTAAATTATCGTACTATTTCATGCAAGGTTCTTCATCGTGCCATTGCACACACTATAATCCCTCGTAGTGGCCATTTTGAAGAAGTTCACCATCTTGATCTATTCATTCTTGATTCACTTATCGTAGGTCGAAAATTGGACTTCTCGTATATTTTCTTAAAACAACTTCATCACATTCACTCATCTTCTCGGGTTCTAAGTTTGCCCTATAGGATGTTCTTCACTAAAATCTTTCAATACTTCAAAATCCCAATAGAAGAAGAGCCTTTTGTTAAACCCAAACACACCGACATTATTAACCTTAACACTCTTAAACGCGTGAAATTGTTAAGGGTAATGGGCAATGGGTATGTGACACTCAAGACTTCGACAATGCTTCGGGGCCTACTACTTGGCCATTTACCGAAGAAGCGGCGGATATGGGTATTAGTGGTAATGGTGGTGATGAAAATGATGATGATGGTGAAAATGATGGTGGCGATGGAAATGGTTCACCTCGGCGGAGACACGTGCCTACTACTTCAAATGTTGCACCCGGCCAACAAATGTCCGACGATCAATTCAATATTTTACAAGATCGGATTGAATCCCGGATTGATTTCCTTGCTACAAGCATCAATAGCCAACTAGACGCTTTTGAGCAACATTTGGAGCACAAGCTGGATCAAATGAGCATATCTTAAAATGTCTTCTTTGATCACTTTTACTCCACTTATCCTCATGGTCCTCCTCCACCGTCGGAAGAATGAAACGTTTCTTTCTTTTCTTCATTTTCAAGCTTATGTTGCTTATTTTAGACATGTTTATCTTATGACTATCACAATTGTTCAAACATTCTAATCTTATGCAAATTAAAACTATGTGTTATTTTCTTATGTTCTCTACTTGGTTATTATGTGACTTATGGTTGCTTGTGAATTATGACTTGACTTGTGACTTAAATTGTAACTTACACTATTTCTATGAATTGTGGTGTATGACTTATGGTAATACATTTTATGCAAATAACTAGCTTCCTTATCATACTTATTTTTTGCTAGACAAAGGGGCAATAGATTAAATAACTATGCATGATAAGGGAAATATAAATAGGAAGTCATATATGCTAAACTTGCATATTGAAAGGGAGAATTCAATTGAAATGTATTTGACTATGGTTGATTCAAGATTATGATCTCATATCCTTCTTATATGTGCTATCTTTTTACTTATGTCAAAAGGGGGAAGAGATACATATAATTATGCTTGTTAAAGTTGTAAACAAGGAAATACATGCTTAAACTTGATATATGCATGTTGATAGGAGGAACATATGCTTAAAGTTTGTATCAATTTTGTTACTATCTATATTGCAAAATTATCTTGTTTGTCATAATAAAAAAGGGGAAAATTGTTGACATATGATTGATTATGATCTTATTGTTTTGATTATAACAAATAAATCATCTTTGTTTACTAACAAATTGAATTGAGTAATTAAGCCTTCAAAACCATCGAAAGTATTTTTCATACTCAAAGTGAAGGTTAAACGAGCATTCAAGGCAAATCATTCAAGACAATAGCAAATGGCATGTGACGATCAAATTAGAACTTAACAGAAATGCAAATAAATATACAAGTCAAAATGAGGCTCGAAGAAAACAAGAACATTGAAGATAGAGTTATTTATCGAACGTCATTATATATGTAAAGGTATAACCTATCAATGTTTAGCAAGTGCATAAAACTCAACTTATATTTTTCATATCTCATCACTTGCATGAAATTGATTTTGCAAAAATCCACATTTTGATGTAAAAAGGAAAAATCAATTTTAGCACATTTCGGTCTATCGAAATGTGTATCGGTCGACCAAAACATGTTCAACCGAAACTCTTTGTTTGGTCAACCGAAAATTCAAATGTTTAAAATCTTGTAACGGCTATGAGTTCCGGTCGACCGAAAGAGCTCAACCAAAACTCCCTGAACCTCATTCTTTCATCTATAAATAGGACACTCTTTTGGCATTTAATTCCACCAACCTACAAGAGATTTTAAGAGAGCTTATTTATTGAAAGGCATTGTATTTACTTGTTTTGATCTTCTATTTCATCTATTAAAAAGAATTTCTTGATTGATCCAAAACTTGTTTTCATCTATTTCATTAAGAAATTTCTCTTGCAAGAAAACTTTAATCTCATCTATTTTCTATTCTTGAAAAAGATTTTCTTTGCCAACACTTATATTGAAGTGTAAATCTCTCTAAATACTTAACTTGTATTATTTGTTAAGATAGATCGATTGGTTGAAAACTTTGATACAAAAGTACAAACTATTTCATCATCCATCATCTATCAAAGTTTACTTCATAAACACTTGAACTTTACCATTTACTATCTATTGAAGTGTTATCCTAACACTCTAAATACTTGACTTGATTATATCAATTGTTAAGAGAGTTCTTTCTATTGTAAAATTATCATTTACTTTGTGACGGTTTCGAGAGCCTTGTGAAAACTCGATTGTTGTAAGTTACCTAAGGTTAAGTGCACCTTGTTGTAAGTCACTTAAAGGTAGTGCTCCTTGTTATAAGTCACCTAAAAATTTGGTACTCCTTGTTGTAAGTTACCACCTTAGTGAATTTGACTTTACTCGTGACGGAGAGCTTGGTAACGGGGACGTAGATCACATTGTGTTCGAACCCCATTAAATTGGTTATTATCTTTACATTATTGCACTTTACTTTACTTTACATTGTTATTTATTTTGTGCAATATCTATACTTGAACTAAGTTAACAAATTGCATATTTACTTGTTGTATTACACTTAGCATTTGTTACTTGTGTTTTGAGTAGTTTTGAGACTAAGTGTCAAAAAAGTTTCAAAAATCAATTCACCCCCCTCTTGGCTAGTTAATTTTGGGTTATCACGTATGTCAAAGTTGAATGGGCAACAAAAGTGATTTGAAGATTAATAGGACCTAGAATATTTGTTCCGCATAACATCAATAGAATAATTTCAAGAGCAGCAAGAAAGGTCAGTTCAGCTGCTATAGAAGAATGGTCATCAAAAAAATTCAAGAAATTGGGTAGATAGTATACAATAGGGTTTCCATTTAATACAAACTAAGTATGCAATATGAAAGGATGAACAAAGTGAAGGATGTGTTTATCTGATCAATAAACAACTTCTATTGTATGAAATGTCTGATAGCAGAAAATGTATGAAAGTGAAGTATAAATGAAAAAGAATGGGAGAGAATGAAGCATATTATCCAAAATAGGTGATTTTAAGCACCTTTTAAGCTTAGCCAAGCATGCTGTTAAGTGCAGCTGTTGGTATGGAATAAATTGAAAGCCTTAATCTGTATATCCATTAAATAGTTATTAACAAGACCGTAAAGGAGGTGTATTCGTTTGGGACCTTTAAAAACTTTCGAGGATTTAAAAAGTTTAAATGCATTTAATTGAGACTTTTAAAGATTTTTTAAAAGTTTAAATGTATTCAATTGGGACTTCTATAAACTTTTAAAAAGTCTCTAGAAATCACGATGTATTCAATTAAAACTTTTTAAAAATATCTACAAGTCGAGATATTCAAATAGACAGTGACTTTTTGGAGAATTCTCTACTCACTAGACTTCTGGAGTCTTTTTGGTGAAAAATATATACAGCAAATTTCAAGGAAAATCTCTCATACAATTTAAGATTTGTGAAGATTTTAGAGTCTAAGAAAAAGAACCTATTTTTTCTTTTAATTTTAGGATTTTCTCATATCTCTTCAATTCATTTGCTGTAATCAATTTATGATTCTTCTATATGTACATAATTATTTTTGAATTGAAATTATATGCAATTGTTTCAAAATGTAGAATTTCATGTAATTGATCCATTCTTTTTTTGTTTTTGGTCAAAAAAAAATGTGCTCTTAGAAATTATGTTAAATTTGTAATAAAAAAAAAAAAAAAAAAAAAAATTGGTTATTTTATTAGAAATTTAATGTAAAAGTTTTCGTATTATTTTATTTGCGCCAAAATTGAATGACTTGAACGTGAATAGTGACTTTACCAAGAAAAATTTGTGGGCATCATGTTTTTCGAAAATGTTAATTATGTAGTAAGAGAGAGTGTAATTTTCCAGGTATATAATGAATTTACAAGATGAAAAGTCTTTAAAATCTTTAATCAAATTTAACAAAAATCCATGGGAAAACTTTTATTAATTCTTAACAAATCCATAAAAATCACTTAAAAGTCCATAAAATCCACAAAAGTGAATCACTTAAAAAAGTCTTGAATACACCCCCAAAGAGATTTTAATAGAATGGACAAATTACAGCAATTGGAGATCTCTACTGTAAACCCTTTAAAGAGATTCGACTTCAGACCTAATCAAGCACAAATAAAACAAATGGCAAAACAGTAGTGTTTATCCTATGTCAGCTAGGTACAAGCTTTATAGTACAAGGTACTGCATCAACATTATATCAATTGCAGATCAATATCAGATCACATCTGAATCATTTGAGCAAATAAAAGCTACGAGATTTGGCATGCAAAATAATATAAATTCATCTATAACTAAAGACTAATTAAGAACCTTAAACACGGGTCTCCGGAAGGATGAATCACTACTGATAGGGACCCTAACTGGGACCTGCAACAAAATTCAAATTTTTGTTTCATTAAACCCACTTCAGACTCACGAAATCTAAAAAGAAACAAACATAAATTTAACATACAAGAGATTAAATTGACCTGAGAGAAAATGCAGTAAGCCATGATCGGATCAAATATAGCTTCAAAATAAACGATTGGGCACGTATCTTTGAATGTAATCTGGAAAAGGCAAAGAGGGGAGAGAAGTAGTTGCGGAAATGGGTCTTTTAAAAAATAAAAAAATAAAAATTGCTGATGAGTGATGATCCTTTGGGCACTTGTAAAAGACAAGTTCTTGGCTCTTCGACCCTCTCTGTGGGAGGAGGTGTCACTAATAAATTATTAGGGTTTTATGGGATTTAATTCTTTAATAAATATGTTTTCCTTTATGATAATTAGCATAAATGGTCGAGGAAATACCTCTAGATAGTCATCTCATAGAGGTGATTTGTGAAAATAGACATCAAAAAATTATAAATTTGAAAAATAGCCTTTGAACAACAATCTTTCCAAAAATACCCTCTCACATAAAAATTACAACAAAAGTCATTATAATGTATAAAATACTTCAATTAGGTCCCCAAGAAAATATAATTCAGAATCTTTAATAAATTTAAACCCGAATATTATACAAAATTTTATTGACCTAAAAATTGCAACAAAAGGAGAATTAAATTATTTAAAAGAAGATTTAAAAAGTTTCTTTTTAGATCATTTAGATCCAAAATTAAGATATAAGAATACTTATATAGATAGCCAAGCAATTAGATTTGAAAATAATATACATAAAGAAATTATCAATCTAAAAAGAAGAATTGAAAAATTAAATATAATCATTAAAGAAAATGTCATAACAAAAGATAATGAATTTTATAAATTTTATTGCGATTTATTAAATATTTATGAAAATAATAAATTTTGAGATTTTGAAGACGGTCTCAGTACCCCCCATCTTAATTGGTATCAGAGCCATAGATCATAACATGATAATAGAATATTTAGGAAATAGATATAAAATTATAAAAGATAGATTTGCGATAATAATAGGAAAACCTATAATAGAGAAAAAAATCTTAAAAATCATACTTATAAAATTAAAAGATATACCTTTAGACATCATAAATGAGATAATAGAAAAAACAGAAATTAGTATCATAAGAGACCTTATGATATGTGAAACTATTATAGAAACTATAGATCAAGAAGAAATGACTTCTATAATAGAAAATAATATAAGTAATTATGAGAATTAAAATTAAAAAGATAGATAACTATTATAAATTAGAAGAAGAAAAAGGATATAAAATATTTTATGAACCTATTCCTAATAAATCAAAAATATTAACATTAGATATAATTAAAAAATTACCTAGAGAAATAAAAGAACAAATATTACATAAATTAAGTATAGGATCTATAAAAGATAGATATGTATATGAAATGATTAATAAAGAATTTGAAAGTATTTTATATTACAGAGAAATATATGAATCATCATAAGTTATAAATGAGTAATGATAAAGTAACTAGAAAACTTAATAATATTGTTAGAAATCTAAATAAAATACAAGAAAAAATCTCAAATATACTATGAACACCAGGAGAGATAAATAAATCACAAGAAAAAATGTTAGGAAAACTAAAAATCGAAAAATTAGAATTAAAAGCAAAATATTTTGAAACTGTAAGAGATAATCAATCACCTGATAACAAAATAGCAATAGAAAGTCTTGATAAAATCATTAATGGAAATAAAGACAAAAAGTGCAGATTATCATATTTATTAGAAGGAAAAAGCGGAAAAATATAATGGCTTTTTCAGAATCATTTGATGAACTAAAGAATTTAGTAAAAGAATTAATAAATGAAACTAAAGAATTAAAAGATGAAGTAGGAATGTTAAAAATAGAAATTAGAGAAATGAAATAAAATATGAAACCAACAGATAAAAAAGTAGATAAAGATAGAATAAAAGGAGAAATGACAAGGATAGGAAAGAAACACGTAGAAACAGAAGGATACTATGAACCAGGAAGTATGGATGATAGATTTAGAAAATAAATATTACCAATAATCCTAGAACAAGAAAAAGAATTTGAAAAATATACAGAAGAAAGAGGAAAAAATAAAAAAGATGATGAATGAAGAAATAGATAATCTAATAAAAAACTTTGACCAATTAAGTATAGAAGAATTAGAAAATTATGAAATATTAATGAATACTGGTGGAGGACCAACACCAGCACCAGGAAGTACAAGTAATAATCCAAAATTAGAATTTCCTGAATTAGAAGGAGGATATGCACCAATGCCACATAGACCTTATAGGCAGTACTATGATAGAATTATACCACAACATAGAATAGAAAAATATAAAGATCAATTTACCCCAAACTCAGACTACAATAAACCAATAAATCATGGAGGAGCAAAACTAGATTTAGATTGTAAAATAGATATTAAAAAAGTATTGTTACAATGGGTAGATGCAATGATATTATTCTTTTTATATAACCAAGACGATACATGGGAATCTACGGATAGAAGAATTGACTATTTAATAGCATCGTTTGAAGGAGATGTAAGAAATTGGTGGGAAGGAGTAACTGAAGATACTAAATTATTAATGAGAAGAAATATACAAACAGAAATGCAAAAAACCTCACAAGAGGGAATAAAAAAGTTAGTAGAATATATATCAGATGAATTCCTAGGAGAAAATTGGATAAACAATTCAGAAGAAGAAGCTAGAAGAGAAAAATTAAAAGCAAGATTATGATTAATAAACATTATGATATGTGATATGTGCAAAATAAAAGAATATATATGTCAATTTAAAAATTTCTATTATACTCAATTTTATAGTAATGAAAATCAAGGACCATACTTAGAAATGTATTTTGCTAAATTACCAAGAACATGGAATATATATTTTAAAATAGAATATGAAAGATATATAAAGGATAATCCTGTACCAGATACATTAGGAAGTAGAATAAAATTCCTATTTGAAAGATTAACAGAAATATGTAAAAATGGACAACTAATGAAAAAATCTGGAAAGTTAACAAGAATTTGTTGCGAAGAAATAGAGAGACCTATTAATTGGGGATGTGGACCGGAAAGAAAATATAAAAGAAAATTCAAACCAAAAAAGTATAAAAAATATAGACAATTCAAAAAGAAATATCAAAAACCAAATAGGAGATATTATAAAAGAAAATATCAACCAAAAAGAAAAGAGTTTAAAAAAGATAAAAAACAATGCAAATGTTGGAATTGTGGAGAAATAGGACATATAACCCCTGATTGTACTAAAAAGAAAGTTAGAATTTTATAACAAGAATATGAAGAAATAGAAAGTGATTTAGAAGAAATAATAGATATTAATAATTATGAAGGGGAAGAGGTTTACATTTCAGAATCAGAATGAGTCACGAAATAGAAGAAGCTGAAACCATAGAAGAAAAACAAGAAATAGAAAATTCTGAAGGATATGGATTAAAAGTAACATTTGATAATAATACATTTAGAAAAATAGAAAAATTATCATTAGATTTAAAATTAGGAGAATGAAAAATATTCGATAAGATATTTAGAAGAGAAAGAGTAGCTATAAGTGAATATCATAAGATAGAAAAATTAATAGATATAAGAACAGTTTCAGGAAGTCATAAATTAGCATTACTAACAAAATCCACAGTTGACCAATTAATGGCAAAAGTAAAAGGAAGACAAAAAGAAAAGATACAATACGTTTATCTAGCAGGAATACAATTAATGTTCAAATCCCTATTTAGAGAAGGGATAGATTCACCAATAATAGTAAGTTTACATGATGGAAGAATACTAAATACTAATGACAGTCATTTAGGAACTATAGAAGGAAATTTAGCATATAAAAAATTAATATTTACATGTTATCCAAAATATTGTGTATCAATAAAAGATAAAGATTTTAATGAAGTATTAGGATTACATTTTAAAAATACATAGAAAAGATATTATGGAAGAAGGAAATCATATCATGACCATAGAATATAGAGCATTATATACATTTACTAACTCAAACTATGGAAACATTTATTCTAAAAAACCCTATATAGAAATTCACAAAGAATGTAAAGATATATTGAATATTGTAGAACCAAACAAACAACTAAACCTATTACCAGAAATATATGAATTAGAAATATCTAAAACAAAACCAGATGTAACAGAAAAAATAGAAAATAATTTTTTAATAGAATTTAAAGATGGAAAATTAAAAAGAAATAATAGTACATCTATAATACCAAGAAAGAACATAAATCGAGAAATAATGGTAAAAAGGAATATAGGAAGTATGCAAATATATGGAGAATATTATAATGGAATAGAATATATAAAAGGAAAAAATATCATAATTGATACAGGAGCAGCAAACTGTCATATATCAAGAAATAGAGATAAATGATTAATAAAAAGAATGGTAGAGCCTTATAAATATATCAATTTTGATGGAAAAACACATACTAGTGAATTAGAAGTAAAAATACCAATAGTTTTAGATGGAGAAGAAATGATAATACCATGTTATATAGATAATAATATGGGAGATCATTACCATATATTATTAAGAATGAGTTTTTTACAAGCATTAAATCATTATAATATTAATAAAGAAGGAATCTATATAACACATAATAATAAGACATTGTTTTTTGTCCAAAAGAATGAATAATGTAATAACATTTCCATTAGTAGTATATATACAAATTACCATTGTAGAAACTAATATAACAACATGTGCTTTGATAGATACAGGAAGTGATATAACTATTATCAAGACATTTTTGTTAAAAAAATGGAACAATGATAATACTATAAAAATAACAGGTGTCACAGGAATATCGACACTTATTACTAAAAATAAAGAAAATGTAGAAATCCTATTAGGAAGTAAAAAAATAACTATAAACAAAGTATATGCATATGATGTATTAGAATGTGATATATTATTAGGAAATGATTTTGTTCAACAATTCCAATATTACCAACAAAATAACTATATATGATTATGTTAAAAAAACACCATGTGGACATCTACTAAAAATTTCAAGAGAATTTAAACCATACAGAGTTCAGCCAGCCCAGCGTGGTGAAAGGACAATAAAAATACCAATAAAAACAACTATTAAAATACAAAAAATACAAACAACAGAAAAATCAGAATCAATAGAAGAAATAATAAAAAAGATAGGAAATGTCTATAATGAAAATCCATTAGTTTATTGGAAACCCGAACATCCAAGGGCAAAAATAGAATTAACTGAAAATGTAATAATAAGAGTAAAACCAATGATGTACACTATACAAGATACTCAAGAATTTAGAAAACAAATTGAAGAGTTAAAAAAATATGAAATTAATCAGAGCTAGCAATGGACCACATAGTAGTCCAGCCTTTATGGTAATGAAACACTCTGAACAAGTACGAGGAAAACCAAGAATGGTAATAAATTATAAAGAATTAAATAAATATACAAAATTTGATGGATAATTTTTACCAAATAAAGATGTTTTAATAAAAACCTGCAAAAGGAAAAAAAAAAAATATTATCAAAATTCGATTGTAAGTCAGGATTTTGGCAAATCAAAATGGAAGAAGAATCAATACCATATACGGCATTTAGTACGCCTCAAGGTAAATACGAATGGATAATTATGCCATTTGGATTAAAAAATGCACCTCAAATATTTCAAAAAAGAATGGATAATATTTTTAGAAAATATAATGATTTCTTATTAGTATACGTTGATGATATACTAATATGTTCAGAAAATAAAAATGATTATAAAAATAATATTATAAAATTCCTAAAAGAATGTCAAAAAGAAGGAATAGTTTTATCTGAAAAGAAAGCTATTATAGAAAAACCTGAGATAGAATTTCTTGGATTAATTATAGATAAAAATGGAATAAAATTACAGTCTCATATATCTAAAAAGATAGACAGCTTTCCTGATAAATTAGAATCTAAGGAACAAATACAAAAATTCTTAGGATGTTTAAATTATGCAGAAGGATTTATTGAAAATCTTTCAAAAAAGAGACATAAAATACAAATTTTACTTAGAAAAACTAATACTAAAGGATGGAATGAAGAACATATAGAAATAGTTAGATTGCTTAAGGAAGAATGTAAAAATTTACCAAAATTAAGATTACCAAATGAAAAGGATAATTTGATAGTTAATACTAATGCCTCAGATAAATATTGGGCAGCAATATTAAAAACAGATTTAAATGAAATATGTAGATATTCAAGCGGAACTTTCAATCAAGCAGAAATAAATTATACTACTTATGAAAAAGAATTATTAGCAATTATTAGAGGAATAAAGAAATTTTCATTATTTTTATTATCTAAAAAATTTATTGTTGAAACTGACAATTCTCAAGTTGCAGGACTTGTTAGAAATAAATTACCAATGGAACCCCAATATAGAAGGTTACATAGATGGCAAGCATATTTATCATTCTATAATTTTGATATTATTCATATTAAAGGTACAAATAATTATCTTGCTAATTTTTTAAGCAGGAACATTGAATTTGGAGATGGATAATATCAAACAGGTGATATCAGAAATGAAATATGCGGTAGCCTATGCCAAAGAAGAAGCAGATGATATAAAAATTGGAATGGAGACATTAGCTGAGCTCTTAAGTCATAATATTAAATTATTACTTGAGATCAGTGAATCCCATGCCAAGGTTACAAACGAAATGAAAGACAAAATTGATGCTCTTGAAGCATAATTAATGTCTACTGATACAAATAATAGAGGGATTGATGTCTTGGCACAATCCTATGATACCAAACAGGGATACCAACAGGTACCAAGGAGTGATCCACAATGCGAAAGCAGTAGTGGACCCAGTACTATCAAAAGAGATACACAAAGTCCTAGAAAGTTGACCATAAAATCCAATGATGAACATACAAGGGTTATTAGAATCAAAACCGATGAAAATGATGATACCCCTTTATCAGCAAAAGAAGAAGAATATAGATCTTTTGCCAAAATTGTTTATGAATTACAAGAAAATGACTCCTATTTCATATCTTCAGGAGATCATGTTTATCCAAGGTTACTAATTACCAATGATGCAGATCCTGTCATGGTCAAAATGGCAGCAGACTATGGATTTTTAGATCTTATTTATCCCGGAAAAGATCTAAAAGAAATTGAAAGATTCGATGAAATTTTTAAATCTGAAGTATCCAAATTTGCCAAAGGAAGGTCCATATACATAAAATTTTATTCAATCAGTCCAGAAATTGATGGAATAATATTTTATCCTGCTGAGCATATTATAACAATCGGATATGTTAGCAGAGAATTCCAGATTGATGTCGGTCACAATAGAAAGCCATTACCAAAAATCACCCGATCATGGATAAAATCTCGAAGAGTTTTAGGGATGAAAGTTTTATATAAAATGGAAAAAAGCTTGTATGACAAAAAATTCAAATGCCTATGTCAATATGAAGGATGGACTCTTCTCACCAACAATGGAGGAGAAAAATCAACAATTCTGAAAGAATACATTGAGAAATTTGATACTCATCAAATCAATGGACCTATCACAACCATACAAGAGGCATGCAGAATAAGAGAATGCCCCACTTGCCGACAGAATCAAAGATAAAAAGACAAAAATGATAAACACATGGAGGAAAGGTGTCCAAGCTGCTACAGGAGAATCTTTCCAGCTGTATGTAAAAACAAGATTTGAAGGACAATTATAGAAGGACTGTGTCCTTTATCAAAGAAAAGGTAACAAAACAACAAGGATGGAGGGGTCATGAGGCTCTTGATGAAAAGCACGAGGCAATAAAATATTATTAGTATGATGTAAGCAATGATGTAATTTATCTTCAGATTTGTGTATAAATAGAGGCCTTTGGGCTAATGAAAGGGGCAGAGTTGGTTGAGCACTCAAACTGTGAGAGAGCCAAACAAATTACTGTCTTCCATTGTAATCATATTTCAGCCTTTAGATATCAATAAAATTCCAAGTTATTTCAAATCCAAATTGTCTTTAAAAAATATCATGAGTTTCTAAACACCTCATCCCATAGATTCTTGAAAGATTGAAGAAGAATTCCTTTCTTACTTTAACAGAAAGAGAGTTTTCTTTAGTTAATATCTATAATCCGAATTCAAAGAACTGACACAGTGAAGGTGGAAAGCTGGAATAGCAATTATCCCGTAGAGGCAGGAGGCCATTGAAGGGAGCCATTTGCAGATCCAGAACCTGAAGGTTACTCGGTTCTAAGAATAAAGATTTGAGATCAAAACTAAGGTAAAACTATTATTTTTGTTAAATTTAGAAAGATATTTTCTGAAATCTTAAAGAATCGTTGAGATTACTTATCTGAATATTTGCATGGCTAAATTATCTAAATATTTGTATTTATTAGCATTGTTTATCATGATAAGATTTATATAATATGCCAGGATATACAATTGAAAGATTAGATAATTTATTAGAAATTTTATTAGGAAAAATAAATAATATCATCTCTCAAATGGAAAGAATAGATCAATCATCGTTTGAAGAATATTATATACTTGGAGAAAATTTTGATAGATATATGGAAGATTATGTCAATCTATTATATCAAAGGATGAATTTATATGCTAGAATCCGAGATAGAAATAATACATGACAAAATTGAAAAACTATTTTAAAAGATAAGGATATATCCTGCAATATAAAAACACATTTCATTAAGGGTAAAATAGTATTTTTAACAATTAAAACCATTGTGAAAAATAGCAATAGTAAACCGGCCATTTAAAAAATTACCCCTAAATGGTCTCTATCGTTTGCATTCATTGTTAAAATAATTCCTATTATTTCAATTTTGGCATTTACATCCTCATTTCACACCTTCCTTGCGATAATGTCCTTTTCGTCAACCACGTTAATTCTGTTAAAAACATTAATAAATACAATAATTCACTTACGTTTTCGTCTTAATTTTTCGGTTCAATTCGGAATATCAAACGAAGTCGAAATATTACATTCTTAATGTCATTTTGAAGTACTCACGACCTAATATTTCACGACGTTAATGGTGTGTGAAACGGCCAATCGTAACAAAAATTACAGCGCGTCAAAGTAGACCGTTCCAAACTAATATTTCGAAAATTTCGATAACAAGCTAACTTTAAAAAATCTTCGACGATTGTACGCTAGCCGAATCTATAAATCTTCTATATTCTCTCGAAACTCATTTCGAGAACTATATCATAGATATATCGAATTATCTAAATAAATATCGAAAATAGTTATATGAATGTCAAACGCGTGTGTTAAAAAAGACGTATAACTCGTCTTTTTGAATATATTACTTACGTTTTCGTCTTAATTTTTGGGCTCAATTCGGGATATCAAACGAAGTCGAAATGTTATATTTTTAATATCATTTTGAAATACTCACGGCTTAGTATTTCGCGACGTTAATGGTGTGCGAAACGGCTAATTGTAGCAAAAGTTACGGCACGTCAAAGTAGGCTGTTCCAAACTAATATTTCGAAAATTCTATAACAAGCTAACTTTAAAAAAATTTCGACGATTGTACGCTAAGCAAATTCATAAATCTTATATATCCTCTCGAAACTCATTTCGAGAATCTGCGGAAAGGAAAAAGAATTTCACGCTCTTCCTTTCAGGAAAGGAGGATTAGGGAAATCCTCTTGATTGCAGCTTTCTCCAGACCTCCTGGAAAAAATGAATATCGAAAATAGTTAAACGGACGTCAAATGCGCGTGTTAAAAAAGACGTCAAATTTTTTTTTGAATTTATAAAAAAAATTAAAAATTTTAACATCAAATTTTTTCTTACGTCTTTTTTAACACGAGCGTTTGACGTGCGTTTAACTATTTTCAATATTCATTTAGATCATTCGATATAGCTATGATATAATTCTCGAAATGAGTTTTAAGAGGATATATAAGATTTATGGATTCGGCTAGCGTACAATCGTCGGAAAAAATTTTAAAGTTAGCTTGTTATAGAAATTTTCGAAATATTAGTTTGAAATAGCCTACTTTGACAAGCCGTAACTTTTGCTACGATTGGCCGTTTCGCACACCATTAACGTCGTGAAATATTAGGTCATGAGTACTTCAAAATGATATTAAGAATGTAATATTTCGACTTCGTTTAATATCCCGAATTGAGCCCGAAAATTAAGACGAAAACATAAGTGAATTATTAAATTTATTAATATTTTTAACGGTGAAATTAATGTGGTTGACGGAAAGGACCATTATCACAAAGAAGGTGTGAAATGAGGATGTAAATGTCAAAATTAAAATGATATGGACCATTTTAACAATGAACGCAAACGATAGGGACCATTTCTGATAATTACCCTAAATTTTGTATGTAAATCTATCATTTTTTTCTTATTTTTTACACAATTTTTTAAAAGAAATATTTTTCGCCTTAAATAGTCTCTCACAAACAAACCCAAAGTGTATAATCAACGTTATCACACTCTTTACGATCATATGGGCCAGAGTACAATATCTACGAACAAGTATACAAGTGTCGTTGTTTTGTCAAAAGTTAAAACAAAATAATAATAAAAAATAGAGAAATAAATAATTTTCATAAGCATTTATATCCTACCATAATTATATTCGAAAGTTATATGACAAGTGTGTTTTTACACACTTACTAGGTATTTTAACGAACTGATTATTGATGAAATTGAGTTAATTTCTATTAACAATTGTCTAATTGTGACTTTTGTAGGCTAAAATCCCAAATTGGAGTAAAGGAAAGCTAAATGAAAGAAAAATGACTAAAAGTGCACAAAAAGTATGACTTGGGAGACCAAAATGTACAATTGCCAAAAGTTCAAAGACCTTGGGTTGCAATTTCTGGAGGACGTTATTGAAAGGAAAAATCAAAACTTGAGGATCAAATTGTACAAAGTCGTAGTTGGGAACCTAGTGTGCAAATATTTGGAACGGTTTTTTCTAGGCTTGAGAGAGAGAGAGAATAGTGGGAAAGAAAGGAAAAAATACAAAGCAAGATTCAAGATTTTAATCCTTCATTTTTTTCAATAATATATTCAAGGAATGCGTTTCTTCTATTATCTTGTATCTTTTAATTATATCCCTCATTTTGTAATGGATTTCATCTCTATTTTCTTGTTATATTGTGTAATGGGCCCTTCATTTTTTCAATAATACATTCAAAGAACGCGTTTATTCTATTATCTTGTATCTTTTAATTATATCCCTCATTTTGTAATGGATTTCATCTCTATTTCCTTGTTCTATTGTGTAATGGGCTAAGTGTTTAAGGTTGAGATTTTTTAATTTAGCTTGACCCAAGTTTCATTAATATCAATATATTTATCGTTTAATGTTAAAATTGTCATTGTTATTGTGCATTTTTTATTGTGTTTACATCTCCATCATTTATTTGGCCAATATATGATTGAGTTAGATGGTTTGTGCAATTATCGAGAGATTGTTATACTTTCTAGACCAAAATAATTGATGCCCTAGGTTATTTTAGGAGATAGAAATATATTCATAACTCTAGGTGATCCATTGAGATATTTTTACTACGATTCAATGTGGTTGATTGTGTTTTTATCAACATAGAGATATAGTGGACAAAACTAATCAACTAGAGTTATTTTCGCTCGAAAGAGGTAATTAGCTAAAATTGGAAAATTCGGTTCTAACATTGTAATTGGGTGATTTACATTTTTGGTTTATAGAGATATTAATGAAACGACGGTTAAGCGATATCGTAATTCCAACTCATTTAAAATTCAAAATATTGTCACTTTCACAATTGTTAGTTTAATTAAAGTCTAAAATTATTTTCTTTTCATTTCCACCTTCAAAATTTTTAATTGTTTCTTTACCGTTAATTTGAATCAACTATTGTGTAATTGGAAGAAACACTATTTGAGGGATCGACTTGGACTCTACATTCACTTTATTACTTAAACGCGTCTGTGCACTTGTGGCATATATTTTTAGCAAAAAAAATTTTGGTGCTGTTTCCGAGAGTGTTTTATTTCAATTACTATCTTTTGTTGATTCTAATTTTCATAATTTGTATTCTTTGTTATTTTGTATAGCTTTTATATCTTTATTGTGAAGTTAATTTCTTAATTTTGATTTCCTTAGGTCTTCGGTAGTGCATGCTTCATCTTAGAAGTTTTAATCTTTTCAAACTTGATCCAAATATTGAACGGACTTTTCGAAGAAGGCAAACGAAAGAAAGAGAATTAAGAAGGCAATTGTTAATGGAGATGGCCCAACAAGGAGAAAATGTGGAACCTAATGTTCAACCGAAAAATATTCCACGAGGTGGCGTTCTACCGGGTTTTGGTAACCAAACAGGGAGGGCTTAAGGGCTCGTTGTGAATGAGGAAAATATGTTATTTGGGGACTTCATGAACCTACCTGTAGTAGAGAATGAATCAATTATTGTCTACCCTTCATATGAACATCCAAACTTTCAACTTCGACCGGATGTCATTAGTTTGTTTTCCAATACCATTCCATTTTATGGGAGGACCGATGAAAACCCACACTCTCATTTTGCACGATTAGTAGAGAATATTGGCAATTTAAAATATGAAGGCATGTGGAGGCGATCTGAATGAGATTATTAGTTCATACGTTAAAGGATAAGGCAAGGGTTGGGTTGAATATTATTAGTTCATACGTTACGATGATTTGAATTTACCCTATGTTTGATGTCTATTTTGTATCCAATTTTTAGCCAAATTATAGAAGTTACACGAACGTGTCAGGGAGGGGCAGAAACTTTTTGCCCCTACACATAAAATTATCGATTTACTCCTACACATAAAATTCATTCTTATGTAAATAATGACAATCCATTATTTGGTTCCACTGCAATCAATGCTTTATGCAAGTTGGGCCCCATTCTCATACACCAACAGTCACATTATGTATTAAAATTTGGGCAAAATGATTCCCACACATGGGCTTAATATCAATTTTTTGCGTAGTTATCATACATGAGAAAATAAAAAACAGCCTTCATTTTGTTCTCATTATTTGGTATTATAAATTTTTGAATAGTATTTTTTAGAAGAATGTGTAGTTAAAAAATGAATTTTTTGATTTACGTGTAATATTATTTTATGATAGATTGTGTAGTTAAAATAAAGGAGGAAAATTATAATGTGAAATAATAGAGCCAAACAGGTGCTCACTATGGAACTCTTTGAGCATTCTATAAACTCATCCTAATTAATATAGGCAGGCCCACACGCACTCGTGGCAAAACTTGGACCTCCTTAATGATCTATGATCTGTTTGTTCAAAATGGGGACCACTCTTCCCTCACCCATATATTCCACTTCCCATAAAAATCCCCCCTCCCCCAAACCCCACTCAACCATTTGTTACTCTGCAATGCGGATCTAATGCACCCGCAAAAGGAGTTAATTTAACCAATCCTCACTGAAGTTTAAAATGATTACTATTTACTCGCTCATCTTTAACGGGTTACCCAATGGTCACTCATCTTTCAATAATTTTATCCATCCACCATTCATTTAACTTCCACCTCTCTAAATAAACGAAAATCTACACGTGGAAGACAGAAATAAACGTGGCAAACCCTTTCTGTTAAATATAGACAACCTAGAATTAACCTACAACATTCATTCTCTTAAAATCACACCTTCAACCTCACTTCTCTTGCCTTAAATCCGAACCCAGAATCAATCCAACAAGTTCAGAACCCCCAATTCAAACTCTTAATTCCAAATGCCCAAACCTCCAATTAGGAAGACGTTAGTTCAATCCGATATTTGTTGCTCTCAAAAACCTACAACATGGCTCCTTTTTTTCCTTTTCTCTTTCTACAGAAAATCATTCATTTTTAACTCTGATACTAACTTGAAATGCATGAACTAAGCATTTATCATTTATACATGTGCAGTTCCATGAGTTGAAGATGCACCAGATGATGAAACAGCAACAACATGGGAGTGGAGTTTGAGGACAGGGCAAGGGTAGGTACCTGCAAATGGTTCCGAATGTTGACAGAGGAGGCTGAGTTCAGTTGGAATATGATGTACAGAAAAATGAAGATGTCTAATGAGTTTAGTTGGCAGGTTTTTTAGATCAGTATATGTTTGCTGAAAATGTTCAAGCTTTGAATATGACGACATAGATGGCTAGTTACTTCTGCAACCGAGTGCAAAATGTAATTTTGCGGTATACCATTGAAAGATATTGGTTGTCACTCAATGAAGAAACAAGTGGCATGAATGATGTTCTGCATCAGTTATACAACTTAACGGTCAACATGCCTCATTTACTCCCCAGGTGGAAAGATGGATCGCAGTCCTATTTGGGGCTGATAATAGAAATGAAAATGATGTAGTGGTTGAAATGGAGATCAGTACTATGCCTATAAGCCACCACATCAAATATGGAGATCACTTGGGTTTTGGCTTTGATCAATGGCGTAGGGGTCAAATTTGTTTTTTTTGTAATGCATTTTGCACAAGTTGAATAGCTCGTTTGTTGTAATGTGTATTTGTAGTTGGTTGTAATATGTGTAACTTGGCTTTATGTACTTTGTATTATTGGATGAATGAATCATCTTTTAACTTGGTTGTTTTCTTATTTGTGGTTGAGTTGATACAATGGTTGAGTTGAGTTGATGCACCATATTGGCTAGAATCAGGCTAACGCACCAGATTGCACATTAGATTGATGCACTAGCCTAATGTATATCAATCTGATAGTCAATCTTGTTCATCAGTAGATTGAAAGGCGTGTGCATTCAGCCGATGCACCAAAATTAGGTGCATCAACCACAAACATATACACCTTATAAAATCAATGCACCATATTTCATATGCATTAGTTGATGTACCAGAATCAGGTGTATCATAACCAGAATCTAGCTAATGCACCAGAATTAGGCTAAGCTGATGCTCCAAATTAGATACTGATGCACTAGCACCAGAATTTAGGTGCATCAGCACCAAGAATCATCTTTGAATATAAACTAGTAAATTGCTGGAATATAACCATTCATTCAAAAAACATTCATCCATGATGGTTAAACTACATTTCAAAAAACGTTCTCTGACCACTCTAATGCACTAAACTACATAAAAAAATACCTTCACTATCAAAAACTTCCATGACGACCCTAAACTATGGCCATTTAGAACATAGGTTGCCAATCGAAAATAAATTCTACTGAGTTGCTCTACTCTTCCTTGTCATTGCATGTGCAAAAGGAACTGATCCTCTAAACACTCTTGTGTACTTCATCCTATCAGCCATTTTTCTTGCATTTTCTTGGGCTTCTAAGACCAAAAAACTCGTCAACCATGTTGGCTAGTGGAATGTTTTCAATTTGCCTTACTGCAATAGGAAAATGACCATTGTTGTTACATTGTGCATCACTTGTGACCCCAAGTCCAGGTGTGACATGAAAATGTATCCATTTGTTGGAGGAATTTGTTGCACTTCATTTGTTGAATTAGCGTTTGCTTTTCGAGGTACTAGCTTGGCCTATGATAGAAAAAAATGGTTATGACTCAAAAATACGAAATTAATGGAAATCATAGTAATATTAACAAAACAAAAAAAATTACCCTTAAACTTTGACTTTCAACTTGGGCTAGATCTATCTCGATTTATATGATTAAGATCATTTCCAGCCCAATCCTGAAATCAAGAAACATAGTTAAAGACTTAATTTCAACGACATAACTTTGGAACATGCTAATTTCATAGTAAAATACAAGACAGCCTCATGTGGTGCATTTGTCTTATCATGGTAACGCTTGTTGTGGTCGGTTAAACCGCATACAACACAAGTCGTCTTTACTGTGCCTTTTTTCTTCATTCTTGAGGCGGAGCCTGAATGAGTGATTACATCTTCATCTTGCTACCTTATTCGCTTTTTCTGTTTCCTTCCCCTCTTCGCCGTAACCCAACCCGGTGGTTGTAAAGGGAGAGTATTCACTTTCGATCACAATTTCTTACCGTTAATGGGATTCAAAATGTTTTCATAGCACTGTAGATAGGTTTGCATTGTATTGCACTCATGGACATACTTTGTAGGATTATCCCCTCTGCCTAGTATAACAGCGACCCTGTGCCCACATGGAATTTAGGTCAAATCCCACCTCCTACATGCACATCTCTTGTTTGACAAATCAGCCATATATTCCCCAGTAGGACATTTCACATAGAACTGTGGGCCCCCAGACCATTCAACTTCACACTCCTCAACTATTTTTATAGATTTAACTAATTTTTGTTGGATCTTAGGACACAAAGGTCCTCTGGATCTTCTCATCTTATCCCTCCTTGATTGTATCATCTTCATGCAGCTAATATGCATGTCAATTAACATAGTTAAGATTGATTTCTCCCTATCTTCTAACACTACATTGTTGAAAACTTCACATAAATTGTTAAGCACTATATCACTCTTTACCTTAATTGAGAAATGAGACTTACTCTATCCGCGTGGATCCTTTTTCATTAACCACACATATGCACCCGCACTCTCTCATCCATAAAAAACTTCCAATCAGGCACAGTAGTTGACTTTGCAGCTTTCCATAAGTAGCCTTTAAGTGTCAAACTCTTAAAATCAGCCCTAAAAAATTTATGTACATGTGCCTCACACAAAACCTATGTTCAATATTAGGGTACAAGTCTTCAATAACCTTTTGTAATCCCTTCTACCTATCAGTCATAAAAGTCCATTCATTGCTATTCACAATCCTTAGATCTTCACCCAAATGACTAATGAACCATCTCCAATTTCTAGCATTCTCAGTCTCTACTATTGCGTATGCTATTGGGTAAATACAATCATTGGCATCTAGTGTAACAGCAGCAAGCATATGTCTGCCAAAATTCTCTTTCAAAAAACACCCATCCAAGCCTAAAAGTTGCCTACAACTACTCATAAAAACCTCTCTTGCAGGCTTCTAAACATATATAAATCCCTTGAAACTTCGACTCATGCGTGGTAACTATACACGTGGATCCTGGATTGCTTCTCAAAGTCTCACAAGCAAAAGACCAAAGCAGGCCAAACCGGTGTTCATTGGAGCCCTCAATTAATATCCTCACGTGTCTTCTAGCTTGCCATACAGTAACTCTATTGATTAATAATTTCAAGTTATCTCTCACAGCCTTAATAATGAGTTCTGACTTCCAATCAGGGACAACCTTGAAAGTATCTATGTACTTCTCAGCAATGTACTTAGCTATGCAATGTCTATTTGTTCTGTCTCGTATGCATGTATGCTGTGAAATGAATGTCTTACTTTGCACATAACCCTTCTTCTTATTCCATGAAGTCCAAATCTTCCACTTACAATATTTTTTTTACACACTCCATGTGCTCTCCTATTATCATTCGCCTTAAATATCAAATTACGCCTAGTGACAACTCTATGATGTCTAACTGCTTTCTTAAATTCTTCTATATCTTCGAACTCTTTTCCAACCTCTAGTTGTGGATTAAACTTATCCATCTCAGTATCATAAGTAGGGAAACGCTAATTATTTTCCTCACCTGAAGAATGATCATATGCAACTCTTCCTCAGAATATGCATAACATGGATCGTCCAATTCTGAGTCATTATCTTTACCAGCTTCAAGGTCAGCATTCAGACCAACCACAACTCTTTCCGATACATTTCTTAGATAATGAAAACCACCATCGTCCACATCATCCTTCGAGTCATTTAATTGGCACTCAAGTGGCAACAAGTCTTCACTCTCATTGTTCGTCACTAGAATGAAAAAAGACTAGGGTTAATGTTTGGTACATACATATTCGGTTTAAATTTGATTAAGGTATTACCACATGTAAAAGACTATGGTTAAGGTATTGCAACAAAAGCGTTGCTAGGGTTTCAGTGAATCCGATTTTTATTTTTAAATAAACATCCAATTTTTTATTTTTTTACTTTATGCCCATAGTTATGAGGGCCTGTGGGTTCAATAAGGTGTTTGCCCTACATTTATTTTCGTCTTCCAAGTGTAGATTTTTGTTTTTCCTCTAGAGAGCTGTGGTTGTTGTTGTGGTGGTGGCACGTTTCAACAATGTAGTATAAAAATTACCTTCTTGTGGTCTTTGTTGCTCATCTTTCAACAATGCATCTTCTATAAAATTATTGTCCATATGAGGGCCTTGTGGGTCACCTATGCCCTCTATAATGCAGACAAGTGAAGATTTTCCAAGCCTAATAAGTTGATTTCAGGGAAAATTTTGAAGAAATTGATAAGATTTTTCTTAATTTTCCCTCCCAGTGATGAAGTATGGTGAAAATATGGAGATGGCGTGATTTGGTGAGAGAAGTGAGGTTGAAGGCGTGATTTTAAGTGAATAAATGTTGTGGGTTAATTCCAAGTTGTCCATATTTAACAGAAAAGGTTTGCCACATTTATTTTCGTCTTCCACGTGTAGAGATTTGTTTTTTAGAGAGGTGGATGTATAAAAATATTGAAAGATGAGTGACCATTAAGTAACCCATTAAAGATGAGTGAGTAAGTTGGTAACTATTTTAAAGTTAAGTGAAGATTGGTTAAATTTACTCCCGCACAAGCTGTCACTCTTCTGGTTCATTCCAATTGGGCCATAACTTTTCACTAATACGGTTACATTTCGCCCCCCATTAAATTATCAATTTACTTTAACCCCTATTCTTCTTTTCTATTTACTGGTTATAACATTTACTATAGTAAACACTCGACGTTGCTAATTATATTAACAGATTGCATATTTTGTTGGAGAATTAATAAAATATCTCTACGGTAAGAATTTTAACTTTAAAGGATCAAAATTCCTTGCAACGAATTTTTTTTGTTAAAATTTAATATTTTACGTAAGCTTGTCGATCTACATTAAATTTTATCGATTGTATTTAATTTGGTGGTAAAACTTTTAATATAAAGCCAAAAAAACTTGGAATCGTCTATTTTTTTTCTTTGAAATTGAGATGTGAATCTATGTTGACAATATCGTAAAAAAAATACTTTTGGTATTGAATATCAAAAATCAATCAGGGCTCTTTACTTTTCTTTCATTTGTTAATCATCTCGACTTGTATATTTTCTATATAGAATGACGAACAAGATTCAACATCTAATAATTATTTCACTTATGCTACTCTGTTAGGGCCAATAACATGGTTTGAAATAGATGTCGTGTGTCAGCATCTGTTTTGTCAATTTTTTTTAATTTTTTTAAACCATTCAATCAATGTATGACACGTGTCCCATGGATTCAAATATATTGGCTGTCCCTATTTTTGTAGCATTGCTCTGATTATTTTACAATAATATAAACCAATGCAAGAGATGCAAAAAGTCAAAAAATGTCACTATTGCATTATCCAAATCTCCACAAACAGCTTTTGTAATTTTTTTGATTTATATAATGTATATTTTTCTCCAGCACGTTTGAAAGAAATAGCTTTTGTTTGAGCCCTATTTTGGACAAAAAGAATATATTTTTGAATAATAATTTTTGAAGAATATGTGATTTAAAAGTATGAAATTTTTTTATTTATGTGTAAAATTATTATATTGAAAAATGTGTTGTTGAAAATAAATTTTGAAAAATGAGTTTTTAATAAAATAAAACTCAAACAAGAGTATAATAATAAAATAAGTAATATTATTCATGATCAATAATTACAATAGTCATTATATATTATAGTTTATTATTTAGAGTATTAATTTATTATTTTATATAACAGAATTATTGAAAATTAATGTCTTGAATAATAATTTACCATGTTGACTAATGGGACAATGAGTAGCATCCCTAATAAAATACCTAAAAATGGTAAAATAAATCCGATAATGCGTAACCACGTGGCAGTGGAAAGGGTAAATTAGTAAAGTTGCTTCCTACCTCACCCACTGCCACAGGCAACAATTTTCCACTCAGCAATTCAGGCACGGAGATATTCCTGACTCCGGAGTTTCTAGCGAGAGAAAAAGAAATACAGAGAGAGAAAGCTCAGAAGATCCTTGGCACTTTGAATTTTCTCTCCCCAGGTAAAAAGTTCAATTCCTAATCCGCGAACCTTAAGGGACAGATCTTATTGAAGAATAAGAATCTTTCAAAATATATTAAAATTGCATAGAAAGTTTTAAGTTTGTATTTAATCAAGCAGTGCCGCTTTGCTTTTTAATAATAATTGTTTTCGCCTTTTCTGTTAAATTTGTGACCGAGAGTGTGTTAAAGAAATTCATTAGCTAAAATTAGTTGAATTTTAAATCTTGTTTCTGCCGCTTCGATTCTATTGAAATTCCGATTATGCTGATTATTATTGATATGTTTATTGAAAGTAAATCGTGGTTTTTCTAGTTTTTGATTGTAAGCCTATCTTTGGTTTCGCTAAAAATTAGAATTTTAGTAGATTTTGATAAATTTTGATGAAATGTGTCCATAAAAAGTTGTTGGTCCATGAAACTTGGGATTAAAATTAATCGATGACTTTGAGTTACATTTTTGTCAACTTATTTGATAACAGTGCTCGAAATAAAAGCTCAAACACAGTACAACGATTGAGCTTGGGTTCTTCTCAAAATTTTAGGTTAGTATACGTGAAATTATGTGTTTTTACGAGTATGTTTGTGTACGGATCAGTAGAATGTACATTCTAGTCTCTGCAATGCCAGGTCCACGTGCAAGAATCAGCATTATGACGACTGTAGACAAGTTTGGCAACTTCGGTAGATCGAAACTCTGCAGGATTTTGACACAGAAAGTTGCAGGAAAGTTCGATTGCCATTTCTGAAAATGAAACAAGTATTAGTTTCAATAAACCAAATGAAACTTGTCTTTAAAATAAGAATTTGTTTTAAGTTTGTAGACAAGTTTAACAACTTTGATCGACCGATCTGGACTGCGGTCGATCGAAACTCTGTAGGGTTTTGACACAGGAAGCTGTAGGAAGGTTCGGGTGAGCGATGATCGACCAAAAGTTGTATTTTGGTAGATCACTCGGTCGACCGAAATATGAAGAACTCCGATATTCTGTTTTAGCTGAAGAGTATAACAATTTGAACACAAATTTTGATTTATGTAATTGTAGATATTTATCCGTAATTGAACAAAGAAAATAATATTATGAACTGCAAATATAAGAATAGAACAAATAATTGAAATTGCAGTAAAGGAAATTCCAAACCGAGGCTTGTGCGAACACAATTTCCTTAAAACAAATTTGCTCCCTTGCCGAGAAAAACGAAACCAAGAAAAGAAAAATGCGACCAGAGATAGTACTATAAAAGATGCAGACACAGGTTATGCAGAATGATTTTCGTAGCCCTTCAAAGGGGCCAATTTTTTGTCAATCCGGTCCGGCATTCGTGTGCGCAGGTCGCGCTCACATACTAGTTCAAGGTTCGAAACCTATTTTGATCCGTGATTTGCACCCCCTGTTCGTGCACGTGAAGAGAGCCTCTATACTACACATAATTACACACTTCCAAAGTGTAGCCATATATAAAATGGTTCTTGCTTTCATAAACTTCCTACGTGGGATAACTCAACTTTAATTTTTCCCTCCAAAATAGTCTCCTTTCAATTGACATACTTTGAATTTCAATTTCTCATTCACCCAATCATCAATTTTGGCAAGTAAATATATGATTTCGATGTACTCACGGAAGAGAATACAAATCAATCTTGATCTTCCAAATTAGCCAAACGGGTCCCGCTCAAAATTCGTGTCTTTTTCCAACATTCTGTTCATAGCCCCACTGGTAATTTCATTGGAATTTTTGTAATGTTTTTTCTGGAGTGGGTTTTATTATTATTATTATTTTTTTTTTTGGGGGGGGGGGGGGGGGGGGTGTTGTTAATCTGATTACCATTTTTCATTGACTTCGGGATAATGAATGTGTTAGATTGCAGGACCCTGAATGGTTTAATGATTATTGATGTGTACATAACTTCTAGTTGGTGATATGATAAAATTTATTAACTGAAAAACCTCTTATTTCGGAAAGAAGGGCATGCGGCTCCTTTTATTCTCTATTTTTTAATTGTCTCAATATTTTTAAGGAGTCAGTTTCATCACGAAGTTTGTTTCTTTGGAAAATGACCTCTTTTCATGAGTTCCTCGTGTCCACAGTGCACACCTCTGTGGTGTTTTATACTTCTCTTCTCTATCTTTGTGGTTCATATCTGTTGTACATAACGTGCTTAGGATGCCATGCTCATGCCCGTTGGTTATGTTGATAAATATAAGAATTTTTGGCATTTTGTTCCAATGATCTTTTTTGCACTCTGGATATGCAAGTTCCATGGTTATTTTGCTTAAATGGAATTGCGCTCTTGTCAGAAGTAGTAATCACTTGCATAGACATTATTAGCCCAGGCTCCATAGGTCATATTTTACAAGTGCTTGTTATGTCATAGGATGATAGGTTTCTTGTGGTGGCTAGAAGTGCAGTGAGTTTGACTCTTTGAGGAAATGCAGCTTCTCTGTCTTACATGGATTCTCTCAAATAAATTCTTCTGAAATTGCAAGAGACGTAGTACTTTGGAGCAGCAAACTTATGATGTACAGGGTGTAAATTTGTAACAATTGCGTATTATAAGCGTTCTTTCATAAAAAGAGTATCTGGACCAGTTTGTCAGGGTTTATTAAAGCAAATATGATGCTGCAGGAAATCATGCTTTCAGTGGGCAGGTTTTCAATTCTGTTGTGATGAGGAAAATTACTGATCCAATCCTTTGGATCAAACATATCAATTCAAAGTTCTGGATAGATTGCTTCAAATGATCATTTATCTAGATTGCTTGTTTAACTGCAAACAGACATTGGAGTACCGGCTCAAAGCCGGGAACAGAAAACTGGCAGTAAAAATTATCCATTTACACGTGCATCTGGATAATTATAGAAATAGATTTGCTCACTAAAAATAGGATTGAGACTGATATTAATCTACTGTTATAAAACTCAGATTTTATGGAGGAAATAATTTAATGAAATCAATAGAGGTTTTTGGAGTACAATATTGATTGCTAATGTTTTATATCTTATGCATCAGTTATCGTATTTCGATCTGATGCTGCTTTTGATACTATTGGAAGACTTCATAGGGTTTATGTTGTTATCCGACACTGGATTTGCATTGTTTATTTATTGTGCTCTTATCATCTCTCTTGTTCTACTGGTTTGTTCTATACCTAAAAACTACATGTTTAAATTTTAAATAGAATATTGACTTTCAGATAGCAAGGCTGATGAGCGACAAAAACACTCCGAGCCGCAAATCCAATCATCTTTGGATACTGGGATCACTCATCCTGGCAATTCATCACCGAATATGCATTATGCATCACCTGCCCTTGGAGTTGGAAATGCTATGGTATTCTTTCTGGCGATGAGTTATTTTTATACTTTTGCAATACTGCAAACATCTTGCTACCGTGCAGAAGATTTTAAAAGCTTTCAGACCTGATTTGAGACACAAAATCATCTATTTTTGAGTCTTTTCCTAAATCATGTCTTTGTTGTTTTGCTGCATAGAAGACCTAAACATTTCCTCGCATGGTGGCTGTTTTGTCAATAACAATTTAGTTTGAAAGACCATGGAACTGCTAACTGCCCCTTAAAAACTCTTGTCCTCATAAAATTATGATTATCATAATCTGTATTCAACAGGAAAGAAATGAAGAAAGTGAAAACAGTCTAATGTTTGGTGAAGTCACACACTAAATTGTATGAAATTGACCACAAAAGATTTAAGGTGTGACATTTTCCTCACATACCAATTTTATCTGATCTTCTGACGCTGAAATGCTGATTTTTTTGACATATATGTAAGTATTAGTGATTACTTGTTCTCATTTTCATCACTTTTATTGAAATATAATATGTTGCAGGCACAAACAGCTTACCCATATCCAGATCCTTACTACCGAAGTATCTTTGCTCCCTATGATGCACAGCCTTATCTTTCACAACCTTATCCATCCCAACCAATGGTATTTCCATGTAATACCCTCATTGTATTGGAATATTCCTGTAGATTTGAACTTCAACTCTTTCTCGGTTCAGGTCCACCTTCAGTTTATGGGAATTCAACAAGCTGGTGTTCCTTTGCCCTTGGATGCTGTTGAGGAGCCTGTATTTGTTAATGCAAAACAATACCATGCATATTGCGACGTCGGCAATCCCGCGCAAAAGCTGAGTCAGAGAATAAAGCTGCCAAGTCTCGGAAGGTATTGCATGGAGTTGTTTACTTCTAATCTAGATAAATTTATAATTCGAATTCAATGTTGCAAAACATTGTTAATTTATAGGTGTCCTCAATTCTAATACTCCATTTTCTTTTGTTTTTTACATATCATAACTCGGGAGGTTTGTAAAGCTTGGGTTAGATCCTTCATGTTTTTCTTCTCTTGAAATTATCTTAAACAAGAAACTTGAGGGATTCAGAAAATATTCTCCAGAGCTCCTAGGCAAAAGCTCAGATGCACTGCTAGGATCTTGAGGTCTTTGTTAAGATATATATTAGAGTCTTTTCTGGGAGGCCATATCTTTCAGCACCTTAACTTTAGAGCTTACCATTCAACTGATTTTGCAGCCCTACTTGCATGAATCTCGACATTTGCATGCATTGAAAAGAGCTCGGCGAATGGGGGGTCGTTTTCAGAAGAAGAGTGGGAACCAGCAGAAAGATATGGAATCAGGGGATAAATCGGCCAACATTAATCTAAACCTGGAAAAAATTGATCCCACTTCCTCTGAAAGTGCCTCGTGAAGATTTGATTAACGCTGTGTTGTCGTAATTTAGCTTTCTATGTACAAATTCAGTGATAGGTTCATTGTAGGGAGTTGCAGCACTGTTGCAGGTGGTGAATTTTCAAAGTGAAGTAGCAGTTTTCTTCTCAAGTAAAGGTTTAACTTATGCACTCTCCCATACATGGTGATAATTGAGTTGCTATTTCCTTTTGCAATTGAAGTTTGGCTACTTGAGAATTTATCAATAAATTTAGAGAGAATTTATGATTATATTCTGTTTTCCCAAGAAAATAAAATTAGGTGATGTGAAGCATGATGGTTCCTACTTAGTTCTTGTTATATTCTGAATGAGGTTGATGCTTAGTGGACCAATTGGTATGGTTGACTTTTGTACCTAAAACCAGTCTTGAAGAGTCAAGTCTGTCTACCAGGTGATGTCGCCGATCCTACGAGAAGGATCACAACATCGCCCGAGGTAGACTAAGCCCATGGACCACCCAAACTTGGTCCATGTTTTCAGAAAACGCCATTTTCTATAAAATAAGTCTAGTGGTACATAATGAGGTGTACCGAATGGTGTACACCCTCCTCCATGGGGGGCTCACTTCAATTAATTGTATTTTATTCGCGTGGGCCCTCCTTCCATTTGAAGGAGGTTATACACCATTTGGTACATCCCGATGTACCACTAGAACGGTTGTTTTCTATATCACTATGTATTTTTAGGAATGGACAAGGATGATCCCTTCGTACATAACAACACCCGTGTCACATTAGCAACAAGAGCCTCACACCCCCAAGTTATTTTCAAATTCACACTCTTTGCAAATCTTTCTAGTATAGAGCAACCGCTTCTTTCAAGTATCTGAGCAACCTTGCACCATTGTCACACAAGAGGGTTTGCTCTCTCTATATATACACCGAATTGATATATATATACATATATACATACATATACACATACACACACACACACACACACACACATATATATATATATATATATATATATATAATTAGTTTTGTAACCAACCATTATCTCTCACTACGTGTGTGTATTATTATTATTATTATAGCACGGATATGCCAATTTTATCTCAATCAAAGGAAGGATTGGTTACTGAAAATTTCAAGCCACCGCAATTACCTCATTATTATTTTTATATGTTATGTAAATTCCAAGGTTATCTAAATTCTAATGTTGCATCATTTCCATTTTGCCTAAAATTCTTACGTTGTTTGGACTGATCTCTTGAGATTCTTCAAAATCTTTTCACTAGAAAAGGACATGTAATTTTTGTCCGTAATCTTATCACTAATGACAAATACCCACTAACATGTTTAAATATTTTATTTCTCGAATGTTTTACGATATTTTAGTTTTTTTTCTTACTCATAAATAATAAAACGTTACTTATATTTTAAGAGTCATCACGAGTCAATAAAACGTTACACATGATTCTGGATGATGATGAAACATGAGAGATTCATAGCCAAACATATGCTAAATACAGGTTTAGGGTAAGGGTATGGTAGATCTCTTCCTTCACAGCTCCCGCAAAAGAGGAAATTATGACGGGCCCCTAGAAATAATTTTGCCTGCAGGTCCCACATTCATGACTTTTTCCAATTGGCTTGGCATGCATGTATATATAGATGTCAAACTTTTTCGTGGTCCATAGAGAAAAAATGTAAAACTGTTGCCAACAGCTCATAAGAAATGATAAATTCGTAAAGACAGACATACAATATACATGAAAACGAGCAAAAACCAAGCCTTTTATATATAGTTCGACATCTGTAGTCCCTGTTTGGTGAGAATTAATTTTTTTTTTTTTTAGAATTCGATAAAATTTATGAAATATGTCGTTAAAAAGTTGTGAGTCCCATTAAATGTAGTTAAAATTAATTGTTGACTTTGATTTGGATTAAAATTTTGACTTGAATTAAAATCAATATTTTAATCTCCACTAAACAGGAGCCTACTTTCCTCTGAAATGAAGTGTTGCCACCAATCTTACATTTTGTGACATGTCCATGGATGATTTGTTGAGAAAAAGGGCTCGACCCCATACATACATACATGTACACATATATACACATACATACATACATACATACATACATACATAAACAGGGAGCTGAGGGAGGGAGATGTAAAATGGAAGCAAGGAAGTGGATTTGAATAAAGAGAAACGTGCAAGGTGAGTGGTTGCAGAGGCTGAGCACACACTTTTAGTGCATGATAAAACAGGGTGACCACCCAGAGCTTTTGGGGCTGGAAAGAGACCTCCACTTTAGTTTAATTTTGCAAAATCAAGCAATGCTATGTTGGAACATACATGCCTTTGTGGACCAGCTGCTCCATTGATAACCCTATACTTTTGTCCCAAAGGAAATTTTGAAATAAATTAGAAAAAGACTTGGACACAAATTCAGTTCTAACTAAATCAGGTCGTATGTAGGACTAAGTCGGTTCATAGCATGAATCTTTAATAGACGATCGAGCCTCTTATATGATAGCTTGTCGAGCTTGGTGGACTTGGCCACCTGGCATCCGCGACTCTCGACACATTTTGACACTTCTTGTAAAAATATAAAACCTTTAATCGACAATCATAGTTGGGGAGAAGCTGACACCAAGTGAATCTGTGTACGTAAATATTGAGCCCCACCAATATCCTTGTGGATCTTATTTTTGTGTATATGCTTTGGATGCTTATTTTTCAACCCTTTATGCCAAATGTCAACCTTGTGAAATCTTAAAGTCAATTGGTTTTCACCCTCTCTCTCTCTCTCTTCCTCGGATTCTTTCTAATGAAGGATTGGTAGTGGTGGGGAACACTCTCAATTCAGACAAAAGTTAATTAGGTTGTTGCCTGTCGACCTTTATATATTAGGGTTTTTAGGTCCAATCTCTAAGGCTAAATCTTTTAACAAACATAATATAAAACAAAGAAGATTTGTCCAGTCAGGAGACTTGAGATTAAAGCCACTTAGCAAACATTGTTTCTTCCTAATGTGGCATATTAGAATCATATCAATAGGACCCTAATTAATGACATTTTGTTATGCTACTTAGCTTCCGTTGAAAGATAAAAATACAATAGCGTAAAGTACAATTGTCAAAATTTTAACTTAATTTTCTATATTATAAGAGTCCGTTTGAGCATAATTAAAATCTGATTTTAATTTAAATCAATGTCAAAAAATTAATATTAGAGCTTGTTTGGTAGAAATTTCAATTCAATGTATCAAACATGACAATGAAATCTTACAAGAACATACACATAACCAATGTGTTGTTTGTATTGTTTTTTAGTGTTTTGGCTGAATATATTTCTTATTTTACTATAAAATAACCATTTGATGTAATTTTTAATTTTAAAAAATAGAGTATATATGAAATTTATATACTATATCTTGTGTAGACTCTTTTTAAAATTCATTTTCAGTCATACATTCCCCCATAAAATAATATTATACGTAAACCCTAAACTTTTTAACCTCGAATTATCAAAAAAATCACTATTTAAAAATACATTTTTCCACAAAATCTCATTTTAATGGAGCCTAAATAGGGCATAACATATTTTTGTAAATTTCTTTATCATTCGAGCCAAGTGGGTGAGATTATTTCATGAAGGCTTCCCTCGGGAAATTGAAATATTTCTATCTTAAAGTAAATATTCTATGACCTATTTTTGTTCAGAAATGCTCCTTGTACATGGCCCCTCACTGTAGAGGGGGGCCCACATGTTTAAAAAATATTTGGCCTCCTCTACATTGAGGGGGCCTGTACAACATCTGATCAAATAATCAGGGACGGATACAATGGGGGGGCTGATTGGGCTGTAGCCCCCCCACTCAGGTCCAATTTTTTTTTTTAAAAGGTTTTTTATATTTTTTTTTTTGAAAAAACTATTTTTTCATGCGTAATTTTTTTTTTTTTTTTTTTGCGCAGTAGTCTGATTTGAAATTTTGTAACCCGATTTCGAATCAAATCCTGGATTCGTCTCTGCAAATAATACTGTACAAATAACATCTCTCAAATTTGTTAGCAAAGTGTGGGATTTTATTTATTTATTTTTTGCCCGAAGTTGCCTAATCTCGATTTTCCCACACTTATCTAGTACATCTGTCACATCACTTCGTTAGACATTATTAATTAAATGATAATCACCAATGAGCATTAAAATCAAAACTGTTTTAATGAATAATTTAAACAATTATGACATAGTCACCATAAGATGATAGATTGTTTGAGGATATTTTAATTATAAAAATCCAAATTCTCAGACAAATCAAAAGGCTGTTACTTTTAATTCCTTTATCACTTAGGAGATTTTTTTGGCTCATTTATTCTAACTAAAACAAACATATTAAGATTTCGAAATTATAATCAAACGTTGTCCATTGGTCCCGTACCCAATTCATAATTAAAAAGTTTCTCCGATTCTCTACACATGTCTAGGTCGAGGCTAAAATTTAAGTGATGAGATGAAGAGTGCCAGAAAATTTGATATCATATTGAATGTTGAGTTTCATTTAAAAGGTTAATTTTATTAGAATAATTCTTTACGTACAGAAAAATTATACAGATTTTTTACAGGAATTTGAAATTGATTAATCATGTTCATCTGTCTATAATTTCTCCTCTATCCATTTTGAATCTACTTCATCTATTTCAAATTCATGTACCAATTCTATATAATTTTTTTTTGTACCTATAGCATGACTCATTTTATTAAGACTTAATCCGAGTTGTGGAATTATTACCTTGGGAAATTAATCCAGAGTAGAAAATGTGTTAATATCATGCCCTAATGACTATTTTAATCAGGTCCAACAACTAGATTAATTAGTACATAAAGCGTAATAATGATATCATGTTGAGGGAAGCATGCATGTTTTCAAATTAATAAATAATTAAGGGTTTATCATCAATGAATTGTTTAGTGCATGTAATTGCTGTCTTTGACTTGTTTTATTCATGCCAAGCATCATAATTAATTTTGCATGGATTTGGAAAGTCACTTTTATTTCTTGTAGACCTAATTTTGATAGATCAAAGTAAAAATATAGACACAAATCCCATACATCATTATTTATTATTTTAACTAAAATAAAATAAGAAATCGCTTTTTGCAATAATTTTCTATTCTATTTCTCTCGAAAATATATTCTCCAACCAAATAAAGGAAACATCTTATGCCCGCATGATACCAAAGTAGAAGTACTATTTACAAGTTCTTCACTAGAAAATTATTTATAAATTTACGATCAAGTTTGAGTCTCATTTTTTGTGTTAGAATGTATTTTGAAATAACAAATTAATGAAGAATGTATGATTAAAAATTAAAGAAATTTTTTAGGTTTGTGTGTAATATTATTTTATTAAAAAATATATTATTGAAAAGAAAAGAGAAAAATATATTTTTTGAAAAAATGGGAATCAAACAAGAATGCATTGCATAGGTCAACTGGAGTATTAGGGCTTGTTTGGAAGATGTTTGAAAATTATTTTCAATCATATATTTTATGGTACTCATGATTTTTATTTTATTTTTCAATTTCTTAGACACATTTTGCAAAAAAGAAAAACTATTTTTCACTTGAAAAAATTTCTTATAGTGTACCATGTACAATAATTTTACCACATACACACATAATGGGGAAAAATATTTTTTAAATAGAAGGGGGCCTATCGTACCCATGTGAGGGTACGATAAAACTTGCGGTAACTTACGCGATATAAGAAGGTTGATTCATTTTTCATTACTGCAGTACTTTTACTACTCTAATTAGCCTATCTTTAAACCTCATTCTCTAAAATGTAATTTTACATGTCAAGAAAAAAATTTGTTACCTTTTAATTATATATTTTTAAAAAAATACTATTACAAAATCTATTTTTTCAAAATATGTCAGCTCAAACAAACAGTTAATATCGCACTAAATATTTTATTTTAGTTTAATAATTTTCTTTGAAGTTCTCGAAATTGCTGTCTAAAATACAGACAAGGAAACCCATCACTCTCTCTCTCTCTCTCTCTCTCTCTCTCCATTTCAATTTCCATAACAACTGAGGTCTCTCTTTTCTTCTTGGCTTCACCATATCACAATCTTGATGAGTGAGAGAGGAAGAGAGCCTCCCTGCCTGTGCCTGTTCATGCAACTTCTACAAACACTTTAACAAACACAAACACGCAGAGTTTTGTGGGGTTTTCTGAATGGCACTTTTGATGCACAGAGAGAGCAATAGTTGCGGAAGTTACAGTAAACAGCAAATGGATGCTAGCAAGTATGTGAGGTATACACCAGAGCAAGTGGAAGCCCTGGAGAGAGTCTATGCAGAATGCCCAAAACCGACTTCTTTGAGAAGGCAACAGCTCATTAGAGAGTGTCCCATTCTTACTAACATTGAACCTAAACAGATCAAAGTCTGGTTTCAAAACCGCAGGTATTTATTTATCCAAAAATCACTAGCTCATTAGGGCCTTTTTGTACTTCATCTCTGGTGTTTATGATGTATATTCGAGGTGCCTAATGCTTTTCGTTGAATCCAAGGTTTGTTATTTTTCCAATTTTTGTATCTCTTTAATTACCTTTTTGTAGATTCAGAAATAACCATTTTCGAATACAAGCTTTCTGTAATTTTTTTTTAGAGGAAAAAGATCTACTTTCTTACAAGAAAAGCTTAAAAGGGCATTTTTCAGTTCTTGCCTTAACACTGGATATGGCTGTGTGGAAAATGTATTTTTCGGTTAGATTGTTCAAAGAATTTGGTCGACACTTATCTTTAGATTTGCTTTACCTTTTTTGAAGTTATTTTTCTTTACTATTGAAGGCCTGAAGTTTGCATAAAATGTTGAGAATGCACATGAAATTTTTCTGTCAAAAAATGCAGTGTGATAAGGTTGGTTTGCTGCTGCTGCTGTTTTTTTTTTTTTAAATTTATTATTGAACATTTCTACTTTCTTTATTATTCTATTCTCTGATATGCAAAATTATATTGTGATGACCAAAACGTGTAATTGAATTATTTCACTTAGTTTCATCATCATCTTTTTTTTTTCAGTCATCCAGGTTTCTGAATCTTAATTTAACATGTTCTTGATTTTGGTTTTAGTGATTTCCTCCCTTCTACTTCATTTATAGTTATTTGATTTAAAGCTCGGGGGTTATTTTCATTTCTGCACCTAATCAAGTTACTTCATATTCTGTAATTAGCCTTCCTTCAAAGTATGATATCAAATTTGTTACCTCAACTCTGTGGCAGCTTTTGATACGAGCAAAATGGTTGAAAAGATTGTGTGACATTTATAAGTTCACTGTGATGGTATGGATCCAGTTTTTACCTCACACTACAAGCCTAAAAAGCGATGTGTTCTTTTATGATTACCCTATATTGTTCTCCTGGTCACGAGTTGAATCGTCTCCTTGAGATAAAAAAGAATTGGCCGAGAACTGAATTATTGAAAGCGATCCATTAGAAAAACTACTTAAATTTTTTCTTTTGTAGATGCCGTGAAAAGCAGAGGAAGGAAGCATCTCGTCTCCAGACTGTTAACAGGAAGTTGAGTGCCATGAACAAGCTATTGATGGAAGAGAATGACCGCCTTCAGAAGCAGGTCTCACAACTGGTTTATGAAAACGGTTACATGCGCCAACAATTGCACACAGTGAGTTAGTTTATTAGCCTACTAGGAATTCTGGTTTGAGCTTAGTATAATATTTTCTCACATCCTTGAGTAATGCTTCATGTTTTCCTTGAATTTTCTTGAATAAAGCAGCATTTATATGTGATCACCAAATCTTATTCTTATTCTTCTCTTTTTTGGCCTTGTTTATTTTTGCAATGAATCTCACATTATGGTTTGTAATAGGTAAGTGCACCGACCACTGATACTAGCTGTGAATCTGTCGTCATGAGTGGTCAACAACAACAGAAAAACATAACACCTCAGCATCCAGAAAGGGATGCTAATAGCCCAGCTGGGTAATTGATGATGATTCCTTTTTCAATCTGAACAGCACACCATTATTATTTTGGGTTGTTGGTCTAAACACTATTTGAAGCTTTTTCTTTCGTATCTCAGTCTTCTTGCTATAGCTGAGGAGACCCTGGCAGAGTTCCTTGGAAAGGCTACTGGAACTGCTGTCGACTGGGTCCAAATGATAGGGATGAAGGTATGTAGTTAAATTCCTTGCGGTGGTCCTGATTCTCTTTTCAGATGTTTGTTTGGATTAACATCGTGTGCCTTCAACTGAAACTTTTTATTTTCTTGTAGCCTGGTCCGGATTCTATTGGCATTGTTGCTGTTTCACGCAACTGTAGTGGGGTAGCAGCACGAGCCTGTGGTCTCGTGAGTCTCGAGCCGAGTAAGGTAATATTGTTTGTTCTGCTATTTTTTGTTTGTTATGAATGTCAAGATTTGTGCTTAAACATTTTTTGTTCCATTAAAACTCTAGAAACTTTTTTATGCAGGTCGCCGAGATTCTAAAAGATCGCCTTTCTTGGTTTCGCGATTGCCGTTGCCTCGATGTAGTGAGTGTAATTCCTACAGGAAATGGAGGGACTATAGAGCTCGCATATATGCAGGTTTTTTTCTTTGCACAAAATTCTATCCTTGAACTTGGAATTTCTTGGCTTCTAGCAGAGTGTGTAATTGGTTTTCAATGTGTTTTTTTCTTAGACTTATGCACCAACAACATTAGCATCGGCTCGTGACTTTTGGACATTGAGATATACTACAAGTCTGGAAGATGGAAGTCTTGTGGTGAGAACAATTCCGAAAAATTCTACTTCTAAATGCATAGTTTAGAAAGCTGTCTGTTTAACTGTGCAATTGCAAGAGAGAATGAATAAAAGCTAAAACTTTCTGAAGTGAATTGGGTTCCCTCCAAAGGAAACTTCCCTATGTAGAATTTCTTTAGCTATACACTTTTGTTATATTTAGTAAGATGGATTAGAAGGCATCAGACCATCATTTATGTATCATTTCTTTAACCCGATAAATGTTAATGCAGATATGTGAGAGGTCTTTAACATCTTCCAGTGGTGCCCCAACAGGGCCCACAGCTCCATGCTTTGTAAGAGCTGAAATGCTACCTAGTGGCTGCCTGATACGTCCTTGTGAGGGTGGTGGCTCGATCGTTCACATTGTTGATCATTTTGACTTGGATGTGAGAAATAAATTCATCTAGTTATTTTTATTATTATTTTTTTATCTAATATTCTTTCTCCTAATTCCTAATATATCTGTTTTTTTTTTTTATACAGGCTTGGAGTGTTCCTGAAGTTCTAAGGCCACTTTATGAATCTTCTAAAATCCTTGCACAGAAGATGACTATGGCTGTAAGATTTTCTTTTTTCTGCACATTGCTTGTTTCTCTTTGTGCCATCTTGGATACTCAACTTATTCTCTATTTTGCATTCAGGCCATGCGACACATAAGACAAATTGCGCAAGAAACCAATGGAGAAATTCAATGCAGTGGCGGTCGCCAACCTGTTGTGTTGAGGGCATTGAGTCAAAGATTGTGTAGGTGAGAAATATTGGAATGTGATTTAAAAAATTATGGACATCATTAATTTAAAAGGATAAAAATGGAACCTAAATATTTCCCATAGTATTCTTTCAAGACGAGGGTACTTTGGTGGCACTGCACCGATAATATACACACGTATTCCATTTTTTCCTGTTGAAGTAGTTATCTCTTGTACCATATAATTCAAATATAATTCTGATGTAGCTTTGAAAGGTTTCCATTTACTTGTCTTTCAATGTTTCACAATTTTGGGACTGTATCAGGGGATTTAATGATGCTGTTAATGGGTTTGTCGATGATGGATGGTCAATCCTTGGTGGTGATGGGGTGGAAGATGTAACCATTGCCATAAATTCATCTCCGAGCAAATTTCTTGGTTCCCAGCACAATGCTTTGTCCATCCTTCCTTCTTTTGGGGGTGTCCTTTGTGCTAGAGCATCAATGCTTGTTCAGGTTTGTTTTCATATATAATTTTTCAAGGATGAAATAGGGTTTGTTGAGTGATTTATAAGAAGGCTGTTTCCTACTTATCTTGTTTATAATTGGCCGTTGCAGTGTGTTGACAGAATATTGTTTACTTTTTGGTAATTTATTACACAGAATGTTCCCCCTGCGTTGCTTGTTCGTTTTTTGAGGGAGCATCGGTCCGAGTGGGCTGACTATGAGATCGATGCTTATTCTGCCGCATCTCTTAAAGCTAGTCCTTATGCAGTTCCTTGTGCAAGGCTTAGTGGGTTTCCTGGCAGCCAAGTCATTTTACCTCTTGCCCAGACTGTAGAGCACGAAGAGGTACCCAACATGATTTTCTTTGACATTGTGTACAAATCTAACATATTCAGTAGGAAGTAATAGAGGCCAAAATTTTGTTTACTGTGCTAGTCAGTCAAACATGCACGTTAGTCTTGCATTGACATTTTTTGTCACTATAATGATCTGTGAAATCTTTTTGTTTGATCCTAGTCCTTGGAGGTGGTTCGCTTAGAGGGTCATGCATTCTCACCAGAGGACATAGCTTTGTCCCGGGACATGTACTTGTTACAGGTTTGTTCACTATTTAATTAGACGTGATTTTTTTACATCATGTTATTCTAAATAAAAAAGACACTGACTTTGGTCTTTGTAAATTTTATGATGTTGATTTAAATTTGTAACCATGGCAGCTATGTAGTGGGGTTGATGAGTCAACTTCTGGTGCCTGTGCTCAGCTCGTCTTTGCACCAATTGATGAATCATTCGGTGACGATGCTCCTTTGCTTCCATCTGGTTTTCGTGTCATACCATTGGATGCTAAAACAGTTGGGTGACCTTTTACTTTCAAATGTCATTAAATTTCAATTAACTGTTGTATTGTTTCAGATTGTATAATAAATTTTATCTCAATTATGATGAAGGATGGGGCTGGAGCAACTCGGACATTAGATTTGGCATCTACCCTCGAGGTGGGACCAAATGGAGCTCGTGCTGTTGGCGAAGTTGATTCGTGTAATCAGAGTCTTAGGTCTGTTTTGACTATTGCATTCCAATTCACTTTTGAAAATCACTATCAAGATACTGTAGCTGCTATGGCCCGCCGATACGTGCGTAGTATCGTGAGCTCTGTTCAGAGAGTTGCTATGGCAATTTCTCCGTCTCGACTCAGCTCCCAAATGGTACCGAAGACACTTCCTGGTGCACCACAGGCTATTACATTGGCACGATGGATTTGCAGGAGCTATAGGTATAACTTTATATACTTGATTCATATTTAGAGATTGTTATGTGGATTAGACCTTACTAAATTTAAGAGTAAAACTAAATCTAACAAAACCGAAACACACACACTTACATTGTTCACTTTCAATGTGAGAACTAAGTCCATTCTTCACAGCTCGTTTTCACTAAAAAAATGAGAAGAAAGTTACAGTTGAGATGTCAATGCTCTCGCTCTACGATTAAAAAAGGCTCCACCTATTATTCTTTATCTAATAGAAATAATAGGAATTATAATACAATATATGGATAGTATAATAATGCCATGCAGTACAACAAAGATGAATCATTAGAGTGTAATTGATGTACTAAGAAAGCAGAAGCTCTGTACTAAATTAAGCTTTGATAAATTATGGACCTCAGTTATTTTTTAGAAGTTTGATTGTTCGAGTCTGTTGCATGTTGGATTCTTCTATACTTAATAGTGATTTTGCCATGAAAGATTTTCCGAATAAAAATATGTAAAATACAAACTATTGAAATAAAGCCACCCTTGGTCCATAGTAGACAAATGCTCGTGCTTTTCTAATGCCTGTTGTGTATCAGGATGCACACCGGGGGAGAATTCCTTCAGATCGATTCGGAAGCTGGTGATGCTGTTTTGAAACAAGTGTGGCATCATAGTGATGCTATTATGTGCTGCTCTGTCAAAATGAATGTTAGTAACAACAATGTTTTTTATCCTTAATTTTTTTTTTCTCTAGGCTTCTGTTTTGAGTAAAAGAGAGAGAACACTACGTGATCAACTAATTTCTGGTTGCAGGCCTCTGCGGTTTTCACATTTGCAAACCAGGCAGGTCTCGACATGCTTGAGACTACACTTGTGGCACTTCAGGATATAATGCTCGAGAGGATTTTGGATGAAACTGGCCGAAAGCTACTCCTCTCGGAGTTCTCCAAGATAATGCAGCAGGTTAGTCCCTCAAAATTCGTCTGATAATTTTTATTTTTTATTTTCAGAATATCATTGCAATCCTGATTCCATTGTTTTTTGCCAGAAGATTCAATGTGTTCGTTTGTTAATTTTCTTGTAATACAGGGATTCACCTATCTGCCAGCAGGAGTGTGTGTTTCGAGCATGGGCAGGCCTATCGCTTATGAACAAGCCATTGCGTGGAAGGTTCTCAACGACGATGACTCCAATCACTGCCTTGCTTTCATGTTCGTAAACTGGTCTTTTGTCTAAATGCTATAGATGAGCATTAAGACTTTGCAACATTCGATAGCTTTAAGTTATGTATTTGTTCTGCTTTGTTGAAAGCACATATAACATATAACTAGGTTCTGAACTTGTGACATAAACCTCGCATCTGTTTGGATCTATGTTCTGTCCATCTATTTCAACTAATTCAAAAGTCAGTATTGTTTCTCGACCAGGACTTTATTTTGTAAATTTATGTTAAATTACATACAACTGCTTTCGTGTACTGCTGTTTTTGATCTTAAACTTGACACGTACATTATTTTCGTAAATTTATATGTTCACTTTTCGTCAACATTGTACGTTATTTTCGTAAATTTATATGTTACACTTTTTGTCGAACATTGGTCATATCATATTCACCATTTCTAACTCGATGTTGCTTATAAATAGGAGGGACATGAGTTTGAAATTCTGTGAGACTATATGACAAATACATAGCCTATGTTTGCCTTCCATTAACCACACAACTCATAATTTTTATCACATTATAATTAAATAACTTATAATGAATGAATCCAAACAAGCGTACACAGTCGAAAATCGAGGCATTGTCTCTACGAATGTCTCTTTCATTCTGTTGTAGTACAGAGTGCCGACAGAATTGTTCCTTTTTGTTCATATGGTCCCCTGCACTTTCTTTCTCAACTTTCCCTTGCTCACTCTCCTTTTTCTGGTGAGAGAGAGAGAGAGAGAGAGAGAGAGAGAGAGAGATTCTGACAAGCGTGCAATTTGAATCCTTTTAATGTCAGCACTGTTGTGTTAAAGAAAAAAAAGGAATCTTGGGTTTATAAAAGCAATAAAGACAATGTGAGGTTCGACACTCAGAGAAGGGATTGGAGTTTTAAGCAATGATAAACTTTGACCAAATTTGCAGTTCTTTTAATGATTTCTTGTGCTAGGGAATAAGAGGGTTCAATTCATATCATCCATATATTGAAAGAGAATCTGGTTAAAAGGTTTTCAACTTAATATTTCAAGTTTAAAATACCTCAAAGTTAGTCAATACAATCTTAAAAAACATATAGAAGGATATATAAGTTTTTTGTTTTCAAAATGATCCGTGCACTAGCCCTAAACCCCCCAACGCACTGCTCTCCCTGAGCAAACCCCGACCTCGACCTATCTTCCCGTGTATGTGTATCCTCCCTTGGCCAATTCCAACCCGGCTAAGCCCCATGTATAACTCCCCGGTGTATGACACAAGTATGATATAGTATATCCTATATATAGTCCTCTTTGTGACATCTTTTGTATTTGAACCCCCAATCAATATCTCCCTATTTCCTTTTTAGACTGTTTGGAAAGATACAAATATTTATAATAAAATAATATTTAAAACATTTTATGATAAATAAATATATTTTCTTTTTCTGTCTGCCATTTTATAAAATCCCTCAATCCTAGGGCTTGCAATGCATCTCGCAGAGCTCATGGCCATTCGAGCTCATTACTGCCCAATAAACATATTGGGCTCGATCCATTGATCAACTAGCTGAGCTTGGGCTGGTTAATTGACCAAGAAGCCAGGCCTGCTTAGCAATGGGCCCTCCGACGTAGTATCTAGTCAAGCCGTATCAGCCACGAGCTCTCTCTCTGTCTCTCTTTTGGCCATGGGTCCACGCTCCGGCCCATCCGGGAAGCCCGCAAGCTCAAAATCCTCGACTAAGTTCGGCTCGACCAACTGTAAACGAAGTTCAACTCGGACCAAGTTGGTTTAAATGCGGGCCCAAGTGGTCTATGGACCGGTTCTGACAACCGGCCAGTCCGATCCCATTGTCACTCCTGTTCTAATTATACATGAATCGAAGAGAAAAGGGCAAATTCCCAGCCCCAAATTCACATACAGAAGCGTAAAAATGGATCAGTTGGAAAAAGAATCCATAAGAGCAGCATCGGAAGAAATTTCCAGAGAGCTCAAAACCCTAGTTGATTCCCAGGATTTGGATGCTGTCAAGCAATCCCAACACCTCATGTATGTATATACACACACGCTTGTTCTGTGTACGTATTATGCGTGTATAATATACATTTTTCTAATTGATTTATGTTTCCATTTCTCCCAAAACTAGATTGGGAAGGTTGCAGGATAGTAATGCAGTATTATCCCACTTTAATGATTATTCGGCGAATTGCTTTGCCGAAGTTTCTCCAGATTTCTCCAGGAATACCCGCGTATTACGATCCATGAAATCGGACCTTGATTACATTTTTATGAAACTGAGGTATTAACTCTGAATGTTTTTTTTTGGTTCATTTTCATATTTTGATGCAAAAAACAACCTTGTTATGTATTAGAACTGAATTGAAGTGATAATCAGAATCTGTAATTGATCAAAAGTCACGAAAATGGATGTACAAATACATTATAAATAGGGGCCAAATGAGAACGAAAAAGCCAGCTGTCATAACTAAATTCCAGCTGGTAAAACTAACTAGCTAACTAACCTCATAACTATACAAAATACGTATTGGTTCTAATACTCTCCCTCAAGATGTGCTGTAAATATTTCTTACACACATCTTGGATAACAAATGATTAAGAGCAGAAGCAAGTAAAGGTTTAGTACAAGCATTAGCAAGTTGATGTTGTGATCGAACCAGAAGAAGTTTCACTACCCCAGCTGCAATCTTGTCGCGAACAAAGTGGCAGTCGCGGTCGATTTCAATGTGCTTCGTTCATTCGTGAAAGATGGTTGCAATCTGAATCGCAGCATGATTGTCACAATAAATAATGGCTGGAGATGCAACAGCGACCTGAAAATCCATCAACAATTGATTGATCCAAATTATCTCACTTATTGTGGCCGCAAGGGCTCTATATACAGCTTCAGCTAATGAACGAGAGATTATAGGTTGTCTTTTAGATTTCCAAGAGACAACGGAATCACCAACAAAAATGCAGATACCAGTGGTGGATTTTCTTGTATCAATCCAAGACCCCCAATTTGCATTAGAGAATGCTCGAAGATTGATAGATGAACCAGAAAGTATTTGTGAAGAGAAGAGGAGACCTTGACCTTTCAAATATCTCACGAGATGATGAACTGCTTTAAGATGTGGCAGCCTTGGTTGAGTCATGTATTGACTCAATTTATGTACTACAAACGTGTATTAGGTCGTGAAAGAGTCAAATAGATTAGTCTTCTACTAATCTTCTATAATGAGAAGCATCTGGCAGTAAATCACCATCATGAATGCCGAGCGCTGTTTTTGGATCCATAGGGCTACTTACTGGTTTGCAATCTAGATAACCTGCATCTTCAAGTAGTTGTAGTGCATATTGCCTTTGTGAGATGACAATTCCTGATGTGGAGTGTGCAATTTCAATCCCCAATTCAAACATCCCAAATCCTTGAGCTTAAATTGAGAGTGGAAAAACACCTTTAATGAGTTAATGATTTGAATATTAGGCCCAGTTATGACTATGTCATCCACGTAGACCAGCAGTGCCACAAAGCTGTGATCAGACCCATTAGTGAACAGGTAATAGTTGGCCTTAGATTGAGTGAAACCATATTGAATGAGGGCATGAGAGAATTTCGAATTCCGTTGCCTTGAAGCCTATTTAAGTCCATAGATGGACTTGTGTAATTTACAAACTAGCTTCTCCCCCTGTTTGAGAGGTTTATGAATGCATGGCAAAGGGGAAGGTCCATATAAACCTCATCAAACAAGTCACCATTCAGAAATGCATTATTCACATCCAACTAGATTAAATGCCACATATGACAGGCTGCAAGGGCGAGCATTACTTTGATAGTTACGGTCTTGGCCACTGGGGAGAAAGTATCAAAGTAATCCAACCTTTGTTGTTGTGTATAGCCTTTTGCAACAAGGTGTGCTTTATGCCTCTCAAGGGATCCATCTGATTTATATTTATTCTTATAAATCCATCGACATCCCACAGAATATTTCCCAAGAGGTAAAGGAACAATGGACCACCCGTGATTAAGTTCCATAGCCTCTAGTTCAAGTTTCATAGCTTCACGCCATTGAGGAAATTGAACAGCTTGATGAAAGTATTGAGGCTCAAAATGGGATGAAATATTTAATTCCAAATGTCTATGAGGATCGGACGGATTGTTGTAAGAAACAAAATGTCCAATATGATTTGGGGAATGAGTGATGGGATGATCAGTTTGTGAAATCAAATTGCAATGATAGTCATAGAGGTACTTGGGAGGTCTAGAGGTTCTTTGGGATTTTCGAATGTCTGGGATAGTAGGAATTGTAGAGTGTGAATGATGAGGAGGAATGTGATCAGTTGAAGATGAGGGATGAAATGACATAAGGGAAAGAGCATCTTGAGTATCTGCATTTGAGTGTATCACAAGTGACATGATCTTATTGGACAGATACATCATGAGGAGAAAATAATGGTGGAGATGGTAACACTAGATCGGGAAAAGGATCCAGCACTTGATCAGCCTCCACAACATTATGAAAAGGAAAAATCTCTTCATGAGATACAACATCCCTGGATATAAAAATTTGTTTTGACGAAACATCAAATAGTTTATAGCCTTTGACTCCTAATGGATATCCCAAGAAAACACATAATCTGGCTCTTGGCTAAATTTATTCCTGGGTGCAGTGAGTGTAGATGAAAGAGAGTTTGTTTTTAACCGATAGAGCAATTGTCATTGCACGGTTCCAAGAAGTGTAGTTTTCTCTTGTGAGCTGCTGAGACACAAGCACCAATCCAGGACTATCAAAATGGTGAAGAAAGTAAGGACTAGAAGGTTCATCAATGGCGGACTTGCTCATGGATGACCTTGAATCGGAATTGTTATCAGATTGTGTTGATTCCATCAGACTCGTAAAAAATCAATGCAGGATGAATCAAAGAAGGAAGTGAGAGCTGGAAGGAATATGCTTTGATACCATATTAGACCTGAATTGAAGTGAAAATTAGAATCTGTTATTGATCAAAAGTCACAAAAATGGATGTACAAATACTGTGTAAATAGGTGCCAAATGAGAAAGAAAAGGCCAGCTGTCATAACTAAATTCCAGCTGGTAAAACCTAACTACCTAACTACATAACTATATACAAAATATGTATTGGTTCTAATATTATGGAATTCAATCATCAAGAATTTGGTAAATTTTAGTTTCTCTATAACATAAATTTGTATTGGCCTTGATTTGAGTTGATTCAAATGCACAAAATTTGATCGAGACAATATAGTTTCTGTAAAATTGTTCTGCAGATTACATGTTAAAGAAAATTTGGGTAAAATGACTGGAGGAAGCTTTAAACTTTTAGCGGATTTGAGCAATGTAATTTAATGGCAAAATATATTAAAGTTGAGAGTTTTAATTAACATGCTATCAGTAACATTGAACAAACACACTATTGCATCCTCTAAGGTTCTTTAGAGTACTTAAAATCAGGAAGTCTAAGGTGACTAGCAGAGTTTTGGCTTGATGGAAGCAGTTTTGTCGCACTGGAGGTCGTTAGGGCCCTATATTTATAGTAGTTGGTTTTGTCTGTGACAGTCTTAGTTTGTCGGTTGATCTGATGAGCCTTTGAACCACCTGGGAGATAGGCTTTTAGGTCTTATTGGTTGGACAATTTCCAGGGATTGGTGAAGTGGGCTGTGTGTGCGCAAATATAGTTCTGACAGTAATATGTTACCTAGGATGAATGCCACTTTCCTATTCTGAAAGAGACTACAGTTGACATCTTAAGTGGCAATTCCAATCGTGCTCTGGCCATTAGGCGGCTTGGGCAACTCTTGAAGGAGTGGTTTGCTATGTCCAAGTATAGGATTAAAATCCCTTTAGCCCCTTTAAGACTGAACTAGAAGTCTATGAACCTTCATCCAAGGTTAGTTGGATGATGTCAGCTATGTGCTTGAAGAAGACATCATGACCGAGCTAAACATTTACATCTCTTGATCTATGATTGGATGACGTGTATCAATTCATCATTTACCATATGTTGATTAGATAATCGACGTCAAACATAATTTTGTTAGGACATGCCACGTGCACAGGTACACCAGAATTGAATTAGAATGTAAGGCTAGGTTATTCCTCTAGATTCTTTTGATCTAGCTCTTCTTGAGTTCCAGTCCATTTAATAAACCACTATCTGCTTGAAATCAAAGGTCCATGTCGTGCTGCCTCCACAACTGGAGTCTACTAGTCCTCCCCAACCCTAAGTCCTCCCAGAGTTGTTTAATGCTTTGCTTATCCCAAATAATTTTTCTTTTTCTTCTTGCAAACGAAGTAAACTTAGCTCGAGTCCTCCTAGAGCTACTGTATGATTTGCTAATCCCCAATAAATATTTTTCTTGCAATTCATTTGGATTTCTGTTGATTTTTTTTTCCTCTTTCTGTTTAAATGCAAATATGTCCAACAGTCTTGATTGACAAGAGATCCATAGCTTTCCAATGACAAATGCAAGTATGAAATGTGACTTGTGAGGTAGAGTTATACATATCAAATAAATGGATAGAACATTCTAACATTATGTCTTATGCTAGAAAGAAGAAAATAATTAGACTTCGGCATCCAACTAACTAATTTTATTCGACTGAAATATGAGTAAAAGAGATAACAATTAATTAATAAGTGAACAGTCATCTTATAGGAGCTGTTTTATGTGGGTATGATCTCCTTTCTGCTGTCCTTTAACCTGTAGAAGCATTCATTTTGGACATTCTAACATAAATTTCATCTTTTACTGAACTTATTTGTCATCAGATCTCTAACTAAACATTCATTTTGGAGATTATTATGGGCAATAAAAATATGATGTTTGTTATGAATTGCTAGGGGCATGAAGGCAAAGATCTTAGAGACCTATCCAGATGCTTTTCCAGATGATTCTACTGTAGAAGCACTCGATCGAAGGCCAGACCTTGAACTGCCTCGGTGACTCTGGCATTGGACATATCTCAGATATTTTTAATTTTTCTTTTCATTTTATTCTCTTTTTTGTCTATGAATGGCGAGGGAGCTTTGTGAACTTTCCACATTCTCTGAAATTTTTCCTTGTGCTGCAATAGTTTATAAGAATGAGATCGTGTAGACTGATATATTTTTCTAGTCATTGATAATTGTGGATTTATTATAAGAAGTAAAGCTGATTTTCTATAGCATATCTTGATCATCCTCTGAAACTGTGTCGTTTGTGTAAGTGAAAGAGGTTTCATTTGTGGAACAAGAATCAAGCCGAGAAGTTGGTTTCCATGTTGAATCCTCGTTTATCCTTGTAAGCCTGTCAAGAGAAATTGGTTTCCATATCGATTCCTCGTTTATCCTTCTACACCTGTCAAGTTCAGCCGCCACTCACTGCATGCTTGGCCTGTTCCACGCACTGAATTTTAGACATTTTTTCGCTAGCTTAGCAAATGCAAGAATCTCTTCTTCGCGACCTTGGCTTGCAATTCGCCTCTCCAAAACTTTGAATAAATAGTTCTTTTTCATTGCTGATTGAAAACAAAATACGAAACCTTGATCCGTGTTGGGAGAGAGCTCTTTTTCCTGTTAGGTGAGTCTAGAGGCACGGAAATGGCATAAGTCCAAAATCAGATATGATAGCCCTGTAATTCTCGTCCAACAAAGGAACATGTCTGCATAGGTGCCATAGAGTTGGTGTAAATTACATTTATTTGTTTTATTTTACATCAACTACCACTTTATTTTTTGTTCAACAAATTAACAGTGTCATTAAAGAAGCAAACAAGCTCCTCTGACGCTTATCAACGGAAATAGATCATTTTGACACTATTGCGCAGAACATCAATGTGTGAAACTAAAAGCCACTTAGACAAGGAAATGTTTAGCGGAATTATATAAACAAGGTCGAGTAAGTTTTGATTCGCCTAGTAATATGCTAAGTAGCAAGAAAAAAAAAAAAAATGGAACCAGCCTACAGAATTAGCTGTACTTGGGCTTGAAATGGGAAGATGAGGTACTCAAGAGCTATGTATACAAGTCAAGCAGGATCAGCATCCCCATAGTTAATCCTCCCACCCAAGGAATGGACGACGTTGCATCTGGACATAAGGATTTGCATTTATTTTCCGAGTCAATTTTTCTCTTCGGATTCACTAACATGTCCAGATGAGCCTTCTGTACTAGCAAGAGAATCCATATTTCCAGTGCTTGAGATCCCTTCTCCTGCTTCTGCGGGTTGGGAAATGTTTGCACCAAAGTCATCTTTTATTAAATAGGGCGATCCTCCTCCAGCATCACTCTTCCAATTCTCCACGGATGCAGTGACAGAGGACTGGCAAGCATCTGCTTTATCTGAGCCAGCATTATCAGGCCGAATGTCAGATTCCACATGAAGCAAGCATTCTGGTGAATTTGGAGGTAAAGTCGAGGTTGGATCTGACAATTCAACTAAATCAGAATCTACCCTCCATTCAACCCATTCGGGTGGCTTCTCACTAACCCTTGTTTCTGCTTCTGTTGAGTTCTCAGACAGATTGTTCGGTGCAGGATCAGCTAAAAGTGGTTTTAGTTCAGGCTGTTCAGATGTTGCAGTGTCTGCCAAATCTTCATCTTCATCGACATTTACTTCATCATCAGCTCCTCCATTGACAACCTCATGCCCCTCAATGTTGGACAAAGGGGAAGGAACTGAATCAGTTGGAAGCTCATTATCTATACTTTCATCCTCAAATGCAAACCAGTTGGAGTTTGTCAAAAGCGACCCACTGCAAAACACGAAGAGAAACGTTTCTAGCAACTAGAGAATAATCGGCTAAAAGGCAGTCTTCACAGGCAAGCGCTCAAGATGAGCCCATAACCAGAGGGTATCTGTGTAGTTTGAGTCTTCATTGACAGTGTCCACATCAAAGAAAAATTAGAACAACTGATTTAAGTTGGTGGTTCTTGAAGAGTGGCAACTTAATAGTATAACTAAAGCTGCAAAATAGCCTTTTCAGCTAAGAAAAAAAAACTAAAATCTCTCTTTGGAATAAGTTATGAACACAAAAAATTATAGCTTTTCAATATGTTGCCAAATCGACCAACAAACTTCGCCAATTTCAAAAGGCACCAGTACAAGCAACAAACATGGAATGGATTATGGACACAATCAAGGAAATAAGTTCTATACAGCTGAGAGCCCAATGCAAATTCATGCAACTTTCATTTCTCATTCTGAGAAAAATACAGAAGAAAATCAAAGTAAACAAGTATATCCACCTACCTATCCTGGTCATCTCCCAATCGAAGGGAAGAAATGACTTCTTCAGCAGATTCATCATCAAAGTACACGTCCTACAAAGAGTCATATTAGGACTACATCAAAGTTGTTTCACCCAATCAACAGCCTTATAGAACAGAGGACAAACAACAATATGAAGTAATTGCCATCAACTCAATATTGCTTTTTTCCTATGGTAAACAGTAAGGGATCCATGTGTCATTGGCTGGCATGTTGTAATTACTTTTCTAGTTTTCTCTCATCGTCCACTTCATCATTATATCTAAATCTTCTCCATGTTATTCCTCCCCAACCCACCCCAAAAAGATGCATGGGTATGGCACCAGGGTACCCCCTATTACAAAGAACAGAAGAATCTGCTATCCGGAAGTCACTTTGAGAAATGTGATCCCTTGAAACAGGTTAGTGCAACAAACAAGAGGCACTTTGAGAAATGTGATCCATTGAAGCGATGAACACGATTCATTTGCTGCATGCACATTTGACAAAGATGCATAACAAGACTTGTGGTATTAAGAGTAGAAAGACAATTCAATAATAGCACATAATGGATGGCATAATTCATATTTGAAAAGAGAAGGAATTGAGATGTAAGTACAATATCTAAAATGACCACGAGGAGAAGACTATAATGAACCAAGGCACGAAACCAAGAGCTATATACCTCATAATCTCGTTCAAGTGAACCATGAACCTGCAAACAGCAAAGAGAGACTGTTGTTGAAGTACACATTCTACTAATGCAATAACCACAACTAATAAAATGCACAGAACACAACATTTTCAACTCATACCGAAATAATTGAGCAAGGTCAATTCAAGACATTCAAATTGGAATCAAGGGAATCTATAACACTAATTCATCCCTAATACCTGAGAGTACACGTGGCTATATTATCATATTCACCTCCATCGAGTGAGCATAGCTCATGGCAATCGACTATTAGCACAACTTAAAAAGTACCAAATCCAATGGATACAAGTTCCTACTTGCCAGTGAGTAAAAAGAGCAAAAGGTGCTAAATGTCTAAAGAACAAGTATTGGCGTTAGAAAGTCCACTATCGTCAGATATCTCCATCATCTCAAAATTTTAAACAGAGATGTCCCGTTTTCCCATTCATTAATGCTCCAACCATTTGATTTCTAAAGTGTGCCATAATAAATGCGCACATGGATAAAATGGAAAATAAATAAAAAATGGAATATTTTATAATGTCAAATAGAGTACCTCATCAATATCATCATTGCTAGAGACTCCATAACGAAAGACCTGGCTCAAATTTTTTGCTAAAGTAGCAACGTCATAATCCCTATCTTGGTAATCATCATCGTCACTGTCTCTTGTCCGATCATGTAGTGTTGTAGGCCTCCTGCAACAGTGAATATAAAGAAACATGTCCATAATATAAACAAAAACTAAGAAAAGTTAACGTTTACACAAAAAATTCTGGATCTAGGTAATTTCTGCCAGCAACCACCGTTTCAGTTATCTTACAAGTGTTTCTCATAGACACGCACCATCCAAGACTCCTACTTGCTCTTCCCAGACAAAACAACAGGAGATATATGGCCTTGTATTTAAAGACCAGCTGTATGAAGCTTGATTGAAGCTTGATTGAAGATTGAAAGTTCTATCTTAGCATGGGGCAAATGCCCTAGCTCAACAGGGAACATAGACTACTAAAGCAAACAAGACAGAAAGGAATGTACAACTCAAATACATATGACTGTGAGCCTTTTACACCTGTGTACAAAGGAAACCAACCACTCTATATCACATCATTCAGGATATAAAAATGGCAAATTGGCTGCAGACACTAAGGAAAAAAGTAATAGCTGAAACTCAAAACACTCACCCGCACGCCCACTGGAAAACATTTTCCACTGCATTGCGCTTCAGCAGTACATTTGAATACCAATCAGCCCATTCACTATTTTGCTGGCAAAAGGAGTTGCAAGAGAAGCCTCAAAAAAGTATCAGACAGAATCTGGCACAAATAGTTCAGGTAATATAACCTTTGCGACATTGCAAGATTGTCATTGAAGTTATCCCATGGATTTATGAGTTCACTCAAATATCAATATGATCACATCAGCTCATGATATGTTAAAAAAAATACAATTATTGAGCACTAATTAGAGGCACAAAAATTCCAGAATTAAAACTATAAGCTTGTATTGACCTAAAACAGAAAAAAAGCTAAAGCACAACTATCAGTCAGTACCGGTAAAAATGGAACTTTGTCAAAGATTCCATAAATGGGTGATTTATAATAAACATTTCTTTTCCTTAGGATGATGAGGTAGTGAGGACGCTTCATACTAGTTAACTTCCTATACAAACTGATAAATGTTAGCATTGACAGAAAAATGAAGTTATGGAAAACCTGCAAAAATGTCTGTACATCGCTGTTGTTATTCCCTAACTGGATAAGCTTGTTAGCCAAGCGTGTCGTGTGTCCAATATTCCCTATCCTGGGTGGTCTCCTACCCTCAGCAGGAACAGTTGACTGCAAGACACATTTCAACGAAATTATTCTTGTATAATTCTCAATTATTGGCCAATGTTTAGAATGCCACAATATAAGTTGAATGCGAACAGATAAATGAAAATCCTGAAAGAATAAGAAAAGACAGATGCAGAAAAAATTAAAAAATACAACTCAAGATATTCAAAGAGAGTTAACTATTACCTTATTTTTATAAACATCCAATATGAAATTCTTCTCTGCTTCAAGAATCTTTCCAAGAAGATTACATTCTTCAAGAAGATTTTCAACAAAATGTGTGTTCTTGCTTTCTAAGCAAGATACTATAATGTTCTCGACGTGGTGGTGTAAGAAGTTATTGTATGGATACCTAAAATCGACATAAGGTGAAATTAGAGTATTCAGAAATTTTCTTTTCCACAGAAAGTACAAGCTGGAATGAGCCAAGAAACTTACTCAAAAAATAATTCTACAATGCCTTTTAAAGTGCCAAGGCGAATCAATTCCTTTTCTGCAGCTTCATTACTAACAGTCAACAAGACTGAGATGAACTCTATAATCTGAAAGACCCACCATTCACATTTAGATCTGAGTGTTCCATGCTATTGATCAATTCTTCCACAAACAAAAAAATATCGGGGCATGGGTGTGGGTGCAGCAGCGATAAGAAAGACTGAATATGGAAAATCTCTTAAAACACACAAAGATGATTGGAGAATTGATGTCTTTTTATTTTGCTTAAGAACACTTCAGCAAGGAAGTAAGAACAAATAGTAACTGGGATACATAAACTGAATTACTAGGGAACTTCTAATTTGCAGGGGGAAAATGTGATTGTATACGCAGTCAATATAAAATTACATCCACATCAAAAAAGAAATTCTAGTTCCTTAAGAAATAGCAAAAAAGAAACCTTCAAACGATGCTTTCCAAGAGGAGGCTGCAACTTTCCGTATGTAGTTAGCAAGACCATATCTTCAGATGAAAAATCCAAAAGCTCGAGTATATTTTCTGCAAAATGAAGGCAGGAGAAAGATTTCTTTATGCATCACTATCACTACCTCATTAAGCAATAAAATACATCCAAAAAATATATCTAATTTATTCTCATAAATGAAGATGTATAAGTTTAGAAAACAAGACTGATAGACCAAGAGCTTCAAGTTTATGTTGGTTCTTTCTATTTTATCAAAATAAAAATAGGTTATGAAAGAAACAAGCTAGCATCATTCTTGAAAAACTGGGACTTCTATAGTCTAATCAGCTTTTTGAGAAAGCTTAACAACAGGAATATATCAATGATTGTGCATTGTCCTCCTTTCTTTTTCCAACTTTTATGCTGTTGCCGGAATAAATTTCACATATCATTTAGTCAAAAAACCATCTTCAGTCCATTTTCCTCGCATATGATGCCAGGAATTGCGAGTGATGAGGTTCACCAACAGATAACAGAAGAGATTTGCCTAATTACTTGGTGAGGAGTGAATGAAGAAGCATTTTTCACGAACTTCAGGCTGAAATCCATTCTTTTTAAGTAGCAGGATATTTCATATACAATTTCTTATATGTTCTATAATTTAGGAATCGTAACATATCATCCCGAGCAACAATACCTAGGCTCACCAACATGCCTTCAACTGTCTCAGGTTTTACACTGATTCCAGATCCACGAGTCATTTGGTGGTTGTACAAATAATATGTTCCTGACATTAGCCTCTTGGGGTCTAACAAGGATATGCAGACAGACAGCAAGTTAACCAAAACAGATTTTGGTCTCGACTCCTCCAAAGCATAACAGAATAATCTTCCTATAAAACTGTTATACAAGCCAGCTCAAGATATGAGGAGGGTAAGAAAAGGGAGAATAAGAAGAAAGAAGAGAAAATGGCTAATATAACCTTGGACTGGATATTTTTGAAGCTAACCCGGGGGGAGCATATTGAGCTATTGCACAAAGTGTTTCAGCAGCATTAGCGTGCACTCCAGGGCAGTCCTGCAAATTTGTAGTTACAGCTATTTCTTTAAGATGAATCAACAGTGAAAAGAAATAAAACAGTGTGTATGTTCAGCTAAAGTCAACCTTTGATAGGCAGGAAATTCATTATCTATAATGTGTGGTTCAGGTACTTTGAGCCTTTAAAAATACTTAAATTTTATCTTCAAATGAATAATCTCTGGCACTGACTTCCTAATGTGACATCATGATCAAGGAATCTGCAAACTAACAAGCAACTTAAGAAACACGCAAATTCAATATGCACAAAGGAAGCACACACAGAGTCTGATGCATGGATCTTTTGCTATAGATAACCCTCCAATTGTTGTAAACAGACTTGAATTCCATGTGTTCCAAAATGAACCAAGGCTCTTAAACATTCACACATGAAAGCCAAAGGCACTAAAGAGAAGTAGGAACATAAATATTCAACATTATGCAAGGCCACCAAGTCCCTAAGCAACTTACTGATGAACTGAACTTATCCATAATCATCTCCAGAACATTCATATCTTCCAACCATGGAATTGAGTCCAAGTAGTTAGTATATATGTGCTCATCAGCACCAATTAGACGAATTAGAACCTGCTCAAAAGGAAGAAGACAAAAAATTCAGATGGGTGATATCATCGAGAAGAAAAAAAATTGAACAGCTAACCTCCATGATAGATGTAATTCTGATGAGGTCAACAAGCTTCCTGATAATATCCTGATGATCCTGGATGAGAATTAAATGAATATGTCATCTTGAGAAGATTTGAGTTTCAAATATTCTGCAGTAAGCAGTGCCTGTATCCAACCATCTATATGGAGAACCAGTATATGAAAATCTAATTGCATGTATTATCATATAAGTCCAAAAAACCGTGAGTGCGGTCCAAGCTACTGTGCAATTAGTAATTAGTTTCCTAATGCCTACTGAAGCCATATTCTTTAATAATAGGTTGAATTACCTGAAACGACTGTTACTTCCTCTGTCAAGTCAAACTAATAGCTACACATGACAAAGTTAAAGAATCCCTAATTTATATCTCTACTAATATGTAGTTTTTCCTATCCCACACAACAACAACAACAATAATACAATGTCATTCAAATTCCAGGTTCCATCACTCAACTTCATAACATCCCCTTTCATGTTGATGCCAATAGTAAAAAATTAATATAAGTATTTAAGGAAATTTAAATTCTTCAAAGCCCAAAAGAAACAAAAATATCAAGAAGTTATGCAAAAAGAACAACCAAAAGCACATTTAACTGCGCATATAGAGTCCATAAGACCACCGCAACCTAGACTCTGGACAGAAGAAGATAAGAACTGAGGATATTTACAAAATATTGACTTACTCGTATATAATTCATTAAAGGAATCGTCTTCCGCAGCAAGAGGCAGACAACCACCTAAAATTATGGAAATCTGGATATTAAACACCACCATAGAAAACAAAAAATAATACCTGAAATTGAAGAAAACATAGATAACTTAAAATAAATTTTAGTAAAGCAAACACTGTCTATCTTTAGAAAAGTTGATGGACATCACCCTCAACTGAGCAACCAAATGCCAAACGACAAAACCATATTGTAAAATCCCTCCTCCCTCATTTTATTTTTAAACAAAAAACAGTCCCCTGATGTAGCGCCCCGAACAAAATTTACAGAATGAAATTATTTATTCTATCTACTGTCTTTTATATTTTGAAAATTGGGGGTCTAAGTAACATATTAAATTCAATTTTATTTGGGCCAAATATTTAAATATTGATAGTGTAATGATAAATATATCAATATTGGGCTCATTGGATAGCTCGTGATTAATTATGTATATTAAGCTCGAAAAAAAGTCGATTCGAATAAGTTACTCAAGATATTGGAGTTCATAGACCTTGTCACTTATTAGTGATTGTTTGGGTTAATTTCATAAATGGTCACTGAAGTTACATGAAAATTACAAAATGGTCACTGAAGTTCAAAACTTTCATGAACGGTCACTCAAGTTTCAAGTACTTTCAGAAATGGTCACTGAAGTTTAAGACTTTCACCAACGGTCATTGAAGTTTAAGGGATGTTTCACTAACGGTCACTGAAGTTACAAAAAGTTTCAGGAACGGTCATTGAAGGGTCATGCATTTTTTCAGTTTTTGGGCGACTTTTTCGGCCACTTCCGACCACCAAAATCGTCGAATTTTGATACCGTAGAAAAGCCCACAATCTCCTCTTCAATTACCACCCAAAATCTCCCCCAAATTCCAAACGATTCGACCGGAAAATCGCCGCAAAAGTCGCCAAAAAATTGGAAAAATCCGCCCAAATTTTTCAAAATTTTTGGGTGACTTTGCGGCGACTTTCCGATAACTTCCGAGCACCAAAATTGCCGAATTTTGATACCGTTGAAAAGCCCACAATGTCCTCTTCAATTACCACTCAAAATCTCCTCCAAACTCCAAAAGATTCGACCGAAAAATCACTGCAAAGTCAGCATGAAAAATATGGGCAGATTTTCGGCATTTTTGGGTAGCTGACTTTGCGGCGATTTTCTGGTCGAATCTTTTGGATTTTGGGGGAGATTTTGGGTGGTAATTGAAGAGGACATTGTGGGCTTTTCAACGGTATCAAAATCCGGCGATTTTGGTGGTCAGAAGTTGCCGGAAAGTCGCCCAAGAAATTTGAAAAATCTGGGCAGATTTTTCCAATTTTTTGGGCGACTTTTGCGGCGATTTTCCGATCGAATCGTTTGGAGTTTGGGGGAGATTTTAGATGGTAATTGAAGAGGAGATTGTGGACTTTTCTACGGTATCAAAATTCGATGATTTTGGTGGTCGGAAGTGGCCGAAAAAGTCGTCCAAAAAACTGAAAAAATGCATGACCCTTCAGTGACCGTTTCTGAAACTTTTTGTAATTTCAGTGACCGTTAGTGAAAGATCCCCTAAATTTTAGTGACTGTTGGTGAAAGTCTTAAACTTCAGTGACCATTTCTGAAAGTACCTGAAACTTAAGTGACCGTTCATGAAAATTTTGAACTTCAGTGACCATTTTATAATTTTCATATAACTTCAGTGACCATTTCTAAAATTAACCCGTGATTGTTTATATTATTTTATTTTTATTTTATTTTTATTCTTTGAATTTATAAAGGATGCCAACACATGTAGATTGGATAGGCTAGAATAAAGTAGTTTCTTTCTTTATTGGTACGAATGATAAAATATATTATATTATAGTCAAACATTCTTGGAATAGTACACGATAATCATGACCTTGTGCTCCCATTATGCCAACTGTCCTTGATTGAAATTAGGTAATTGCCTTGTTTGAGTTTGAAATGAATTGGTAGACACGTGTATAACTAAAAGGCAAATAGGTAAATTAAGCCACTAACACGGAAAAATGCATGACTTTATTATGTGATATAAATATTATAGATGGTATACACGTAGAGAATCCTTATCTACCTTAAATAAGTATTTCACGTTGAGAATAAAAGATTGTGATATGTTTACTTAAACAAAAAAGGAGATCCACGCACTACACCAAAGAAAAAAAAGTCTAAGAACGTGAAACTATTGTCTTTCTTTCAAGAAAACTCTTTTCATCAATCAAGGTATGATAACGATGTGCGGTTGATTTTATCTCGTTTAAATTATTTTATTCATGTTGATGAATTATTATACTTATGAAAGTTAAAGATATGATATGATATGTACGATATGGTCATTCGGTACCAAAGACATGATATATAATGAGCTCCTATCAGTTTCTAAAGATATGATGACAGTATGATTTTTTTGACGCATGATCTAAATATTTTATTCAGAATTGCACCATTACTTCGTGTCCTACTGAGTATTCTAATATACTCACCCATTCTCCTTACTCCTTATAGGTTAGAACAGGTCGTTGGTTGGCAGGCGATGAGGTGCAGTTGTGGTGCCAGGATTTATGAAACCAAAAAAAAAAAATCCGGTGTAACGCGACTAAATTTTATTTCCAATAATTACTTTGGTTGTGTTTATTCATGAACAAAAATTTTATTTGCCGACTATGATATAAAATAATGTGACTATGAATTTTATTATCGGTGTGATTTTAGTTTTAGTATCATGTGGATTTTGTTATTTAGGATTTGGAACATATTTTATTTAGTCATGCTTTCTATATGTCTTATTTATTATTGGTGGAATCAAAGAATTTCATGTTGTGATGTTTGAAATGTTTATTTAATCATTGAATAAAACGTTAGTGACGATTTAAATAAAAAAAAAAATTTGGGTCGTTACACCTGAGATTCCGATAGTATGGATAAAATTTTGGGAATGTATATCAAAGGATGCTGAGCAATTGAACTGTTGGCAAGCAATAATAATGTTTCTTAGCTTTCATATATAATTAGCCGAAGGTGCCTGTACACTGAATTTTTGCCATTACACTGGTAATGGGTAATAAAATCCAAACGTCCCAGGTGCTTACAATGGAAGGGGTTCGTAGGCTCGGCTTTGAAGAAATATGATTGTAGAAATGATGGTGCAGGTTGACCACAAAAACTTTTCTGACAGACTAGTAAAGAAGCATGGGCTAACCAATGGGGACAACTATTATTTACGTTCAGCTCGAGGAAATCACTGGCTTTTAGAAGTAAAGGATTACACAAAAAATAAAAAGTATAGATGAAGAGAAAATACAAGTCATACAAATTTTTTGGACTCGTCATCGAAAGCAGTTTCCAATCACAATAACATCAGACATGATTGCAGGCGAGGAGTTTATTTCATTGAAAGAAGGACGGTAAGGTCTTAACAGCTAACACATTAAGCTTTTTCCTGTTTACTTCTTTTTCTAAATTTATCCAGGTTGTGCATGATCATAGGTGACCAAATGTAACTAATTCCCAAAGTTTACGCTCTTTTTAAATCATTTTAATCATACCTTGCTGAAGTAACCTGCCAATGATGTACTATGAGGGCGGCGCTCAGGATCCAAGAAAGAGAAGAGAAGGTACATAAGCTGTCAACCCAAAGTAAAGAGCCACCTTGTCAAAGTCAAGATCAAAAATAACTTCGGAAAATTCTAAAAAAATTCTACCTCCTCGTCCTCTACCAAAGCTTTCAGTATTATATCAACTTCACAGGTGAAAATTTCACAAGCAACAAAAGGAAACCTATATGCACAAGCAATAAAAAAATAAAATAGTTATCAGAAGCCTTCCATTTTGAAATCAATATAATCATGGTCCAATATGGATCTTGTACGCAGTAGAGTAGCTAGGCAACAAATATAAACAGACACACACTCGTGTATATAAATATGACAGCCACTTACTTAAAAGTACGCTGTTTCTCAGCATCCTCTGGAGCTTCTTCCACTATGTATCGAACAAGTTGTTCAACTTGAGTTCTTTCCTGCAAACTACAAGAGCAGCAAACTAGTTACTGTGTGACAAATGAGGACCTTGGCTGTCTTTTCTCCTGAATATTTAGGCAATAAAAAGGGAACGGAAAAGGCCTTTTATTCCTTTATTTAAAACAGATGGGAAATAAAATACCTGTAACACAAGGTAAAAGGGAAGCAATGATTCAGATACATGCAAAAGAGAATCATTATGGTAGTCTATAGCAATAAATCAAGAGACACATTTACAAGTCCTGCAAATAATTTACACTCGCAAAAAATAACAATAGATATTTACTAATTCTACTATAGTTCCCAATAACAAAACGTACACATTCGACAATAAAATAAGCTTTTTTCATAATAAAATTTTGGTAGCTATATGAAATCCTTTTCCGCCATTCCGATGTCCGTATTTGAACATATCCAAATACTATTCACATGTAACAAGCAACCAATTTTTATTCAAAAAATTTAACTAAGCACCTGTTTGAGCTCCATTTTATCCAAAATGCATTTTTCTCTCTCCTCCTTTTGACCACACATTCTTTAATAAAATAATATTACACGTAAACCTAAAACTTTTTCTTCTTTTTTAACTACACATTGTTCAAAAAATCACTATTCCAAAATACATTCCCCCCCGGGAAAAAAAAAACATTTTAATGGAGCCCAAACAGGGGTAAATAATGAAATCAAAGTCCATAAATATGTTCTTCTATCATGACTAGAATTTCTCTCGGTAATCAATAAATACTTTGCAGTTATAGACCGGGATATAACTTTACCAGTTGCATCTTTTTTTATTTAGATAAATGTTGTCATCTTCATCCTCAACTACATTTCATTGCATAAACTGAAAGATGCAGAATTCTCGATATTTGGATGATCAGCATATTTATATCATTATATGCTTGTGTATGATTTTAGAAGCTTATTAAACCTTATTAATTATTCAGGCATGCTCATGAATCTCATCCACAAAAGGATTCCACATGAGTTACACAGTTAACAAGCATGTTAGATATAAATGCAAAAAAATTATTCAACAATCTACTATTAATATGTCAATCTATTTACATCCATCACAAAAGAGGCTCTCAACTGTAAGCATCGAAATATCGGCAGTAAATGTATTCCTCATTCAAACAATTCCTCAATTCTCCTTTTTTCCTCCTCTCAAGTCTCAACTTCGTTCTCTTAACTTTTCTAATCTATTTTTCCTTCCGTTGTTGCAGGTGGGAGTTTACCCATGCATTAAATACGTAATATCTTAGACTTTGGATTTACTATTTCCCAGTTTCCAGTTTTATGCCTCAGACAAAAAAATAAATTAAAAGCATCAATTATGGCATTGTTTCAACCATTCCACCATTTCTCGTGTATGATGAGATTCAACTAAGTACATTTTCTTACCTACCACTTTGACTATGCAATGCTTTCCACCATCTCACAAGCCATGTTAAAACCTTCAGTTCAATTGCATTATCCAGTCTTTTCTCTCATTTTCATCCTTCAACACTGCATGAAAGAGTTTGTCTAGAATACATTTATCCCGTACATAGCTTTTACTCTTCTCCTCATCTTCTGTCTCGTGCTTCACATATTCATCTACATAATTCAACTTTTCTTCAAATTCTTCAAAATGTTCTCATTCTTGCATTGACTCTAAATTAAAGCCCTATATAAATGACACCAAATCATCCCGCATTACATATTCAAAGTGTTAAGTGGTTAAATTGGATATAGATTTGAACTTTGGCATTATTGGATAAGGTGAACCATGAAGATTAACATTTAAAACCCACTATCTTGTTCTGCCATGAGGACATGTTATCAAAATGCAAAATATGACATTAAAATGATAAATAAAAGCAGCAACATTCATTGAATTTTGAATTTGAACATTAACTCGTTGAACAATTTTGCAGTGAGTCAATTTGTAACTTACAAATTAATAAGACGGCCATTAAGTGCTTTGCACTCTTGAATTATTTCATCTTCATCCAGAAGCTCCTCTAGCGTAAAATTTTCCTTCTCTAAAATGGTCTCCACCTGCAATGGAAATGTTATATCCCTCAGCATATAGCCTAGAGCAATATGAACAAGCGTGACATGGAAGAGAATGTAAACATGCATAACTTGAAAATTACAATTCAGTCCTAAAGTTGGGCCAGATCCCTAACAAACGTGTGATCGAGACACTAGAAACATGTGAGAAGATTATTATTCTCCTATTTAATAAACTAACTCAGGGTTCTAAATCTTTTATCTAGAAAAGGGCTTCCAATAATACGACAAGTGGAGGGATCTATACTCTACCAGACACACTCCTCTTAATGGCAGTACCACGAGTCAAGATTTGCTCTGCGTACTGTTCTACTGCTCACCCATCCACCCAAAAATCCATTGCAGCCTAAGATTCAATTAACTGAAAACAACTATACATGACTAGTAATGATTGGGTAATAAACTAATATATAATCACTCAGGCACAGCATAGCAGCGAATACGAAATGCAATTATATAAAGTCCCTTATATTCTTCACACTTCAAGACCTACTGCATTTCTTATACTTCTACACTCACCAACTCAGACAGTACTCCAGAAAATGCAGATAACTGGGCATCATACCCGGTGTGAACAAACACATCCATTACTAGGATACAAATTAGCAATTATAAACAAAAAATAGCATTTTCTGAACACAAAATCAAAAGCACGTACTGGAAATGTTGAGGAAATTCGAGCCAAAGGCCAAAACATGGTGAATTTTGAAGTGTGATGACAAGCTTCCAGACTCGGACTCCGATCTGTCAACTTAAAATCTTAGCTTATCTATCGAGCGTCTGCAACAACTTGTATCAACGATCTTTAGTCAAAACAAGCAGGGGCGGAGCCACCTGAGGACTAGTGGGAGCAATTGCCCCAACTGGATTTTGGTCCTGGGTATTTCACCGATTACACTTGAGGGGCGGTCGGTTTTAAAGGAAAGGAGAAAACTATAAACAACCATATCAAAAATTCGACAGAGATTGCCGATAAAATTACTATGCATAAGGAATATTACATAAAAAAGAAGAATTTTGGGGGGAAAAAAATCCAAGGAGCCAGAAGAAGAGAGTAGCAATAAGGCGGCCGGAATCTTAGATCAAGATTGGTTGAAATTGAGTTATTCACAACCATAAAATCGAGTGCGAAATCGGCATATAATATCCCAATAGATTTAAATCATGTTTTTACACATATAAATCTGATATTACAGTCTGCTTCCTTGTAGAAATAACTGCACCACGAGATAAAATTGGGGCTAAGAGGGTGATGAACAATGAACAAATCCACCCTATTTCCCTCTCCTTCACAGTACATAGTTCCAAATTTTTAGTGCAATACCAATGAGAAAACCCATAACCGCTGTCTATCGCTGTCTTGATAATAATTAAAACAGGCCTGGTTGGATATTCTTGTGGATTAAACCAAGAAGATGTCCTTTTTACACACCCCATCACCTTGAACGTTAATTTCGTCCCTTTCTTTCTATTTACATGTACAGTTAACCAAAAGTTGACTAATAATTTTTTAATGAAGAGAAATTAAAGGAAAATAATGTTTTGAATATCAATTTTTTTAGAATATACGGCTAAAAAGTAATTTACATGTAAAATATTTTATTCTATAAAGTGAAAATTGGGTCAAATAGCCACTTTCATAATATTTTGCAAAAATAACCTTTGACCAGAATTAAACTTTTAAAATAAATATTTTAAATCTAAACTAATAGATTACCTCATTTACCCTTATTTCATCAGAGCCTATCCAATTTCCTTTCATTTCTCCCTTACGACACTTTACCCAAAATTGAATTGAAACACTCTCCCTTAACCCTAAATTTCAATTCTTCTCCTCGGTTGAAGGCGACAATCTCTTCCTCTTGAATGCCACTACGGGAAATCGATATAATCACAACGTCGTCGGTCTTCTTCCTTCACCCACCGCAAAGTTCATACACAATCGCTAACCGCTGCCACCTCGCGAATCGTTACCCTTATTATCGTGAATCATTGAAGTTTTATTCCCCCATTTCACTTCAAGGAACCAATATTCTAGTGGGCTATCCCCAAGTATGAAATTTTTAGCGATATTTAGAGTTACTGGCTGACCAATAATTGTATAGAAAAAACTGGGTATATTTTTTTTTAGAAGTTCATGTGTGCTTGGACAAAATTTTGGTATATTGCTATTTACAAGTTGTTTTTCTAAAGCTTTCAATTTCCTGATTATGAAGGATTTTTTTTAATTAAGTAATGATAAAGAGAGAAAATGCATGATTTTATACAAGTTCTTTTTCTTGGTTTTTTAAATTAATGATACTACATTTGAGGTTCTAGGGGGGTTCATAGAACCCTCGGTTTCTCACTTTATTCGCACACAAGCTTCTGTCATTGATGCTTGCGTTGGAATTTTAAAATCATCTATTTGAAATTTTACTGGTGGAGATTCCAATTCGTTCCTTTATAGTAAGGGAATGGATGGTCGACCACGAGATGAGAAAATTTTATAATAGGAGGGCAAGCATAAGTGTGCACATGTATTTCACATTCATTTTCAGAATTGTTGTGTTGCATATTGGGGCAATTGAGTATTAAGGGTCTTTTAGCAGATGATATATGATTTTGCTTTATGCACTTTGTTATATCAGTGAGCTTCAATCTTGGTAAGTGTGTCTATTTGGCTAAGGATGCTTGTGTATAAATATATGTATATATAAAAACTCCTTTGTAGGCTTTCAGTTTGCAACGACAAATTCTTTATTATGATTGACATGCTTATAGAAAGTTAAATTAGCTTATAAGTTCCAGTTTTAAGGATTCTAGGATTGACTTTTACTTTTTGTTAATAAACCATGTAGATAAACAACTGTCAGTTCAGATAAACATACATTTGAAGATGCGGACACTTTAAAAAAAAAGGAAAATCGGTTTTTCTTTGGTTATGGTACGAGAGAGAGAGAGAGAGAATGAAAAAGGGAAATAAAATGTGTTCCAAGCAAATAACACCTATGCATATCAATATAAGTATGTTTATTAGCCAATTTCAACATTTATTGTATATTCGGAATTCTGCCAATATAGATCTGTCAATTCCTATTTGACTTTTTAGTGACACCCTGAAGTTTATCTAGTTTTGAAAATGGCACCATGTCATTTTTGTGATTATGAAAATGTCACATTGCCGTTTATATCTTTTTGAAAATGAATTGTACAATACCACTTAACATCATCGTAAATATTTCATATTTGTTCATTGATTAATTAACATGATCGTTTTATGATTTTTTATTGTAGGAATGGAACACTCATTTGAGTATGTGATTCCCGTTGAAAATAGAATTAAAAGTAGACATTCACAAAAATGTTCCCTTCGAAAATTTGACTATGTTTGGGAGATGTTAGATAATGTTCATCGAGATATGTTGATGGAATCTTGTTTCGGACAACTTTATCGAATGAAGCGTATACCTTTTTCAGCCCATCTAGTCCACCAACTTGTAATGAGAATGATTGTAACAAAAAAACAAAGAGAATTCTGGAATAATATTGTAATGAAAATGATTGTAACCAAAAAACAAAGAGAATGACATAATATTGTACTTGATGGGAGCTTGCATTAAGGGTTTGAAATATTTGAGTTAGTGCAATGAACAATGGTTTTCTTTAAGGGCGGCATTTCTTTATTATCCAATGTTTGGAAGATTCTGTAAATCTGAGATTAATGGAATGGAGGAAAGGAATGCTTAGAAACAATATTTTTTGTTTAATTACAATTGTAAAAGGGAAAGACTAAGAAAAATCAGATATTCCAATTTTTAAATTATTTATTAGCTTAAAGCAAGCAATTTTAGTCTTCCTAGTCTCATCCTCAAAATAGTTAAAATTTGAGATGATTTTATCTTCTACTTCCTTCTCTTGTTTTTTCTTGTGTAAAAACTGCCAATTAAGTGGGGATATGAGGAAGATCCTTAAGTTGTGAGTAGCAAAAATTGGATATAAGGAAAAATATATAGTTAAAAGACAGTCTTGCTGCTTACGAAATTGGTATATCAGTTATGAAAATGCTGGGAAGGATGGTTTGGCTATTTTAATGACGCTGCATTTCATCCCCAAATTTCAGCACTTCGTTGGTATTTCGTGAAGTTGCAAAATATGTTCTTATGTTATTTGTTTCATGCAGTGAACATGTGGAAATGATGTTGTTGACTAAGTCAAAAAGCTTTTTTGAAGATATTCAGAAGCAACATGATTGAATGTTGGAGGAAGAAACTAACTACTGAAGTTTTTACTATGCATTTCAATCCATAAGTTGTTCTCTTTGTATATTTTTCAATTTTATGTGGTCGGAGGATATAGAACATGATGCTAATTTTGTCTAAATGGCAGTGTTTTGTACGATTTATTTAGAAAACATGTGCTATGGAAAAACAAATTGTATTATTAACTACGCAAATTCACCCAGTTTGAAAAACGACAGTTGTACGTTTTAAATAACATATCATTTTGGGTCACGGGGTCTAGATTTCACTATGAAACAAGTATTGAAACATCATAGATGACTTGTTCGGGCTAAATGAGTGAAAATGATATGAACTGAATACTGAATTAGAAAAAATGGCAGTCATACGATTAAAACTTTCGTGTCATTTTATGTGATGGGTCGATTTCATTCTGAAATGTGCTATGTTTTGTATACCATAAACGGCAATCATACTTGTAAAATAATGTCGTTTTGGATAAGAGGGTCTCGATTTCACTTGTACATTACATGTGTTATATTATTGTATACTATACCCCCCTAAATGGCATCCCTACGTGTAAAATGGCAACATGCGTTTTTTGGTTAAATGTCTCGATTTCACTCAAATACTAGTAAAATAGAGTTTCGAACATCATACAAGACGACTTGTACATGTTGAACAATTATATATTTTTTCTGTTTTGTAAATCATATACCCTAAAACCTAAACCCTATACCCTAAAACCTAAACCTCAAACGGTAAACTTTCGTTTAAAACGACCAAATGTCGTTTTGGGTCATGGGTTATCGGTTTCACTCCAAAACTAGTGAAACGGAGTTTGAAATATCAGACATGACTCGTACACATTGAACGACTACACGGGCTATGTTTTGGACACCATACTTGCAACTTACATTTTTCTTTGTTGTCAAGTATAGTGTAGTTTCCTACCGATTATTGAGTGACTCACTATAGTTTGAATAAATGTGTCAACCGCAACATCGAAATGTAGTTAAAACTTTCATCCATAAACTTTCACATTGTTACGGGCGTGTATGAACCGAAACGAACACTAAATAAGTAGAAATGTCAACCATACTTTTAAAACAATCAGATGACGTTTTGGGTTAGAGGGTATCGATTTCACTCCATAACTAGTAAAACATGCTTTAAAATATCATACATGACTCATACACATTAAATGACAACACTTGCTATACTTTGGATACCATACTTGCTACTTACATTTTTCTTTGTTGTCAAGTGTAGTGTAGTTTCCTACCGAATTATAGAATGACTAACTATAGTTTGAACAAATGTGTCGACCGCAATGTCGAAATGTAATTAAAACTTTCATCCCTAAACTTTGACGTGATTATGGATGTGAATGAACTAAAACAAACACTAAATAAGTAAAAACGTCAGTCATACGTTTAAAATGATCAAATGACGTTTTGGGTCACGGGGTCTCGATTCACTCCAAAACCAGTAAAATAATGTCTTGAGCATCATACAAGACTTGTATTGTTGAACAATTACACGTTTTTCTGTTTTGAAAACCCATACCCTAAAACCTAAACCCTAAAGGGCAACCCTCTGTTTAAAACTACTATATGTCATTTTGGGTGATGAGGTATCGATTTCACTCCGAAACTAGTGAAACTGTGTTTGAAACATCATACATGATTCATACACATTGAACGACTACACGTACTAAATTTTGGATAACATACTTGTTACTTACGTTTTTCTTTGTTGTCAAGTGTAGTGTAGTTTCCTACCGAATTATGGATTGACTAATTATAGTTTGAACAAATGTGTCGACCGTAACATCGAAATGCAGTTAAAACTTTCATCCCTAAACTTTCACGTAGTTACGAGCGTGAATAAATCGAAACGAACACTAAATAAGTAGAAATGTCAACCATACATTTAAAACGATCATATGACGTTTTGGATCACGGGGTATCGATTTCGCTCCGAAACTAGTAAAACATGCTTTAAAATATTATGCATGACTCATACACATTGAATGACAACACTTGCTATGTTTTGGATATCATACTTGTTACTTATATTTTTCTTTGTTGTCAAGTTAATATAATTTGTTATTAAATTATGGAGTGACTAACTATAGTTTGAACAAATGTGTCGATCGCAACGTCGAAATGTAGTTAAAACTTTTATACCTAAACTTTCACATGGTTACGGACGTGAATGAACTGAAACGACCATTAAATGAGTAGAACGTCGACCATATGTCTAGAACGATCAGATGTCGTTTTGGGTCACGGGGTATCGATTTCACTTCGAAACTAATAAAACATGCATTAAACATCGTATATGACTCATACACTTTGAACGACTACACATGCTATGTTTTGGATTCCATACTTGCTACTTACGTTTCTTTGTTGTTGTCAGGTGTTGAGTAGTTTCTTACTGAATTATACAGTGACTCACTATAGATTGAACAAATATGTCGACACAACATCAAAATATAGTTAAAACTTTCATCCTTAAACTCTCACATGGTTACAAGCGTGAATGAACTGAAATGAGTAGAAACGTCAGCCATATGTTTAAAATGATCAGATGTCGTTTTAGGTCATGGGTATCGATTTCACTTGTACATTACACGTGCTATATTTTTGTATACTCTACCCCATGAATGACATCCATACGTGTAAAATGACAACATGTCTTTTTGGGTTAAGGGATCTCGATTCTGGAACACTAAATAACTATTAAAATTTATCAAAAATCATTACAATTTGAAGATTAAATTCACAATTTGTGTTCAACAATTAACATTCATACATCGATAACAAACGTGAATGAAAAGAAATGAACACGAAATGAGTAGAAATGACAACCATACGTTTAAAACGGCCATAAGCCGTTTTCATCTTAACAAACAGGGCATAGTGGGTTTGTAAACGTTGAAATGAAGAAAAATTTAGGGATTTATATTGGGGTATATGGTAAATATTGATCTTTAAATTGGACATTTTTGTCATGTCAATTTAAGGGTATTTAAGATTTTTAACATAGATTATAGGCTACTTGAATAATAAGGCAATACATAGACTATTTTACCAAACATTATGGTTGACTAGGCCTTTTAAACAAATCCCCCTTGTATAAATGCATGATTCAAAATTAGCATGAGAATTAAAAAAAAATATTTTAAAGGAAGTGAAATAGGGGATAAATAAAACAAATAGTTCTCTCTTTCTCCGCCAACCTAGTATATTCCAAAGACAAAATACAAGACTCCGCTTATGCGGACGTGTTATAATAACATAACTATTTAAGACATAATTTAGGGTGTGTGAGCCTTATTTTATGAAAACTAGATTTTATAATAGTGATTTTTTAAAAAATGTACGATTAAAAAGTTTAAAATTAAATTTACGTGTAATATTATTTTATTGGGAGAATGCGTAATTAGAAATGAGTTCAAAGAAAAATGAGTTTATAAAAAATAGGCCTTAAGCATATCAACCATGATTACGCTAGTTCACTCAAAATATTTCAAAACATTCATTTGGAAAATAATTTTGATATACAAGGGTAAGAAATATTGGAACGGAAATTAGTTTTGGAAATATGATATTTGTACATACAAGAGAGTCGTCTTTATTGCAAGAGCTATATAAGCAAAGAATAAAAATATAGAAGATTAGATAGTAATTCAATACGCTCTAGTACAAGAAAGAACTCATTTTTGCTACGAGTATTAGAGAGAGAATATATAGATAGAATTATTTTAAACATACAATCTTAATCTTGAAATAGGTATTCAATTTCAACATTAAATATCCTCCCAATTTATAAGCTAATTTCATAGAACTTCAAATATTTTATAGGCTATGTTTGACAGAGATGTTTTGCATTTCGACAATTGCATGCCAGGGGAAACTCTTTGAGGTAGCACAGCAATAAGAATGACGTTTCCAATTATACCAAAGGGTAAGCTTGAGGCCATTAATTTGCAAAAAATATGGGAAGATGGCACTAATTATGCTGTACTACCTCAAATTACCAAACATGTTTTGCAAATTAATGGCCTCAGGATAAGCTTACCAAACATGGATCAATCATGTACATCACTAGTTACATTGTGCCTTGTGCCACCACGCCATTGTACAGTTTAAAAAGAAAAAAAGAGTTTTTCACCAATCAATCTTGCCAACTTGGGTGATATCAAAGATGATTTACACTTTTGATGTACAAATGGCTTTTCCCACATTAATGTAAGAGGCCTACTGCCAAATCACATCCCAAAACAAAGTGTTATATACGTGTACATCACAACCTCGGATAAATCAAATAGCATCCCTTTTAACTGTAAAGTTGAAACAGAAAAGGAGGCCAATATGCATAAAAATACAGTTAATCATAGAAGAATACTCTATTTTGCGGTCTCGGATATCCTCGACTACTGGGATGTGGCAGGCACAAGCTTGCTTCAGTTGTCAATGCTATGGCTACATTGGTTGATTGGAGAGAGCGGTAGCATCTACCTCCATACTGTGCCTCTTCTTTTTTCCCTCCCCATGTCTCGACCTTCTCGGAGCCTCATCCTCGCTTTCACTTTCGTCGTTTCTAAAGTTGTTTCCAGCACCGTACTGATCCTCCGATTGAGCTTTCCCTCTTTGCTGATTTTGTGACTCATCATTGGGTCCAACAGAGCCTACCATACCTAGATCTGAACCAGGATTGAATCTATCGTTCCTATAGCCAGATAATGCTTTCTGATCTCTCTTGGGTCGATTAAAATTTTGTAAAGGTTGTGATGGAGGTGGGAAAAATGGTGGCATACCACCTGGCCGACCAGCTCGTGCTGGGTTTGCAGCACCAGCACCCACGAAAGGGGGTCTTCCTGGACCCATCATCATCCCAAATCCACCAGTAGGCCGGCCAGGAAACATGATTCCTGAGCCGGGGCCCATGAGCTCACCTGAGAATCTAGGACCGTATGGTCCAAAGCCCCGAGGTGCCATACCAAAAAGATCAGTCATAGGAAAACCATCACCACCCATCATGTTAGGGGGGAAGCCCTGCATCCCGGGGAAGGGTCGGGGTCCATGAGCTAGAGGCATGTGAGGAGGCCACATCATTCCTCTGCCCCTTCCCCTTCCTTGGGCTCCTGGTCCAAAACCATGTCCATAACTTTCATCCTCTTCTTCACTTTCTTCCTCTTCATCCTCTTCATTATCTTCAAAGGGTACAATATCTGGGTTTTCACTCTCATTGCCAGGTTTGATTCCCTTTGCCTTCTCCTCTTCTCGTTTTGATTCTGCTGCCAGTGAGATAGCCTAGAAAAGAGTAGATTACCATTTTCAACCATCTATGCCAATTGGAACAATAATACCACCACAATTGAAGGCAAACTGTTTTATACCAAAATGTACAAAATTATAATGCACCTACAGATTCCATGAAATGCATGGTTTTTAGCATTGATGCTCCGTGCATAATAATAATTTATCATCGCTCTAGGATGGAAAAATGCAACCTGAAGTATTCGAAGGGAGCTTGGTTTATGAGCTCAACCCCCTCAATACTACAAAAACGAAAGTGTTCACTATTAATTCACCAAGCAAAAAACCACAAAGAAATGGAGTAGAAACGTCAGAGTACAAAGACAACAGATTTCACCATTGAGATAAACTATAATGACCCACAAAAGTGTCATAAAATATAGCTACATGGTTCTTGAGTCATGAGACACATTGCTGCCGTGCTAAATTGTTGCTTTTTGAGGTAAAATGGTGGGGTAGTAACAATGAAGCTACTATATTCATGCTTGAACTACTTTAGCAAACATTTTATTCTTGCAAGAAAAGAATTGCCTAAATAGAGTTTAGTAAAATGCCCTACAGTCAATTTCTAATGTAATATAAGTACCATAAGTTCACTGTCCGGCTCAAGGTAGAGTAAGGAGGCCAACTGCTCTCCAATAGAGGGCTCTAGCTCTTGACAGTCTCTGCTTATCTGCAGTAACATGAACAGAACGACATCAAAGAATAACTTATAAATCCTAATTAAATTTGGCCCATGCTAAGAAATTCAAATAACAGGCATCTAAGGAGCTTAGAGCACAAGACACGTTACAAGTTTCATTTTCTAGGTAGGGTAACATTTACTTGAATCATCTATATTAACTACACATCCCAAGTGTATCAGTTTTCATTAATCCATCTTTATGAATTAGTGGGCATGTTGCAATTAGTAAAATCAAGGGAAATAATCTTAGGACAGGTTTATAGATATTTGATTTTTCCAACCGGACAAGATGTTCCCCGGTTTATCTCCCCCGTTTCATCCATCTTCGAATTCCTATTTGAGCTTCCACACCAACTTTCACAACTTGCATGAATCAGATTCACATTTTTTTTTCACTCCCATCTGTGCTATTGTTGCTTACAAAGGGTAGCGCTCCTAGGGGGTAAAGAAAACACAAGATAAACTAGACTTCTAACTTCATGTGTTTATGAAGTATATTGTTAACAATTTTAGAGCAAGATTTGTGTGGAACTAAGTGGATTGTTGTAATGTATCATAATTGTATTTGAAATTATAACACATTATAACGTGCCGAAGAAGATTCCAGATTGCTATTGACGCCTAAAAATATTGGCTTCTCTTCAAAATTTCAATTGATTTCAGAATCAAATGAGCCATAAACAATAAGAGTGGAAATTTACCAATATCGAAGTAAATCATCAAGATGAATACAAGAAGAAAGAGTTTCAAGTAAGTACTTTCACTGGTAAGTTCTCATTGAATGGGTTTCTCAAATGCCGCGTTTTATGGAAGGACAATTCACAGAGCTGCATGTAAACACAACGGTTAGCATCTAGATCAGAGTGGTTGTTTTATTCACTGTAGATTTAGAATATGCAACATGTACACCAAAATTCAGTTAAGCTGGAAGTGTCAAATAGAAAATGGAACTGTATCATAGAATCAAAAAAACAATGCAGAATTGGAGTATCTTGTAATGGTTCCACATTTTGAATTTGCGAATAAATGGAAGGGGCAAAATAGTGTATATTATAAGTGACCTAAACTTGGAAATAAAACACAAAAAGATGACATTTTGCCTGTGAAGTGATGACACTGAAAGCACATATTAGCAATTACTCCAAGACGACAATTGTTGACCCAGAGTGGGTAACAGCTCAGAATTTTGCTTAGACAATTGCCATTTAAGCATTTTGAGGAAGATGAGTGCACATTGTACAATGACCAAATCAAACAATGCGCATATAAGTGTTGATCCATGTGCAAGCTCACATATAATGAAAAAGCATGTACACATCATCTTTCAGACAGAAATGCAAGAATACTGACAGCCAAAACTTTAAATCCCATCGATTATGAAGGGAATACAGGAAAAAGTTGACAGCTGAGTATAATTGTTCCACAATATTATCTGGCGTGATGAATAATTTAAAAATTCAACATTCTGCATTAAATAGTGTCGTATGTGTCATAAACAGTCACTATTAACTCGCCGTGAATTAAACTCCGCATTTGTATCAAGAAATTGGTTGTTTACGGATAGCACTGAAGTATCCTACACAACCACATATACATTCTAGGCATATAGTATGATACCTGATGGTATCAGAAGACAGAAAGACAGTTTTACATAAAACACCAACTTCATATGGAACTAGAGATGCCGACACAAAGGCACGTAAATTTACACAAAGGCACGTAAATTTAAGAGTCTGATGTAAATTTTTTGAGAATAGCTTTGTGAAAAGTAATTTTTTTGAAGAATGAAAATGGAAAAATAATGGATCCACGTGCAAAATTATTTTATTGAGAGATAATTGAAAATGAGTTTTACAATAATCTCTACCAAAAAGGGGCTAAATAAAACAATGTTTTGAAAATTGACCAAATCATAGACTCTGGAAAAGTAAAGGGTCGAAAGGTCGAACCGTTAATAATAAATAAAATGATTAATATATGAATATATCAAAAAGTAGACAAAAATATATTATTTTTTCAAAATGACTTGCATCTAGAGACAAAAATTACTATTGCAATTAATTTTTATTAGGTTCATTTCTAATATCAATAGAAAATAAGACAACATATATAGACAAATGTATTAATAGTTGAGTCAGTTAAATATTTTTATAGCATGTTATTTATTACTAAAATAAATAAATTAGAAAATAAAAAAGTGATTAAATTCAAAAAGCAATGACAGTCCTACATCGGTTCCATCAACTAAAATTCTAAAGGAAATAAGTTATAAAAAGGGGTGGCCAACAATGAGGAAGTACACTATTTGGGGCATTTTTGTTTAAAGCATAGGCCAAAATAAAAGCCTCTGTTTGAGCCCCATTTTTTCAAGAATGCATTTTTTCAAATCTTAATTTCAACCACACATTCTACCATAAAATAATTATACACGTATTTCAAAAACTTTTCCTTACTTTTTAACAACACATTCTTCCAAAAAATCACTATTTCATAATACATTTTACCCCATTTAAGATCAAACCGGGGCTAAGTTGATTTTCAAGTTTTGACAAAAAATTCCATTGTTAAAACCGGTAAACCCGGTTGCAGGTTGGCAGGTTTTGTGGTTAGACTGGCCATTAGGTTATTTTTTTCCGGTTTTTAAAAATAAGGTTTTTAGCCATAAACCGAACAGGATTTGACACCGGTTTACGGTTTTTTCAGTTGGACCGGTCGGTACGGTCCAATTTTGATAAAATTGAAATAAATTTAAGAATGTTCTGGTGGTAATTAATTAGAAGCATCTGGTACCATAAAAATTACATGTTAGCATATTCAACCACCGTGCTTTAAGGTTTTGAAAAATCGGAAACTGCAAAAAAGATGGAAGCTGTGAAAGTGATGCCACCAAAATGAAGAGACAATTGATTTAGAGGGTGTTTGGTGGGGATTAAAATTAGATTTTTTAGTAAATTGTGAGATAAGTTTTTGAAATGTGCGGTCGAAAAGTTGTGGAACTCATGAAAGATATGGTTAATATTGATTATTTGACTTTGAATTATTTTAATCCGAACCAAATAGACTTTTAAATAGTTGAAAATGATAGTCGTGAAGGCCATGTGAGGTACAAAAAATAAAATAAAAAAGACTAACAACTGTTCAACGAGGACATTACCCTTTGTTGAATTCCAACAAGAAATAAGATTCATTGAGCCAATGCAAATGGGGATTATGATGCGCGTAATTTAAATTGTCATCATACTATTTATAGTCAGGTACTATCTTCTAACAACCAATTTCTCAAGCTACCGGATTTTTTTATCAGAACAATGCTACACCTCAGAATTTGATGCTGCAGACAAATATCTCCACCATTTCCCATAATCGTATGCCCTCAGGAAGGTGTCAATGAGAGAAACAGTGAGAAATCTAGTTCATCTTGCAGCGGCTAGATTTGAAGAGTGAAATTCCTTCAACAATATGTAATATATTGGAGAAACAGAAGTGTGTACCTTTAACCACTTGACATCAAAATTCCGCCCATAGTGAGCAGTTCCATGTGCGTGCTTCCAATTTCCTCCACTGATGGAGCCACCAATTCTAGATGTCATCTTTGCACAACCCTAATAAATTACAAATACATCTGCAGTGTAAATATAAATAAGGAGAAAATAGTTTTGTTTGAAATTATAAAGTAAACCAAATATAACAACTTCTTGACCTTTCATTCACAACTTCGGAAATTTTAATGACATGGAACTATTTAACCTACCTGAAAATGCCTAGTCTTGTTGACTGAAAAGATCAAAATGACATTTTCAACAGAATCAAAAGCTTCATTTAGTTTAGGCTCATTGCTTCGTTGAGTTGCCCATACTCCTTGTTGTACAGACAATTCCAGATTCTCACGGTTGCAACTTTTGACAATAAAATACCTATATATGCACGTTCAAATGGAATATAAAAAGTAAGAAACAAGGTCTCAAAGGAAACAACATTTACTGAGAAGGAGGGGATGGGGAATTTTACTTGGAGAAATAATAAGAGGGAAGTGACACGATACAAATTATTCCAAACATTTAAATTACGCAAAAAATTAATTGCCGCATGCTGCAGTACAGGGACTCAATATATAAAAGGACCTTATGTCAGAGGGGCATTATGAACTTTGTTAGTCTTGTCCACCAAAAAGTTTTCTTTTGACTTTCTTGCTATATAAAACCAAGCATAACATATCTTCATTAGTTCAAATGTTTTAACAAAAGCATCCTGCTAGAGCAAATCAAGTCTCGTTACCTTATCGAACATGGTCAAAATCAATTATAAAAAAAAGGGATTCATACTAATGGTTCAAAGATGTTAGAAAGAACTCATGTGCACCCACCCCAACTGAAGAAAAAGAAGAATCCTGCCCTGTCTCAGTCAGAGCCTTAGCTTTTCATGGATATTAGCAATTTTTGGAGCAATATGAAAGAACAACATATATTTCTAGTAAATGTATCAGTTCCAAGGCAATCCATTTCCAATAAATGTGCAGCAATGACTACAACAACAGGGCAAGAGCATTACTCTCATTCAAAATAATGTGGTGTAAAAAGGCCAGAGTTCAAATCCATTCCTCTTGTGTGTAAATAACAAGAAGAAGCTAGGCCTTATTCCCTGGTAGACTTGAGGTCCAGTACATTTTTTAACCACTCATTCAATCCAGTGCTAGATCATGTAAAGAAGGTTATAATATGGAAGAGCAAAAGCGCACAAGGAAAGCTAATATACATTGATTGAGAAAACAAATGTCAAATTAAATACGATTTAGAGACACTAATTACAGTCGACACAGGACATATCTCTCAAAGTAACATCCACAAATAAATACATGAACTGTTCACGCAACCTAATTAAAGACCTTGTAACTCTGAACACACCTAGATGTTCCTTGGGGCAAGGATGTAGCTGTCCTACTAGCTTGACTTTGCTGTTCATTAGGAAGATTCTGTATTTGAGCCTGGCTGACCTGCTGATGAGACTGTTGATTTTGTTGCTGATGCACATTAGATTGCTCTGTCATGGTCATAGTTCCAACCTGATTCACCCCACTGAGCCCTTGTTGGAACTGTGGTTTTTCTGTCTGGTGGGCATAATTAGCATTACGGTTTTGAAACCTGTTTGGGTTTCCATGGTTGAAGGATGCCAACTGGTGAATCTTCTGAAGAACTTCTTCCACGGGAGGTGGAGGTCCGGGCAGCTTTGCATGCCTATATCGACAATCAGGACCATTTGGACAAAATCCCAATTTATACCTATAATATAGAGCCTCCAATCAGAAAACAGACAGATGATAGATGATAAGACATTCTGATGAATTTTTTTTTTTTTTTTTTTTTAAACCATCGGTGAGAACGAGACGAATAACAAATTTAGCATAATGCTGCGCACCAAATAACATTAACCAAATTTTCAAATGAGTTCCCCATAATGTTGGGAGCAGCATTTCATGATTATATGTATACATAAATCCTAGTAAAATCTTTTATCATGCATGAGAAGACAAAAAGACCCAATATACAAACACAGAACATGATATATCATATTCGAAGAAAATTTGTTCCATTCGTTTTGTGTAGGAATGCCAATATTTTTTCCAATGACCCAAAGACAATAATGTACCAATATATCTATTATCTGCTTACATATCCTTCCAGAGCATTCATCTTGTGGAAGGACAACAATTCATCCAATGGGCAGAGGGAAACAACATCCAGAAGAAGTGGGAAAAAATGAGTAGTTTACTCGACACTGCTGTAACCAATTATCTTAACAACGCATTAAATCCTCATAATGTCAGGCCAAATTCATCTTATAAAACCAAATCCCATGACACTAACATATCGGAGAATCATTAATTTTTTTTTTCATAATCCTAAACATAAAAGACATTCATTGCAGGCAAACCAACCCCATCGCATTACAAAACAAGTGCGTAGAAGGTCAAACCTTGCTCAATAGTGTCCTCAAGAACACGCACACGCATGCAAATAACCACAAAAATAAAAAGTGGGGAAAAAACTGCATGTATCCATACATATTGCATTCTTTGATATCCTCGTTCGTGTGTTTATACACACAGTCCTGCTCACGGCACTCCCCATAGAGGCGGAAGAACCTACAGATGGGCATCCGTGACTTGTCGTACTGGTGGAGAAATCCACAGGCATCACCCTTCATGCAAAGCGATCGCAACCAGTGCCTGCACACCGTCTGCCGGAAGCTCCGCCTGCCCCCTCCCAGCCCATCCGTCGCCTGGACCGCCTGAACTTGAGCGGCTGACGAATTGTTGGCATTGGTGGCTGCCACCGAGGTGGTGATCGGGTCCGCCGATGAATGGGTTGCGGGTACAGATGCTGTGGGCTGTGTCGGGCCCGTATCTAGGCCCCCCTCAAAGTCGAAGCTTAAACCTCCTTCACCGTCATCCATAATTATATATTATATAAAACAATTCGTGTATATATGTGCAAATATATGAGTTTGATTTAGTATATCGAATGTGAAATACGGTTTGCACTGATTTGTGGGTTACAGTGCCAGGGTTTTGTTTGATTGAACAGACGGTACTTGAGAAGAAGGGGAAGAAAAGGAAATAGCGAATTGGAAAACTATTGGTCATCCAACTTATTTCATGATTTCATTTTCATCATTCAACTTTTCCTTTTGTCTAAATTAATCACTGAACTTTCATTTCATTTCAATTTACACATTCTGCAGAAATGCTCATTTGTCAAATTTTCAAATCGATCATTTAATAATCATCAAATCATTCAAACGATTAACAGTAAAATTTGGAAACTAGGTTAAAATATTTATTAATTGAGTGACATGACCAGAAAATTGAGATGCGAGAAAACAAAAAAGTTGTGGTAAAATAAAATTTAAGGGAGCTCAATACAAATTAAAACAAAACAGTACAACTATCAGTGAAATATAGCAAGTATTTAGACTTATTTGCAATTTTTTTAACATTTTGGGAGTACAATTGCAATTTATTTTTTTCAAATTTTTTGAATTTTTTATTGTTTTATTTAAATAAGATGGTATATTTGTCATTTTACATTTTTTTTTTTGAAAAAAATGATCTTTTATGCAAGAAATGTAAAAATATGGGTGAAAATATCAAAAAATAAAATGTAAGGATTTTTTGCACAATAACATTGAAAGGTATGGACATTTTGTGCTAATTACCCTATGTTTGAGCCCCATTTTTATTGGAAATTGCAATCTGAAATAGTAGATTGATGAAAATTTGCGACTAAAAAATAAGTAAAAGTTTTTAATTTTCGTGTAATATTATTTTATTAAAAAATATGTAGTTAAAAAGAATAAGGAGAAAAATATATATTGAAAATAATGGGATCAAACAAAAGCTTCAATTACTTTATTTTCAATTTTTTTCTTTTTTCACGGTTTGCAAAAATTGAAATATAAATCAAAGCGATTTGATTCGATTTTAAACTTAAAGATTGACGAATCTACATGGAACCATACTAATTACCCCAAATCTAAATACCTAGATTTACTACTCATTATATTAGTCTTTTTTCTTAGTTTTCCTTTCACATGCATTTTTCATATTATTGTCCTAAATTCATAAATTGTTGGACTGTGTCCTTTAAGTTTGGAAAAGAATCCATTTAATGACTTAAACAAGATAATGCCAAGGAAGTAAATTTTTGAAATTTTATTTATGGATATTTTTTGTTGACATCGAAAAATGGATCTCCGAGCCCTCAACAGATAAAAGTTTTTTAGTCAATTCTTCCTGCACACGGTAGCAAATCGTTGGTCATTCGTGACCCTTTCCCAATAGAGGTGGAGGCGGCCACGAGCACTCCGACGGTTAAATCAGTTCCCAGTCAACCATAAACAGGTCACCGATGGTCAGATAATCATCGAGACGTGATTGAGGAAATATGAAAGTGGCATAGTGTATATATATAAAGGGAGAGAATAACTTATATAGTGATCAAATGTCAAGGTTTCGAATCCTTCTTCTGGCACAATGTGGAAGTATTTATACTAAGGATGGAGAGAGGAGAATCGTTGGATGAGGAGACATGTGGCGCCAAATCCTTATGAGTTGTCTTATTCTAGGCATTACCCTGTCAATCCGTGGGTGGGTGGATTATTAAATGTTTTGGCGAATGTGGCTGAATTGACCGTTCGAACCTGCCACACGTCCTATCAATCGATTAGGGATTTGACTTAGAAAGATCTTTGTACGGAAGATCTTAGTATAGGCGAGGTGGCACAGGTTGGTGACGAGTTGTGGGTGCGGAGTGTGGGCATTTGCATTCGCTGTGGGGTGCAGATGAGTTCAGTTCTGTTGTGGGTGGAGGCACTTCAATTCGGATAGACCAATTCGGTTTGGTCATGTGAAATCGGTTCGTTTGACGCATGGGGTTAGCTCTGTTTGACACATGGCGAGTCTCGATAGACCCGTAACAATAGTCCCTCAAATCCATGTATGAATTATTTATATAATGCGTGGATTATTATCCTGTTAATCCGTGGGTGGTTGGATTATTAAATGTTCTGGCGAATGCGGTTGAATTGATCGTTCGAACCTGTCACACGTCCTATCAATTGGTCAGGGATTTGACTTAGAAAGATCTTTGTACGGAAGATCTTGGAATAGGTGAGGTGGGACAAGTTGGTGACGAGTTGTGGGTGCGGAGTGCGGGCCTTTGCATCCATTGTGGGGTGCGGATGAGTTCAGTTATGCTGTAGGTGGAGGCGCTTCAATTCGGATATGCTAATCAGTTCGAATAGACCAATTCGGTTCGCTCATGTGAAATCGGTTCGTCTAATGTGTGGGGATAGCTCTGTCTAACACGTGGCGAGTCTCGATAGACCCGTAACATTTTTAATGATTTATTATTGAAAATTATTGTTTATACGGTTGGTTGTATAATTTTTTTGTCTAACCAAGAGGATTTATTTTGGTGAAATTTTGATGGTATGTATTGCAATTTTATTAAATTTAGGACTTTGCTACATATACATTAAGATTTATAAAAGAGATTACATAATGTCACATGACACTCTACCATTTATCAGTTTAAAATATAGTCAACTTTTTCATCAAATATTTTCTCTTCACGTCGTTTTTGGTAATCGCGTATGTATCATTTTTATGTACAAGTAGCAAAATTCTTAAATTTATTATGAAAAAATTGAAATAATATATATTCAAGGCAATACAAATAATGGGTTATGCTTTCTATGTTCATTAATTTTAAGATATTCAATGCTATTTTTTTCTTTTGAATTGCACACAAAATTTGAGTGAACACTACCATTTGAATGACCAACTTTCAGAGTTCAACTCGAGCCTAACAAATCTCATGTATAGCCCTAGTCATATTTAAATATTGCATAATCATAGTTGAAATGACCTATGATCATTTTCAACCATAAATGAAAACATGACAACCAAACGTTGATAGACTCACGAACGAAACTTGTGAGGTAATAAATTTAAGGGAAAATTGTCAAGATACCAAATCTTTCATTTATTAGCATATTTGATTAAAACTTTTTATTTGTATCATCGAAGGTACAAAACCTTTAAAATTTTTGCATATAGAGTCCAAATGGATGGAAATCGTTAATTTGATTATTAGTTGACTACAAAAAAAAAAATTTTGATCAAATCTATAAAGGGGAAAATGGAACTTTAGAATTTTTTTCCTTAAAATACAATTAAATTATTAAATAAAATGAAGAAAAGAAAAATAAATTACCCCCTAAAATGGGAAAACCCATCCCCACCACCCACTTGTCACTGTCGACACAATCGTGCAACACCGCCAACACCACATCAAGGGACAAAGGACCTGAAAATCGAAAATTCAATAATCTTCTTCACCAATACCCAGTGATTCTCTTCTACTCAACTCATTTCTCCCAAAGGAATCCCAAGATTCACCACCATTTCCCCCCAAAGGAATCTTGCTTCGCTTGCTCCAATTGCTCTGGTATATTTCCTCTCATTCATCTAGTGTAATTGATAAGCTGATAAGTGTATTTTATACACTTATTTAAGACCTCAAATGATGATATTTAGTTGCTCATATGATGAATTAAGGTCTAAATTGTTGCATTTGGTGTTGAATAGGTAAAACTCGATGAATGAAATTGGAATTAAAAGAAAGAAGTGGAAAATCGGCGAAAATGACAAGATCCAAAGTTTGGGGACCAAATTATAAATATTAAAAAGTTGTGTCGAACCTCGTGATGAAGATTCGAGAATGTTAGGGGTCAATTGGATGCAATTCGAAATCAAAATGAATGAAATATGACCAAAACATTTTCTCAAAATCATTTTTTGACTGCACAATGACGCTTTGGATTTGCAGCTCAAGATTGAAACCCAATTTCGACATAGAAAAAATTACAATTGGAAAAGGCTATTTCAAGAAAAGTTGTGTCCCCTTGAGTTAATTTTACAATGCAATTTGAATCGCCTCAATTGGATATCGGGAGAGAAAGTTATGATAAAAATACTGAAAGATGTGCGTGCAGATTTTTCACCCGGAGCACCACCAAACAAGAGCACACGGTGCCGCTTGGGGCTGTCTAGGGCGCATTTTTTTGCCCCTTTTTCAAATCCATTAAACCCTAATTTCGTGGCAAACAAGGGGACAACTATAAATACAACGTTTTTACACTTTTAAAGGGTTCCACACATATTGAGAAAAAATGGGATACTACTTGGGAACAAAAGAGAGAATTCAAAGAGAAAAACAAGGAATCGAAGGAAGGAAAATCAGGAGCTCACCATTGAAGTATTGATTTGAAGAGACAAAAGATTTTGGTGCAAGATCTACTTCGTTTTCTACAATTTTACTACAATATTTGGTGATGTATTCAATAAGAATTATTTCTTTTTCCTTGTGTAGTATGAATAGCTAATTCATTCGTTAGGGCGAACATGTAAACTTATTTGGGATCCTTTATGTTTTAAATTCGAGATTCTTGTTCTTAAATCGTTTATGTGTTGATTTTTATTATAAGTTTAATGCTTCAAATTAATTAATCACTAGTTTGATGTTTTCGTGAATTCTTTACAAATCGAGAGGTGCGTTTAGGATTTAGACCATATAGTAAAATTCAGTAAATTTGTATAATGTGTAGAGATACCTATACTAATTATTGTGATCATATTTTAGAACTTTGTTTTGTTTAATTAAGACCAATTTGCATAGAGATACGAAATTGAATTAGTTGAATAGGCTTAACGAGAACTCGAGAGGGGTAAATTGAATATATTAGGAGAATTCGATCGAACACTACTTTATATTGTAAATCTTCATATAAAACGTAAATGTGATCAAATAGGTGAAATGTTCTGCCCTAACATTCTCTTCATTGTTCAATTTCAATATCATTTTTGTGCGCATCACACTTAAGATCATCAATATACAAAATTCGAGTTTATTTTCGTCAAGTAGAAGTTGGAATTAAATAGATTAGGTATTAGAGTATAGTCCTTGTGGGAATGATTATCCGGACTCTTAGGTCCACTTTATTATTTGTTCGATATTGTACACTTGCAATAAGAAAAATCACAACATTAGCCAAGAGAGTGAAGAAAGTGCAGTTATCCCAACCACTGCCAAGCAGGTAGTGAGCATAGGCGGGACCAAAATCGAGGCAGAAAATCACGAATAGTGGTATTGTAAGAGCAAACTCAATGAGGAAGTTGACGAGAGTCAGCCTAGCAAGGCAAATGAGAGTGCCACCTACTGGTAAAAGAGTGATCACCGCCCAAGACCTGTAAGGTTGAAAGATAACCCTAACCCTTCTCTGTCTAGTGGTGCTGTTGGAAATGGGCTAGGGTGGATTGGTAAAAGATAGAATGAACAGATAGAGACAACCTTTTATTTTAGGAGAATTGGAGAATAGTGGTTTGGGAGGAGATTATCCAAGATGATACTGAAGGCAGAACAAGCGAAATTGAAGGCAGAATCTAGATGGATGATGTTTCATTGATTATTACAGATGGGTGGTGAAGGTTTGGGCAACAGTGGTAGGTAGGGTGGATGATGGTGGTCGGGTTCTAGTTTTTGGTTTTGGGTTTGCGTGGGGTGGGTATGTGTTGGGTGAGTGGAGAAGATGTAGTGTGTGTTTTTTCTTTTTAGGTTTTTATTTTAATTGTTTTATTATATTGGTCAAATCATTGACTTTTAGTCAACTGACGGTCAAACTAAGAGGTTTGGGTCAAGTCTGTTAATAAACAAAAGATTTGGTACCTTGACTGCAATTTTTCCTGAATTAAATGTTGATTACGTGAATTTCTCCTTTCATTTTATTTGCCATCTACAACCATATGTTAAGACTTATGTCACACAATATGTTAATCTATCACAACTCTTCTTTTTATCTGGGAGTGCAGAACACATATACATATGCAAGTTCAAACATGAGATCGTTTACTATTTACAAACATATGTAAATTCTGTTGTACAACATGTCAATTTATCACAGTTCTAATTTATCCGAGTATGTGAAAGACACAAAGATCATTTTGGAGTTGCCTTTTTGAAAAGAATAATAAAAAACTAATGAAACAAATAATCATTGATTAAAATTCCTCATAGTATGATTCGCACAAAATTATAGATGATGATATCATTTATGATCACCAACATATTATTGTTACTGAGTAATGACGGGATCATTGTCAATGATAATGTCAAGAATCATTAATGATTCTTCAATCACCAACAAGAAGTCGTTAGGAATTGCCGACATTATGATTATTGATAATTCTTATTAACATCGATATATGTTGGCGATTCACATGAAATTGTCAACAATAATATAATTGGCGTTTACTAACACTCCTTTGTCAGTGATTAGTGGCATCAGTGTCATTTGAGACGTTAACGGAAATCACTGAGGAGAAGTTTTTGGTGCCACTCACATAAGTTTATATATATTTGTTTTTATATGATAATTATATATAAGAAATATATTTTCTCCTTCTTTTCTTATATTATATCTGACACATAAGTTATTGATTAATCGTTAACTTTTGTTAGCGACATAATACTCAATTTGTATTTAATTTTATATTTTTAATAATTTATTTACAGGTAAAATTTACTTTGATAAATTAAACTTGTTAAACTATTTGTGTTTTTAATAATACTAACTAAAAAATCATTCATTGTCTTTAATTATTAAGTTAATATTATTAATTACAGGCAAAAAATTCACAAAAGAATAAAAGTAAAAATATACCCCCTGTTTGATTGCCATTTTTGGGGGAATAATGATTTTTTTTTTATGTGATGGATGGTGAATATGTGGTTGAAAAAGAAAGAAAAATTATTGATGCAATGAAAAATATTATTTTATTGAAAAATATATGATTGAAAATGAGTAGAAGAATGAGAATAGAAAAAAAAATGTGTACCAAACAGGGATTATATTGAAAACTGGGCGCATTTGATAAATCAGAGGCACCTGGGTTACTATCTACCTCGTCTAATGCTTGAACCATTTTTAAAAAGATAGACATAAGCAAAGTACAAACACGGGATCATAACATAATACTATTAGGATTGAAGTCCATCAATTCTTTATAATATACATGTTAATGAACCTGAAATTGAAATAGGTTTATTGATATCACTTTACATACAATGACACATGACCATACTATTGAAATGGTGCTTTTGTACACAACGAGCATAAACTAGTATTTACATCATCATCTTGTTAAGCAAGTGGGAAATACAAATGCAAGTAAAAATACAATAACAATAGCTGCAAACTTTTCATTCCAATAATATGGTTGACAATCACTCACATGGGAGGAGGGTCCACGATGAATAAAAAAATCGTGGACCCCCCTTCATGTGAGAGGATTGTCTACCAATGTTGTACAAGTAGCAAAATTCTAATATGAAATTATTCTAGACGGTAGGTGATACAGGATCAATTCTACCGTCTTCAGCGTCAATGCCAGATTTTGTAACTGATGGCACATTTCCCCCTTCAATCTTTGTCTCTTGAATTGCTTTCCCTTTGAATTCCTTCGCTATATCATATGATGCATGCAGTCCGAATGAGAAATAGTACACCAAGAGGAAAGCAGTCTAGACGGAGAATCTTATAAATGAATCTTTGTCTCTAGACCCAAGAAGAAAAATGTTAATGGCAATCGATGCTGATGGTAGCCAAGGTACCAATGGAACTCCCCAGAGCTTAGGATCCCGAGCATGGGGGACGAAAAGCCAAAGCCCAATTGTGGCCAACAGCCATGTAGGTACGGTTATGCAGTATGCAATCCAACTACTTTGACTAGCACCAGAGCCGGTTCTGTGTTTTATGGGGCCTGAGGCGAAGTCCAGAAATTAGGCCCCTAGGCCCCAAATCAACGTAAATGCAAATTTTAATGGTGTTACTTCGTGCGCCTGTGCAATTATTGATCCTACAATAATCAATCATATAAGCCGACAAGGCTGCAATTATATAAGCCGACAAGGCTTAAAACATTTCAAGTATAACTCTTGAATAACAAGTTAAGAAATGTGGTTGACCTTAAATAATGCTATGACGACTGAGAAGAAGCTCATGAAGGCAGTTGCAAAAATCACAGACTTTGAAAAGACAGCTGGTCTTCCATAAACATGCATCTAAAAATTGTAAAATACATCGGTAACTAACGAAGAAATAGCAGAAACAGAGAACATAATCAAATATATCATAAGAAATGCTGAAATCCTTCCCAGCCTCTTGTTGAGGCTACAACAAATTTTAAATTGAACTTTTCGCCCTCAAAGCTTAGAACTATGTCCCACTTCTCGACATATATTACTATTTTTTATCTTATCTATTTCATACGATTACACTTCCACTGTAGCATCACTGTTTTTTCTACATTCATCTTATAACATCTTGTCCTTTAACAATATAACCCTCAAAAACATAAAGCATAGGGGGTTTATTAATTATCTATACGAATCTTCCTATCACAGAATCCCTATGCCATCTTATTTTAGTTGTCCAAAGCGATATGTATTTTATTTTTAATTACCACAATAAGTGCATTCTACCAAGAATTAAGTAAAAGATTTCGCAAGTCAGTAATAGAGACAAAAATTCTGAACAAGCCTCTGGACATTGGTTTCCTGAAATCGTAGACCAAAAGTGGTAAGCATGCAGTCAATGAACCTTTTAACAATCATACCAAATTTATTCATATCAAATACCATATAATAGAAATACATCATAGGTATGGAAATATTAACATCTGGATGTGCAAATAAAAGGCTATTTGAACAATCACCGCTCGTACAGCCAAGATGCACATTACTGCAACAAATGCAAATCTCTTCCATCTCAAAAGTGGTAGCTGAAAAAGTAAAAAAGTATTTAGGATCACTGAGGAATGTATGTTGGATTACATATGAATTGAACATCCCTATCATGATAAAGATCAATTTAGATATAAAAGATTTTATTCAAAATGGTAAATAACAATAGTAATTTTGATATGCAAATTTTTTATTTTTTATTTTTATGGTAAGATGTGATAGGTACTTTGTGTGTGTATGTGTGTGTAAAGCATTGCAAGCTGTAATTATGTGCTGTGATTTATTTCCTTGTATAGTGTAATGAGTTTAACAGCTAGAGATTGTCTAGAATTAGGTCCTTAAAATTATGGAATTTATTAGGATAGTCAATTTCTTCATTTTTCTTTCCTACTTTCCTAGTATAGTCTGGATTCGTTGATGTTTCTCAAAGCAATACAAATTCAATCATTACAAAAACCTATTGGTACAGCCCACTTCATCTCCATAATTTAGACTTAAATAAACTCAAAATCAACAAAGAACCTAGAACTATTTTCCAAGAAATGAACCCACATACTGACATACAAAACCAACATGACCAAGAAAAAGAAGAAAAAAAATCTTGAACAAAACCAAATGGTTCCTAAAAGGGTTTTTACCTCGAAGACATTTTTAAGCAAGGTTGCAAGCAGAGCCGGTTCTGGAATCCAATTCTGAAGAGGTGCCAAGTGCCAGGGGCGGAGCTGGGGGGTGTCCAGGGGGTGTCCTGGACACCCCATTTTCCTGAGAAATTTTTTTTTTTTTTTTTTTTTTTTTTTTTTTTTTAAATTAGAAGGATTGTAGAATGGTAACTTTTATTTTATTACAAATAAACTTGCGAAAAAAGTTAATCTTATTTCTTCCACTTATTTTAGGTTAATTCTCAACTTATTAGTAATATTTACACTGATATACTATTCGCAGAAAAGGTAAATGACTCAATTAGTAAATTTTTGTTTCCTCTCATTTTTTTAGTTTCCTTCAAAAAAAAATTTCGGGGGCAGCGAACCCCCGTCGGCCCCACCCCTTTACCTATATATTTTCAAATTTGGACCCCCCATTTCCAACGAGCTGGCTCCGCCACTGCCAAGTGCCAACGTCGCCACTCGCCAACAGGACTGATGCGGTTGCCGGTTGCGGGCCTTGCAGGTTGCGGCGAGCAGCAACTGGCTTTGGGATTTTGGAAAATGGGTAGGAATGGATGATGGATCTCTGGGATTTTGGTTCACTGAAACTGCCCTTCGATAGTTTGATATTTAAAAAAAAAAAAAAAATAAAATAAAAATAAAAATGGGCAAAAAATGAGGCCCCCTTCAATGTCGGGCCTGAGGCTTGAGCCTCACTCGACTCGGCCCAAAACCGGCTCTGACTAGCACCCCAATCAGTAGCAGTAGCAATTGAGGATCCAATGATAAGCAAAAGGAATACGATAAGTTTATTCCGATTTTTTACGGTGGTTTGATCACTAACATAATAGCGACGAAGGAGAAGGGCAACAACCACAAGCATGAAGATGAACAGAATAGAGATTGAGAGGAGATGGGATAGAATATCAAGTTCTGTGAAAAAGGCAAGCAAGCATGACTATTGTGGCGTTCATTGGCGTTCCTGTCTTTGGATGAACTTTAGCAAACCATGGAGGCAACATATGAGTTCGAGCTATATGGGTTAGATACCGAGCTTGGCCCACCGCCCCGACTAGCAACACCGATGTCATGGCCTTCAATGCTCCGGCAGCTACAACGTACTGAGCCCATCCCCACCCTACGGCTTCAAATGCCTTTGGATATGGAGCATTAATATCAATTGATTCAAATGGCTGCATTAGGCATAGAGTTACTGCCAACACGCAATATAGGGCTGTGGTGATCACCATCGAGCCCACGAGGCCAATGGGGATATCTTTGGCCGGATTCTTAGTTTCCTCAGCGGCTCAGCCATTGTCGAAACAGCATCAAAACCAACGTAGGCGAAAAATAACACTGCTGAAGATTTAAAGATACTTTGTGCCCCAAATGGTGTAAAGTTCGAGTAATTATTGGTGTCAGCTTTGATTAGGCCACAGACTATGATGAAGATAATCACGACACTGTGGACTACTGAGGCAATGTAGTTGAGACGTGACGAACCCTTTGTGCTTAGAACTGCAACAATGCAAATGATTACTAGGATACCAACAGCTATGGGGTCAAGTTCGTTGTAGCCATCGGCTAGACCATGGGCTGGGATTCGAAAATCTGCAGCATCCTTGTTGCAGAGAGCGGCAAAATTGGAAGTCCATGAACGCGCCACTGCAGCACCACCAATAACATACTCAAGAAGGATGTTTCCGGCAGCAATGAAGGCCATGAAGTCGCCTAGCTCCACCAGCAAGTAGGCAAATGAACCACCTATAAAGTCAACACCAAGACAATTTTAGCCCCCTTTCGGCCCCATTATTTCAATTTTTAGCGGGTGAAATAGGAGATAATTAATGAATGGTCAGTCAAATTTATTATAGATTACTACTTGCTCCCTGATTTAAAAAAAAAAAAAAAAAACCATTTGTTACTTATTCAGCTTTGCTATAGATAGCTAGCTCATCGAAATTTAAAAAATTATTCATTGCTCACCTAAATTTGAATAAATTTACTCGTTGCTTACGAAACTTTGCAATATGTAACATTAATGGAAATGATATGAGTGATTGATATGTAACTTTGTTCGAATTTGGATGAGCAATAAGTAACTTTTTAAATTTCGGTGAGCAAGTAGTAACTTATAACAAAGTTCAGTGAGTAAAGAGTAACATTTTAAATTTCGGTAAGCAAGTAGTAACCTACAACAAAGTTCAATTATCATTGATTAAATGAACTCGGTGAAATAGTATATTTCTGGAGCACGAGTGGTTAAAAAAATAAGATAAAATTTTGATTTACATGTAATATTATTTTGTGAAAGATCGTGTGATTAAAAGTAAAAGAGTGAAAAATAAAATTTAATTATTTTGGTATACATTTTTTTTTTCATTCTCATTCTTCAATAAAATAATATTTTACGTAACATCAATAATTTTTCATTCTTTTTTCAGGCACATACACCATCCATCACACCCCCCCTCTCCCTTGCCCCCCCAAATGTGTATCAAATAAATTCCAATCCAATATGAAAAAGCAATAAGTCTATGCGTACAGAAATAAACAACAGAACTCTTACAGAAATTTGAAAATACGCTACGTGTCGGAGAAAGGAAAGACTGAAGATTGCTTTTGGCTTTTGGAATTTGTGTAAATTCATTTAAATTAGCTATGTTTTCGCGTCAATTTTCAGGCTATCTATAAATCTTCTATATCCTCTCGAAACTCATTTTGAGAACTATATCATAGATATATCGAATGATCTAAATGAATATAAAAAATAGTCAAACGCTTGTGTTAAAAAAGACGTATAACTCGTCTTTTTATTGAAAGTACTTGTTTTTTCGTCTCAATTTTCGGGCTCAATTCGGGATATCAAACGAAATCAAAATATTACATTCTTAATATCATTTTGAAGTACTCACGGTCTAGTGTTTAACAACGTTAATTGTGTGCGAAACGGTCAATCGTAACAAAAATTACGACGCGTCAAAATAGGCCGTTTCAAACTAGTATTTCGAGAATTTTGACAAGTTAACTTTAAAAATTCTTCGACAATTGTACGCTAGCCGAATCCATAAATTTTCTATATCCTCTCGAAACTCATTTCGAGAACTATATCATAAATATATCGAACGATCTAAAAGAATATCAAAAATCCCTAAACGGACTCAAACGCGTATGTTAAAAAATTAAAAACTATAAGTGTAAAAAATTTGACATTAAAATTTTTGTTACATTAAATTTTTTAATTTTTTTGAGTCCAAAAAAATTTTTGCGTCAATTTTTTTTTTTTTTTTTTTTTAATAAAAAGATTAGTTATACGTCTATTTTTAACACACACGTTTGATGTTCGTTTAACTATTTTCGATATTCATTTAGATCATTCGATATATCTAAGATATAGTTCTCGAAATAAGTTTCGAGAGGATATAGAAGATTTATGGATTCGGCTAGCGTGCAATCATCGAAGAATTTTTAAAATTAGCTTGTTATCGAAATTTTCAAAATATTAGTTTGGAATGGCCTATTTTGACGGACCGTAAGTTTTGCTACGATTTGCCGTTTTGCACACCATTAATGTCGTGAAATACTAGGCCGTGAGTACTTCAAAATGATATTAAGAATGTAATATTTCGACTTCATTTGATATTTCGAATTCAGCCCGAAAATTGACACGAAAACATAGCTAATTTAAATGAATTTGCACAAATTTCAAAAGCCAAAAACAATCTTCCGCCTTTCCTTTCTCCGACACGTGGAGCATGAAAAAGAGTTCTGTTGTTTATTTCTGTACGCATAGACTTATTGATGAAAAAGGGTGCATTGACTTGTCGACAAGTCGTATCTGATGCTCCCCGTCTATTAAACAGGTCACTTACAGAATTCAACATATGTTAATACAAGATGGGAAAATGATACTCAAACAGCCCGGGTTTGAACCCGGGATTTTACCCCTGTTTGAGAAGCAATGCTCATACAAGATGTGACCCCTTCGTGGAAAATTTCATTGTAAATTAGTGGGAATCTTTGGACTCAAATCAGGATAAACCCAATTGAATAAGAACAAATTTTAGTTCGTTTAGAACTTTCCATCAGGATAAAACCAATGATAAGTACAAATTTTAGTTCCTTATATATTGGGATAATCATGTGACAATACGTCCTTACTTTACCAAAAGCGATTTGTATATATTTGACTAATCGTTCTTGCTCATACGAAAAGATAATCGTATACATTTGACTAAGACATTGATTTTTCTGCCATGCAATTTTAGCAATCGTCAATATAAAATTTTGATGAATTGAATACGTGTGGCGGTGGATTTCAAATTATAACGCAGCGCGTTTTGATAAGACACTATGTTCTTGTCTGAACCTCATTTTTAAATAATATTTTTTTTTTCGAACATTTTTTTAATCACACATTCTCTTAATAAAATAATTTAATACATAAAAAAAAACTTTTTTTTTTCTACTTTTCAACAACACATTTTTCCAAAAAATCACTATTTTAAAATTTATTTTTACTAAAAGATATAATTTGCAAGAAAAAGTAGAAATATTTACAAATCCAATGTTATAGATAGCTTTATAGGCAAAAATATTCTCAACTGAAAATAATAAATCACATCTTATATATTAATTTATACGACGCTTTACATATTGTGACTTATTATATATATATTTTTTAAAATTTAGAAGCTTATTATGTTTTAGATGTTTTTTCATTAAAATATGGTATTTTACTATTTATTATCATGATGATAAAATATCGGTAATGTGACAACCCATTATTTCTAGCATTCTCTCTCTCTCTCTCTCTCTCGATCACGTCTCCTTCCCCTCATAAAAAATGAATTATCCAATCACATTATTTCACATAGACTGCCACATCATCGATGTTCTATCATCATAATGATAAATGACATTATTCTTTACTGTGAAGCTTACAAAGTATATCATCTTCATTTTCGTTAAACTATAACTTGTAATTATGGAAAGTAAATTTTAATAAATTCATATTGTGTTGGAAAAAATAGTTAAGTGTCATTTAAAATTTTTCCAGCATTATTAAATGGACAAATAGACATTATTAATTGTCATCATTTAATAAATAAGTTATGTTCAATGAATAATTCTTTTTAGAAAAACCAAGTAAAATATAAGATATTATTATTATTTTGTATCTTAAGAGAATTTTCTTGTTTATTTTAAGTTCAGGTTATTATTTTATACTATTTTAAAATTTTAACAAAATTTCAAGAATTCTTATATTATTTTTGCGATGATCTTTTTCTGTTTTACGAGAAACTTTTAAGATAAATAAATTAAATTGTCAAGTTAATATCGTATAGAAAATACTTGAATTAATAGAAATTAAATTTATGTAAAAAGATAGGTGAAAGAGAGAAAATTGAAAGGGATATTTGGCATGTTGAATGCTGGCGAGGTTGCTTTTGTAGGTGGTGTTTGGCCACGGATAGGGATGTATTGAGTGCGGGGTGGGGTGAGTGGTGAGTTTGACTGAAATGATGAAATGTTTACTTTTTTGAAGTATTTTAAAAAAAAATTATGGGACTCCCCTTATACTTTATTTTTTGTCGTTCTATTGTTTTCTTTTATTTTCATCATTTAATGGTCGAAATGGAAAGAATAATGAGTTTTGTTATATAATTGAAAGTTTTGAAATGGATTGTGCTAAAATAAAGTTGATGACTTATCACATTTTTTTAAAGATTAAGCCCCCGTTTGAGCTCCATTCTTTTGATAAGAATGCATTTTTGAATAGTGTATTGATGAAAAATGTGTGATTAAAAAATAAATAAAAGTTTTGGATTTGCGTGTAATATTATTTTATTGAAAAATGTGTGATTGAAATGATGTCAAATAATTGTTTAAAAATGTATTTTTTTTTTCCAAAAATGGAAAATAAAAAATGGGCTAAGAATAGAAAGTGCAAAATTTTCAATTAAAAACGAAAAACTATGATGTATATTCTCACTTTATTCTAAAAGGGAAATTTCACTACTTAGCACGAAGGAATAGTATTTCTATTAATCAATTGGAGTTGGAGATGGTGGTTTGATTGAATAATTGCGAGTTATCCAAATATATCGCCTAACATTAAAGAGCTTATGATATTTCATAAACGAAATATTTTTTTTTCACAAGATTATATGTAAGCTTTCTTCAAAATGATTCGAATTTCATTGGATTTGTTTGTTGTGTAAATGAAGAATAATATTATCTAATATTATTGATGCTATAATACCAATTTAGACGACACTATATAATAGACTCAATGAAATGTAGACTTAAGTTGATTCATTTAATTGTATATCTTATTTCACGTTCAGCGTCACTTAAATTGATGTTTTAATACCATTAGTGCCAGTGAAAATAGTTCACGAATTATGTGCAGCAAACATGCACGTATTGTATGAATACCTGCCACTGGGATTTCAACTGCAAACTCCGTGTAGCAGAAGACGGAGAGCAAGGCAGAGAGGCCGGAGATGGCGTAGGAGAGTACGATGGCAGGGCCAGCTCCTTCACGTGCCTCGTGGCCTGAGAACACAAAGATTCCGGCCCCAATGACGGCTCCCATACCGAACCATATCAAATCCCACCATGATAGTGTCTTCTTCATCTCGTGCTCGCTCCTTTTCTTCACCTGCACCTCAGCCACATCCTTCGACCGGGAAAGTACCCGATCCACCAGTCGTTCAGGCGTATGTTTCACCGCATTTACGTAATTGCCCCAGCTCTGAAATGACTCCTCAGGGAGAAAATCATCCTTTGTAAATAAACATCCTCTCTTCCTCTTCGTGATTTCCGAGCCGCCTCCTGCGTTTTCAAACTCCATGCCTATTTCTTGGCCACCTGCAAAATTCATAAAAATCTTTATAAACCAAAGAAAAGTACATAATCAAATTGAAAATTATCTCTCTAACAAACCCACCCAAATTATATTTTTCAAAATGAAGTAAAATAAAAGAGCAGAACGGAGTATTTAACCGAAGCCTTATAAAGTGAAAATTTGTTATAGTATTTGACGACGGAGAATTGCGTTACGGCAGAAGATGCTAAATTATAGCAACTAGGGTCTGAAATTCATTTTCAATCATCGCATCGAGATATGCATGCAGCCACACTATGTACACAGACAAAACACAATCATTCAAGTAATTTAATTAATTATTTATTATCAAAATATATTAATCTACCATATTTGCAACCTAACTTACTACAATAGATAAGTAACGCCGAAATGAAGAGGTCGCCGGAAAACAGTCGGAGGTGAAGCCGGCGTTCGGAGAAAGACTCACAAACTTACAAAAAGAGAGAGAAGAAATTTTGGTATACTGCTTGGAGTTGACGCGGGAAGTATATTTATTGCGAAGTTATAATTATCTACAGACAAAATTATATCGGAGCCCCTAACCTTTTCAGGAAATGTGGAAACGACTACTCAACTATTTAGATAGTGTGAAAATGGCTGGCAACCTTGTAACATGAAGTTTTAACTCACAAACATATTTATCATGAGAAATTGAATTTTAATGTCTACATTGTCAATTTTCATCACGTGAGGACCAATCTCATAAGATTAAATTGATTTGGGAGTCAAGATTACACTTTTAAAAGTTGGGAATCATTTCCATACATATAATTGCACTATAAAACGATAGAATAGATTAGGACACCACAAGAAAAATAGTCTTTTGCAACATATAAACAACATTCATTAATCGCATTTTATGAAAAGAAGTTTATCACAACAATCAATAAATGAAAGTCGATGTTGGTTAACTCAAGTAATATCTGTTAACAAGATTCTGTTGCGTGTTACTAATGCAACCTTTTGCAACGATCACGGTGTGTTGTAAAGTAATTTATATATATTAATAACATGGGCAATGATCCTTATTCAGAAAAAAATATTATGTAATATATTTTGTAACTTTCATTGCTTGTTTGAAACGTTCTTTCACAATGGGGGCATTGGATGTTGTAAGAAGTACGAATATTAAGGGTTTGTTTGGCAAAGTTCTTTATAAAATTTTAACATTTTTTACGAAAAATGGATAAAATATGTGTTAAAAAGTTGATAAAAGTTACCTTTATCAACTAATATATTTTGATAGAAATACTTCGTATTTAATATTGCATTTTTCCACGAAGGCGAGAGAGTAAAGCTATGAAAAGCATCATGCATAAAAACACATTGATCATTGTCTGAATTTCGAAACTACAAGAAATCAGTGGCTCCAGGGAATCATTGATTGCGAATTATCCAATGAGAGTAAGCGCGAAAAGAATTGACAAAGCCGACAATGCTTGCGTGTTTGTTGGTTATTATCATGTCTATTAAAATTGACGGCCGATATTCAATTTCAGTAACTTCGGGCTATGACGGGACCCACTTGAAGTATAACAAATGCTCACGAAATTTAGCTCCCACTTGGTACCAAGATCTTACAACTTTTCAATCAAACATTTCATCAACTTCTATTAAAATCTACTAAAAATCGAATTTTAATCCCCAACAGGAGCTTAGTTTGCAAAGTCTACTTAAAAAGTTAAATATGAATATTATTTAATTAATGAAGTTAAAAGCTAATGTTAAAAGTAAATAAAGTTACCCAAAAAAGAAAGCAACAAAGAGTTACTTTCAGAAAGTAACCTTTGTAACTAAAAGTTTTAAAAAAAATTATTTAATGTGTTTAGAATTAAATAGCTAGTAAAATGTAATTTTACCTTCTTCTTTTTTAAGTGTACCCAAACATGCTTTCAAGCTATTTAACGTTTTGAACTTTTTAAATAGATATCCAACTTACACAAGGAAATAGTCATGGAGCTCAAAATCCTGTGCCAAATTTAACAGAAGCAGGCTCGCCAAGTTTGGTGGCCTGCAAAATAGACAGCATTAACTGTCTTCTAAATCAGGGTGATGCCCTTATTTAAGTTACAACTCCCTGTTGAGATTGCAAGTCCATTAAGTCAAATGTGTCCCTACATTTCGACTTCATCCCAATTAATCGATCGATCTGCAAAGTTGTCCTCGTGATGAAGCATGCTCTGTGCCAGCCTACTCATGACCGCAAGACCTGGCAATGGAAATGGAAATGGATATTTGTAATGAAAACAGAAAATACGATAAACTTTCCCCATTGTAAGTCACAGCATATGTCTTAACGAGATGAATACAATAGTACCTTCAATCATTTTGTATAGAGCCGACCACCATCTATCCCGGGGAACCCGGTACTGATCAAGGTTTTCTTCAATCGCTTTGTCATGCTTCCCCTCCAAAACCCCCTGAAGTGTTATTACAGCATCCTTTGTTTTCCTAAGGATACTATCCCCATCTTCAATTTCCAACTGCAAAAGGTCATTCTGTGATGAAGTGAGGCTAACAGCAAGAGCAAATTGCGCAGCAGCAGCCCATCTGGATGAGGCGAGCCATTTTCTTTGCCCATCCACTTGTTTTCCTTTTTCTAATTTGCAATCACCTTTCCCTCTAAGTACTAAGCTGCGTAAGTATTCAGCATTTGCATCGCCTGTGCTCTGAACCATCTTAGAGAATGCACTTTCTACATTTTGCAGCAGCATTTCAGGAGTATCATATTCCACGAACTGAGAAAAAGGGACACGAATTATTTTTCGCAGATCCAGATTCCTACCTACTAATCAAACACAAATCTTCTAAGAATCCCAGTTATCAGTTCATTTTTTTTTTCTCATCTTTTTCATTCAGGGCCTCACACTAAAATTAGACTCTAATGCCTCCATATACCTGACCAGCATCAAGCAGAAAAATCATGTCGCAGTCAATAATTGTATTTAAACGGTGAGCAATAATGAGCGTTGTGCATGATTTCAACTCCTCTCTTATAGTCTTCTGAATAACAGCATCGGTTCTAACATCAACAGCGGCAGTTGCTTCATCGAGGACAAGAATTTTTGATCTATGAAGCAATGCTCAAGCAAGACTTAACAACTGTCTCTGTCCAACACTGAAGTTCTCCCCAGCTTCTGAGACCTTGATATGGCAGAATTTTGAGTAAGTTCAAAAGACAGAACGGAAATCACATGCAAACTTTACTGTCAAGTTGTTCAAACATGGCAATGTGGAACACGTTTCAATTACTTGCATTCATTAGCAAATGAACAAATTAATGATTATCGTCTTTCCCAATAATATTGTTGCAAACAGCAAACTAGACATACACCGTATGTATAACAAATTCGATTCCCGTAGTAGAAAACAGCATTCATTCTCCATGTTAGAGGTTAACAAAGTTTTAGTGAAATACTAAATCCCTGTTTGGCCCCCATTAAAATTCTAATTTATTTTTCCCTTTCTTCTTATCAATCACACATTCTCGTAACCCCAAAACTTTTTCATTTTTAACTACACATTTTTGAAAAAATTACTATTCCAAAATACATTTTCCTCAAATTCTCATTATAAGTGGGGCCAAATATCATTGAACAAAGTATGATTTCTGTACCTGTGCATCCAAACCCAAAGAATTCCTCCTGATGGCATCCTTTAGATGTGCCCTCTCCAAAGCCTCCCACAGGTCAGCATCATTGTGTTCATTGAAAGGATCAAGATTAAATCTCACTGTGCCTGGCAAAAATGAAACATACAATCACCATAGTTATATAAGTGCACCATAATTGTCCGTACCCTAAAAAGGTCAATTATATATAATGCCTACTTTTTTAGAGTAAAATGTACATTTTAAAAATTAGTTGACAGGTCTAATTTGGCATGGAGTTTACTCAGATTGCCTTTCATGATTAAACGCCAATTGCATGTAGCCAAGCCGCTACTTAGGCCCTGTTTGATTCCCATTTTAATTCTCATTCTCATTCTTCTACTCATTTTCAACCACACATTCTTCAATAAAATAATATTTTCCATCACATCAATAACTTTTCCTTCTTTTTCAACCACACATTTCCCATCATATCACTATTTCAAAATTCATTTTTCTCAAATAATGCCTATCAAACACACTCTTAATAGACCAACTTTGCATTCCTTTCAGAAACTTCTAACTTTCAAATATTTTCCACCTTGGAATTGTCAGTGAAGATAGAATTGGATTGAATGAATTTCATTGATAGTGTTCCTCCATTTAAATAGAGGTCGAAGGTAATACATTTCCTATTACAATGTTGATTTTCAGCAATCATCTATAGCTATTATGGGATAAACAACTATGTTTACAATCATGCAATATAATTATGCTAAAATCCCGTCAATTATTCTAATATTCCGTCCTGATTGACATCCCTCTAAAATTGATGCGGGGAGATCAAGAAACATCAATTTGCTGACAAGAAATTGATGGTGCTATCTTGTCATGGCTTTGGTAAACACGTCAGCAATTTGAAGGTTAGTGGAAACATGAGGAAGAGAAATAACACGTGATTCCAGAGCTTCCTGAATAGAATGACAATCTACCTTAATATGCTTCGTACGTTCAATAAAAAGGGTATTGTTAGCAATTTGGATAGAACTGGAGTTATCAACATGAAGAGGAGTAAGATCATTATGAGGAAAGCCAAGCTCGGCTAGAAGTCCACGAAGCCATACAATCTCAGAACAAGCAGCAGACATGGCACGATATTCTGAGTCATTAGAAGATTTAGAGACTCTAGCTTCTTTCTTGCTCTTCCAAGAGATCACAGAATTACCAAGAAACATGCACCACCCGGTAATAGACCATCGAGTATCAGGACATCTAGGCCTAGGGATGGCAATTCAAACCGTTAAAACCGAAAACCGCGATTAATCGAACCGAATGGGGCGAAAATAACCGAACCGATGGTGCAATGGGGTGGTTATGGTTTTGATTTTAATGAACCGATTCGTGGTGGGACGGGTATGGTATTTGGCGACGGTGAACCGCCCCGAACCGATTACCCGTTAAAAAAATTAATTGGGCTTTTCATTATTCTTTTCCAAAATTAATTGGGCTTTTCATTATTCTTTTCCAAAAATTAATTGATTTTATTCACTGAGATTTCACACTTAATTGCACTTTGTTCTCTATATAAATTGTACTGTGCTTAAATATGACTCATAGTTTGCTTTTCATTATGTTCTTGGTTAATTTTTAATTTTGATCAAGAGAAAGGTAATCATCTGTCTTCATTGTGGATTTTTCATGTAATCAATCAGATGTCTTACCATGGGTCGACGTCTTCTGTTCCGACTCCTCCCGCTTCAGTTGGAAGTGCTTCAATTGAAGTTGGAGATACAGCTACTGGCATTCGAAAGGATACGTCAAGTACACCGGGTATTTCTCACACTCCAAGTGAAGTAAATGCAAATCCTATTCATATAGATGTAGGTGATGATGATGATGATGATGATGAGCCGACTAAAGAAATTAGAAAAAGAAAATTGACATCTACAGTGTGGCTACATTTCAAGCTACAAAGAATTAATAATGTGCCCAAAGCAATTTGTAAACAATGCAATAAATTAGATGGTGAGTCGAGAAATGGGACAAGTCATTTACGTGCTCATTTGGATAGATATCCTCTTCGAGGGCAAAATGATGTCAAACAGATGTTTTTGAATCAATTTAAAGAACCTGGTGGTAGGACTGATATTCATGGTAGAATTTATGGTTTTATATTTGTTATTCATGTACTTTCTTTTATTGCTAATTTTTTTTTTCTATTGTGTGTAGAAAATTCTATTTCTTCATCATACGCCGGAGCTTGTGCAAGGTTTAGTGATGAGAACATTGACGAAGATGTATATTTTTTTTAAAATCTTTAGTGAAGACCATTTTTTATTAGGTAGTATGATTGTATTATTACTCTAATTACATTTCTTATTTACTATGTAAGAGTCAACAGGTTGAGTCTTGACTCTTGACCTATGCTAGTAAGAGTTGTAGGGAAGAATGAAGATTGACCTATGGCCTATGCTAGTAAGAATTTTGACCTATGTTGATAATATTGTTTGTTAAATTCGAATTTTGCATTTAGAAGTTGGAATATTGTTTGCTTTTTATTTTGGAATATTGTTTACTAAATTGACATTAAGTAAATTGTGTTTTTGTTTTTATTGACTTTTCTTCATAATTTTTTTTCCAATTTGACGATTGGATTTTGATCTTAAAAAATAATTTATTTTCGTGGTTATTAATCGAACCGAACCGAGATACAAACCGAGCCAAACCGAACCGACTTTCGTGGTTATGGTGTGGTTATGGTATGACAAAAAATTTGGTGGTGCGGTTATGATTTTGGCCGAACCGTCCCCGAACCGACCCGTTGCCATCCCTACATCTAGCCCAATCCGCATCACTATAGGCGACAACGCGAATGGGAGTACGGAGTACCGCTTGGGAAGAATAACCCACGATCAACTGACCCTCGAAGGTATCGAATAATACGGCGAACGACAGCCAAATGTAGATGTCGTGGAGCCTGCATAAATTGGCTAACTTGCTGGACAACAAAGAAATGTCAGGACGAGTAATCGTCAAATAGTTTAAACTACCCCCGTCTATACAAAGTAGGATCGGGTAATAAATCACCTTCATCACAAAGATATTTCGTATTTACCTCTATCGGAGTATCCACAGAAGAAGCATTCTGAAGGCCGGCTAAAGTAATCAAGTCGTGTGTCTACTTGTGTTGATTTAAAAAAAATACCGGAATGATCTGAATAAACTTCCAACCCTAAGAAATATGTGAGAAGACCAAGATCCTTCATATGAAAGGAGGCTTGAAGATGTTGCTGCAGACGAGTGATTAAGTCTGAATCTATCTTGGTGATGACAATATCATCAACATAAACAAGAAGAAGTGCAATACCAACAGAAGTCTTGCAAAAAAATAATGATGAGTCGTATTGGCTTTGTTCAAATGAAAATAGAAGCAAGGTGGATCGAAAATTTTCAAACCAAGCCCGATGAGCTTGTTTCAGTCCATACAGAGATCGCTTTAACTTACAGACATTCTGAGAGGATGAGGTAGACAGCCCAGGTGGTAGTGCCATGTAAATCTCCTCCTTGAGATCACCATGAAAAAATGCATTTTTAATGTCCATTTGATGAAGTGGCCACCCGCGAGACGTTGCAATAGAAATAACAGTACGTACCGTAGTCATTTCGGCAACCGGAGACATTTGCAATAGAAATAACAGTACGTACCGTAGTCATCTTGGCAACTGGAGGAAATGTCTCCTCATAGTCCACCCCATATTCCTGTCTATTGCCCAGAGCAACCAAGCGTGCCTTATAGCGGTCCAATGTACCATCAGAACATAGCTTGATTGAGTAAGCCCACTTACAACCAATAGCTTTAACATTTACCGGACAAGGAACAATATCTCATGTGTGATTCTCCCGAAGAGCTCAAAGTTCATCTGCCATCGCCTCACGCCAACATTAATATTTCACAACCTTTGAATAGCAAGAGGGAATCGAAACAGATGACAAAGTAGCATTAAGAGACATGAGAAAAACCATACCGATCAAGAGGTCGAGCAACTCCAGTAGATCAGCGAAGAACAATATTAGAGTCCGGATCATCAGGTGAGTGAACAACTTGGACAGGCTTAGATGGTAGATCAGACTCGGGAAGGGGCGAAGATGGCCTCTATTGTTTATACACAAATCCAAGTTTGAAGCGCTCTTGAGTAGGAGTTAATTCATCAAATGTGGTAGAACAGGAATGCTAGGCAAAGATGCAACATGAGTAGAAAAGAAAGACTGATTCTCAATGAAAACCACATGACGAGAAATATGAAATATGTTAGAAGATGAGTCATAACAAACATAACCTTTATGTGACATACTATATCCCATAAAATCACATTTAACAGATTGAGCAGAAAGTTTATGTCGTTCATGAGGTGGCAAAAGGACAAAACAAACACAGTCAAAGGTATGCATATCACGATAGCTAGGATGCTGATTATACAGATGAAAGTAGGGAGTGTCAAACTTTAAGACACTAGAAGGCAATTTATTAATTAAATAAACTACAGTAGATAAGACTTCTACCCAAAATTTAGAAAGAAAAAAAGATTCACGCAATAACGTGAGAAGAACATCTAACAGATGACGATTCTTGCGTTCAACAATACCATTTTACTGAGGTGTATAAGGACAAGAGCGCTGAGAAAGAATGCCTTTAGTTTGGAGAAAAGCATGAAAATCATTGGACATATATTCGCCAACTGAATCAGAACGTAAAACCTTGATGCTAGAAGAAAATTGAGTTTCAACGTAGGCTACAAATTGCTGACAGACAGAAAACACCTCAAATTTAGATCGAAGAAAATAAATCCAAGTATACTTACTATAATCATCAATAAATGTGACAAAATATTTATAGTGAGCATGAGAGATAACAGGAGAGATTCCCCAGATATTACTATGAATCAAATCAAAACAGTGCTCAGAATGACTACCATGAGAGTGAAATGAGAGGGACTTACTTTTACCCAATTTACGAGTAGAGCAATCAAAAGAGATGACAGAAATTTTATCTTTATTTCCTAACATACCAGAGTTCAACAAATGAGAAAACGACAGAATTAGGATATCCCAAAAGTTTATGCCATACTTCACTCTTATTGTTTACAGTGGTGCAAAACAAAGACATGAAACTAGAAATGGAAAACGCATAGGAAACAAACGTCCAACTTTAGGCCCCTTTGCGAGTGTCGTCCCCAACACCTGATCTTGTACGAGACAACCACCATGAGATCGAACATCACAATTATTATCAACTAACTGTCCGATCGAAATAAGATTAGTAGAAAGTTCAGGAGATATAAGCACATCTTTGAATGAAGAATTAATGTCTCCAACTACTTGAATATGTAACTGATTACCATTAGCAATTTAAATTTACATAAGCCATGATATTTTTGAATGTTACGAAGAATGTCAGATGAACTAGTCATATGATTAAATGCACCAGAATCAACAAGCCATGATGAACTATCACCTTGAAGCCTTAAAGCTGAAATAATCAATTTGTTGTACCATTCCCGGAGTAACTGTAGATGAATTACCCGTGGTGCAAAAAGAAGTTGAACCAACCGTAGCTTGATAGGCATTGAACTGACGATTCTGAGGAATAGTAGGACATTCTTTGATAACATGTCCAGGCTTCTTGCAATAGTTGCAAGACTTCTTCACATAGTGAGCAGCAATATGTCCATATTCTTTGCATTTGAAGCACTGAACTTTCCGCAAATCTCGTCCATTACCTTTCCCATGAGCGGCATAAGCAACTACAGTTGATATCAATTTGTTTTGCTGGAAAGTGTCTTGCGTGGCAAGATGTTCTTCACGAAGTAATTCTCCAAAGCATACTTCCAATGTAGGCGAAGGAACACGATTCATCAAATTTGAACGAGTGCCCTCAAATTCAACCCGTAATTTCATTAGGAACAGATCTCTTTTGCTTTGTTCGTGAACCTTCTGAATAGCAAAGAGAGAATCTTCTGGTACCGAAGCATAAACCAGATCAGTAAATTCTGTCCATAGGTTCTGAAACCCAGAAAAATAATATTGAATAGAGAGATCGCCCTGAGTATAACTAGCGATTTCATATTCCAACTGAAAACGTCGAGCAATGTTGTCCATATTATACACATTTTTTAAATACTCCCACATAGATTTAGCAGTCTTATACGGTCTCAGATTGAGAACAATTTGCTGATCAACAGATCCCAAATCCACATCATCACTCTAGCATCATTGATTTTGCACTAAGCTAATTTTGGAAGTTCAGTAGGAGTTGGGTCACTTCCATCTATATGACCCCATAGCTCTTTTCCCATAACAAACAGATGAAATTGAAAGTCCCAAGCTGAATAATTTTTACCCGTAAATTTCACATCAAACGAGTCGGAATTACCGGTAACCATTGTAAAAGAATAAGTCCATTTATATTCCAATATCAAAAGCCCAACAAAATTTTCAGCAAGTTAGCCAAACTTATTTATAGTTTAATAGACAGAGAGCCTAATTAAATAAGTTGAAGTCCTGACCAAAAGTATGTGAAGCCCAATAGATAGCAAGCCCAAACAAAACAAACTTACCACCTCAATGATACCTCCAGGCCAATTCTTTAGAATTCGGCACTACCAAGCGACTGTAGACTCGGCGATGACAGAGAACCGGAGTAGGCGACTTTAACGTGGGTGTCGACCACGACCTTCAACCACCAGATGCCGACAACGTCGACCAACGATGCAGAAACAAAACACCGAAGATGGTGCCGAGATTACCACACCAAGGAACTCGAAAGTCTCCGACGGCACCAAAGATCCTACTAATCGATGCACTCCGATAGCCCTAATCGAACCCAAAGAAAGTCCCGACACCACCTATGAATCTCTAACTTGGCCTAGGCTCACCGATTGCCAGGAAGGGTCACTCGACTAAATTGGTACCCAAAACAGTAAGACTCAAATCCCACGAGAAAAGCACTGACGAGATTCAAAATTGAGGCTCTAATACCATGTCAGTGAAGATAGAATTGGATTGAATGAATTCCATTGATAGTGTTTCTCCATTTAAATAGAGGTCGAAGGTAATACATTTTCTATTACAATGCTGATTTTCAGCAATCATCTATAGCTATCATGGAAGGGAGGGTTGGAGGAGGAAGGGAGGGAGAGACGTAGAGTGGTAAGGAGAGAGGTGGAGAAATTGTTATAGATGGAGGAGATTGCTTGGCGCTAGAAATTCAGGGTCACATGGTTGAAAGAGGGTGATAAATGCACAAAATTCTTTCATAGGGTCGCTAATTCGAATCGGCGTAACAATCTGATCGCACTGCTGGAGGTAGATGGGGTTACTTATGAGGACCCACAGGATATTGGGACTCAAATGGTGGGCTTTTATCAGAATTTATACTGGGAGCAATCTGAGTGGAGGCCACAGCTGGAGGGGTTAGATTTTTCCATTATTACCGAGGATGATGCCAATTGGATTGAGAGACCATTTGAGGAGGATGAAATTAGGGAGGTGGTGTTTAGTATGAATAATGACAAGGCCCTTGGACCGGATGGTTTTTCGTTCTCATTCTATAAAGCTTGTTGGGAAGTGGTGCGAACGGATATTATGGATGTGTTCACTTATTTCTTTGAGTGTGGCAGGTTCCTGAGAAGTGCTAATGCCACATTTATTGTGCTAATCCCTAAGAAACCGGGTGCTTCTGATATTAAGGACTTCCATCCTATAAATTTAGTCAGCGGGATGTACAAGATCATTGCCAAAGTTCTGGCGAATAGATTAAAGGAGGTGCTGGGAAAAGTGGTGTCTAAATTTCAGAATGCGTTTGTGAAAGGGCGTCAGATTATGGATTCTGTTCTTATAGCGAACGAATGTATTGAACTCTAGAATACGTATGGGGGTTCCAGGAATGTTATGTAAGCTTGATATTCAGAAGGCGTATGATCATGTGAACTGGGGGTTTCTTATGTATATGCTCAGGCGCTGCGGCTTCGGAAATAAGTGGTGTAAGTGGATTCAATTTTGTATCTCGACAGTGTCGTTCTCAGTTTTGGTCAACGGCACCCCAGAGGGTTATTTCCGGAGTAGAAGAGGTTTGAGGCAAGGGGATCCGTTGTCTCCTATGTTGTTTGTTATTGTAATGGAGGCATTCAGTAGGATGATTGAGAAAGCAGTGAGGGAAGGCATGTTAAGAGGCTTTATGGTTGGGCATCTACAGGTTTCCCATTTGCTATTTGCAGATGATACATTGTTTTTCTGTGATGCAAATGAAGAGCAATTTAGAAACTTGCGTCGATTGCTTTTGTGCTTCGAAGCAGTATCTGGATTGAAGATAAATTTGGGGAAATCTGAGGCTATTCCAGTGGGAGAGGTTGCTAACGTGGAAGAGCTGGCTGCTATATTGGATTGTAGGGTTGCGCAGCTGCCTATCTCATACCTTGGGCTTCCTTTAGGCGCACGATTCAAAAGTTTACAGATTTGGAATGACATCATAAAAAGGGTGGAGAAGAGGTTAGCGGGATGAAAGTGTATGTACCTTTCCAAAGGGGGTCGTCTTACCCTCATTAAGTCCACTCTCTCTAATCTCCCCACTTATTTTTTATCGTTGTTTCCTATTTCGATTACAGTGGCAAACATATTAGAAATGATTCAAAGGGAGTTTCTGTGGGCAGGGATAGGGGAGGAGGGGAAATTTCATTTGGTTAAATAGAAAGACGTTTGCTCCCCTAGTACGGTGGGGGGCCTCGGATTGAGGAGTCTCGTGTTGTTCAATAAGGCCTGCTAGGGAAGTGGTTGTGAAGATTTGGAACGGAGATGGAGAGTTTTTGGAGAGAAATCATAGGGGTGAAGTATGGAGTTATGGAGGGCGGTTGGTGTTCAGTCGAAGGTCGTGGCTCGTATGGGGTAAGCTGGTGGGGAATGGTGATAATATTAGATTTTGGGATGACTGTTGGTATGGAGCTCAACCACTAAAGATGAGGTTTCCCTCTCTTCGTCGCATTGCTTTGGAACCCTCCGCTATGGTAATTGATGTATTAAATATACAGAATGGGAGTCCTAACTAGAACATCGTCTTCGGGAGGGGTTTACAGGATTGGGAATTGGATGATTGTGCGTTCTTTTTTACCTTCTTGCATGAGGTGCACATCCGAGTAGGAGAGGACGATTGTAGTAGGTGGAGGGTGGCAGCAAATGGTATCTTCTCGGTTCGCACATATTTTATATCCCTACTGGAACATGTGGTGAATTCATTCCCTTGGAAGAAGGTTTGGCAAAGTAAATTGCCTCCACGGGTGGCTTTTCTATTGTGGACAGTGGTGAGGGGACAGGTGTTAACGGTGGATAATCTTCGAAAAAGAGGGTATTATGTAACAGAGTGGTGTTATATGTGCAAGAGGGATGGGGAGACGATTGACCACCTGTTTCTCCAATGTGATGGTGTGCGTTGGCTGTGGAATGACATTCTGGCTGCCCACCAGATGAGTTAGGTGTTGCCAAGGCGTATAGAGGATGTGGTGCAAGCATAGAGGAGAAAATTTAGAGACGAAGATAGTAAACTTGTCTGGAAACTTATTCCAAGGTGCATTGTGTGGTGTGTATGGAGAGAAAGAAACAATCGCTGTTTTGAAGATCAAGCACGGTCGACAGAGCAGTTTAAGGAATTATTTTATCTGACATTGTATAATTGGTTTAATGCGGCGACTACTAACCCGATAGAGGGGTTGCCTAATTTTATTGTATTTTTATTCTGTTTAAATTGATGATGCACACCTTGTGTATTATCCTTTGATCAATAAAATGATAGATTACTTATAAAAAAAAAAAAAAAAAAAAATCATAAAAAAAATGAAGAAAAAGAAGAGGTAGCACTAACTTAAGCTGGTAAAGTATTGATTCAATATACTAAACTTCACCATTATTCAAAAATTAACAAAACTGCACTTGACATCACTAGATATCTTAGTCACAATAATCCTCACAGCTGCCATATGGTGCAACACAGCCTCCTAATGCATGTTGTAACCTCTCAATACACATGTGAAGGGATTTAGAATTCCAAAATCTCCTGGCATGCAACATCCCTCGCAGGATATCAATTAGCAACAGGGCAGAAAAATAAAAAGTCTACATACAAGCTAAACTATGCGACATGAGCAATGAGATAATTCCATGGTATGAAAAAACGTGGGTGAGGCGCGCCTCAAGGCGCGCCTCACCCTGAGGCGTACTGCCTCTGCAATGAGGCGGGCCAAATGAGGCAAAATCTGTGGGGCGGGCGCCTCATCAGACCCGCCTCAAGGGACTTGAGGCGCCGCCTCACGGAACCCTCCAAAAAAAAAAGAAAAGGGCCCATTTTTTGGGCCAAAAAAAAAAAAAAAAACCTAGAATTCTAAACGCCAGAAATCGCAGAGACCATCTAAACTACACGGCTTGAAATTCAGAAGTCAGATTACTCGTGAAAAAGCAGGCGGGCTTCTTCAGTTCCAGTCCTTCTCGAGTTCATTTGGAACTTGTCATCAGGAGAAATTGTTTCTTCTCTTTTCTTCGGGTGGGAGTTCTTCTTCTTCTTCTATCTTCTTCTTCCATCAAGTATGTTTATTGTATGCATGTCCAGTTTTTTTTTTCCCAGTAATCAGTATGCTGCATCATACTACTGCCTGAATCATCTGTCTGCCTGAATCATACTGCCTGTATGCATGCTGCCTGAATCATTCTTTTTCAGCCCAGCATGCTGCCTGAATCATTCTCTGCCTGAATCAATTTTTTTCTGCCTGAATCATTCTTTTTAGACTTAGGTTCTGCGGCCAGTGTTGCCAGTTTTTGTTAGCCTATGAGTTGGTTATTCAGTTATGCTATAAGAGTCCCCCTACTCACAGAAGAAAGTGGTAACTTATTCCATGGTTTTGTTAAACAGTAGGCAGCTATTTCATCCACTGTCTAAAATGTATTAATTCATCGACTTTCAAACAAGATTTAAGCTAAAACTTAGACTTCCAAGGCATTAGTTTAATGTGCCCTTTGTTGAGATCTGTAGTTCTGTACATGTTGTCATGTTCTCGAGAAAATAGCTTGCTCTGTTTAAGTATAAATTGTATAATGAGCCAGTTCTCTTGGTTGGTGAGACTGGTACTGGCAAGACCACACTTGTACAGAGTCTTGGTCACTGAAATAATGTGTTTTCCTAGTATTTGGAGTAATTGTTTATGTTCTTGGTTTATTAATCAAATTGAGCATAAATGTTCAGAAACATTTTCTTTTAAATGTCATGTTTATGAAATTCATCGGACAATAGAGAATGAATGAGACCACCTTTCAAGTACATATGATATGGCAATCAAACTAATGCTTTGGCAAAAATTTGCATGTGCATACTGATTAGTGATTACTGAATAATTTCCTTGTATTATTTCTTTATGGAGCAACAATTTTTTTTATAATTTTTTTAACTTGTAGGATGGGAAAGGGCAATAGAAAAGATCCGGCCTGGAAATACGGAAAGGAAGTCGTAAATTCGGGGGATGAGAAGAAGTCCTATCTTTATATTGAATGTCAGTTTTGCAAGAAAACAATTACAGGAGGGGTCAAGCGTATGAAAGAACATTTAGCATGCACACACAAAAATGTTACCCGTTTACGTTTTTTCATACCATGGATAATTCTACAATTGCAGAAGCAAAATATCTGCAGCAACAAAAAGAAAGAAGACTGCACCAAATTAGTTCACACATGACAAAGATTCACTAGCATACATACTATAATACCACTTAAATCAGCAGATCCAATACCTGAGAAAAGAACCGGTGATTGTGGAATGATGCCAAGAAACTTTCGAACATCAGTTAATCCAAACTTTCCAATGTCACAATCATCAATTAAGATTCTTCCCTTTTCCAGTTCAACAATTCGGAATAAAGCATTCAGCATGCTAGATTTCCCCGCTCCAGTCCTACCAGCTATTCCTACCTTGTCACTAGGAGAAATTGTGAAGGATATGCCATGCAGCACGGGTGGGAGTTCAGGTCTATAGCGCAAGACAACATCATCAAATTGAATAGATCCTGCTGAAGGCCATCCAGGAGGAGGACGGCTGTCCTCTATAATGGCTGGAGCTTCTGAAGGCAATTCTATATACATACCAACGCGCTCCACGGAATTTAAACTATTTTCTGCTATGCTCGCAAGTCTTAGTACAGCAGTCAATAGGCTGGTAATATTCAACACATAAGTGAGAAGTAAACCCATTGTAGAGGCAAATGCCTCTTGGTTTTCTGCCCTTCCATTTTGCATGACAGCAAATGTTGCAGTAAGCCAAATCATAAGGCCTCCCACTGTCCCCAGACGAATAGCAAGCCAGCGGTTTCCACTAGTGTTTACAAGAGTTAATCTAACATTGTCGTCCATGGATTTTCCATTAATGTTTGCCATTCGATCATATGCTTTGTATGCACGAATAGTTGACGAGCCATTCAATGCTTCCCCAAACTGTGCATACACAGGAGATCTAGTAATGGAATCCAGGCGCTTTACTTCACGGGCCGTGCTCTGCAAAAGATATATAATTTGCAGTACAACTCTAATATGAATGTAAATAACCCATATCATAATGCAGAAAAGGCCACAGGCTATGTTGATTTTACTCTTCCACAATGCACGAAGTACACACATAGGACACACTTATTTGGTCAAGAGCATGGGACAAACATCTGATAATTTAATATATTTAATCAAGTTAAAAAGAGTGCAAATGATGTATGATGTTCTGATTTGTTCTAGAACATACAATGCACATCATTTCACAGAAAAAGGATTAAAAATTAATATTTTGCAATGTAGCACACCAGACATTTGGACAAGTCTAAGTAATTCACTTAATGATACAACATATCCAGTTGTCAATATGTAAGCTCCTGTTTCTCTTCTAAGCTTGAATAACATGGAACTTCAAATTAAATTAATCGTTGTGAGCCACTTCGGAGGCTATTTTGTTAGAAACTTTTATTCGGAAAAAAAATTCTGAACACGACTTATGTAGCTTAGGAGAAATTGTGATTTTAAATGAAAGAGATGTAGAAGCAAAGTAAGCCTCTCTTCGTGTAAAATTGGAATTTGCTAAAAGTTTTTTCTATAGAGTCAAAGTCAAACATTAATTTCAACCACACATTCACAATTACAACCCATTTATTAACCACACATTTCGTGGGGCTCAATACTACTACTAAAGAGTTTCTAATAGTTTTACCTGAACAGTATTTGAATATGAAATTTACATACCTGATAATATAGATAGGCTATGTAGAACAAGACTAGAAGAGGCAGTATGGCCCATAATGACATGGTGCTCACTATGCCAATTAGGACAAACGTTGAAATAAGCTGTGCCACTTGGTTCAGACATGTTCGCAAAAGGAGCAACATTCCTATCAATGTCACTTAGATCCTTAGCAAACCTATTGATTATCCGTCCGAGTGGATTTGTGTGAAAGAAAACCATTGGAGCTCTTAAGATAGAACTGAGCATGGCGTTGTGCAATTTTCTGGCAGCATAAAGGCTTGATGTGATCAACCAAAATGAGTTCACGAATGTCACCAAAACCTGAATTTCAAATTTAGGAAAGTGGCACATTTTAATTATCTTCAAATGGTGGACTAATCCTATTCTATTAAAAGAGCAAGAGAAAAAAGCACATGACCAAAAATGAAAAGGACCATCATTGTTAAGAGTCACAAGCAAATAGGAGAATTGAGCGTAATTCATCAAGAGTTGGAATTGAGATCATCTGCAAAACCTACTTGACAAAATGACAGAAGCGAATAGATCGAATTGTAGAAGAGAGGCCCATGTGTATCTGAATGGCTTTGCGCTGTCCAGTAACTTAGCCATGTGCTACTTGAAACTCGTAGAGCTTCAGTTAGGACATAGCACGTGAATAATATCATAACTACCCATGTACCTCCCAATGCATTCTTGTATCTACAAGGAGTTCAAGAAAAAAATTATGACAACACAGTAAACAACATTACTTAATAGCAACTGCAATTTCCTTTGGAGCAATTCTGCAGCTTATGATTAATTACATAAGATGTACCCAAGTAAAACACGTGATTGCAAGAGCTTTTATTTTGTTCTAGGATAAGTTATCCTGTAGTTAGATAGCTATAAGAGTGCAAAATGTTTACGAATATGCATCTATAAATTAATAATAATAAAACTTGACTACTGTACCTCATCAAAACATTCCAACTGACAACACCAGTTTCCCGTTCTTCCTGCTTGATGAGAACATATTTGCCTTCTTTCTTTTTATTTGTTTGATTAGCATCTTTAGACACCCCATTGCCCATGCCATTAACCATAGGTTCAGAAGCTTTATCTGTTGTGCCAACATCTTCCTTTTCTTCAACATATTCTTCCATCTTGCCAGCATTTTCCATCAGTTTCTGAAAATGATTGCCATTGTTTGATAACTCTTCAAAGGTGCCTTCCTCTTTAACCATGCCATCATGCACCAGAAGAATTCTATCCACTTGAGATAGAAAATGCAGCTGGTTTGTGACTAGAACTCTTGTTTTTCCTCTTAATTCTCCTCTGATGCACTTTTCAAAAACCTGATAAAGCACATAAGCATAGATAATGTATGACAAAGTAAAAGCATAAATTTAAAATTTCAGTTATCAAAAGATGGCTATTCACTGCCACGGATTAAGTTCGTATCAAGAAGAGAAGAACATTAATACATGTTTATGGTATCTCCTATTCCATGGTGTTAATTAAAGTAATGAGGGTAACAACATAACAATTAATGTTTTGGATCCAACACAACTATAAACAGAGTTTCTTCAAGAAAAATACGGATGTACTTATCTCAATTTATTAATATAGCTATACATAAACAAAAACCAGAACCATTGGCAGTTGAAAGTATCCAAACTATTGTACCACAAATTATTAGATTGGAAAACTTGCAGATGTAGGGATCAGAAGTAAATTTTAAGTGCATACGTCAATATTAAGTATTCACCTGACGACCCACGTGAGCGTCCAGAGCACTTAAAGGATCATCGAATACATAAACATCTGAATTAGAATATACTGCTCTAGCCAAAGAAACTCTCTGCTTCTGCCCTCCACTAATGTTGATCCCACGTTCACCGATTTCAGTAAGATCACCACCCTAATACGTAAGGTATTAGGTAGACAATAAATCTGACAAAGAAACAGCTAAAATAAAGAAAATATTAACCCTGCGATATATACTTCAGGGCAAACTTACCGGCAGTAGTTCAAGGTCATGCTGCAAAGATGTTACATCTATTGCCTTCTCGTATTTTTCAGGTTCGAAAGGAGAACCAAACAGTATGTTGTCCCGGACCTATAACATAAAAATGCATCTCATGAAGGTAGCAGGTCATTGAGAACTAAACACGAGAAGACACTTCATCTTTAAATGATCTTTGTTCGAAATTAATAAAAAATGTGGATACATTCCACTCAACTTAGAATGATGCTAACACTAGGATCGGTGACATCAACTGACAACCAGAGTTTCAGAAAGGAAGAGAGATCAATAGAAATACATATCATATTTCTTAACTTACCGTTGCATTGAAAATCCATGAAATTTGTGGTACATAAGCAACCTTCCCTCTGATAACGACAGTTGCATCTGCAACCGGAGGAAGTTCTCCAAGCATTGCTGATACAAGTGTTGTCTTTCCCTCCCCGGTACCACCAACTATTGTTACTAAGCTACCAATGGGTATATCCAAATTGACATTTGACAATGTTGGCTTCTCCTCCTGCTATGGATAGGCAAATTTTAGATCCCCATATGTCCCGGAAAATTTACAAGTATGCAGCTATCAAATATAGGTACCACATCAATAAGTCTTTAAATTGATTAATAAACTCTAGTGCTTGTCTGGAAAAGAAGTTAAGAAAAATTGTGCTGACCCTCTATAATCTATTTCATCTTTATTCTTCTTTAAATATCAATTACCAAAATTACATCAAATAGTGCACCTAGGTGGTGTAAGTCAATTATAATCAGTGTGCCATACAACACAAAATATCTACAAAAGAAAAAAGTTGTCGCCAAATAACTTTTCATTATCCACCTTTGAGAATCATGCCCATATCAACGATGTGGAGCCTACAGTCATAACATTCAAAGAGGAAATGAAGATGCCAAAAATTCACAGCTAAACAAATATTATATTTATTCCCTTGCACCTGGAATCTGCAATTCATACAGCCCCCAAATAAAAAGACTCCTTACTATATTGAAACAGAAGGTTTTTTTCACACATTACTGTAATGCACCTTGTCAAATAAGTTCTAGTATTCTTAGTCAAATAAAATATTTGTTATCATTCAGTTAAATTTTGTTCAGAAGATATGGCAGACCTTAGATTCCCAAGAAAAATATCCATTCTTGATTGAGATAGCTGGTAATCCTGGCTCAATAGGTGGGTTAGGAAGAAGAATTCGTTCTTCAGATAAAAGAAGTTCCTCCAGACGTTTTAAGGAAACATTCGCGTTCACAACCTGTAAATTAGAACACAAAAGCATATAATTAATTTGGAGAACAGTATTCTCCCCTACAGATAAATTACATTTAAACGTGACTGTGGGAGAGAGAATCAGGACTAAAAACTACCAGAAAAATTGGTAAAAGTTCAATTGACAAATATTGTATATATTATGGCAACTGGAGAGCTGGTATGTTGGGCTCCACTCACAAAAATGGAAAAAAAAACTATGACCCAATCTTTTCACTTTGTTGCAGAAAGGAAAGTGAATATAGCATTTAGTAAAAGCAGGAGACATAACCAAAGATCCCATCAGGAATTTAAAAGCCAAACAAGATATTCATATCTAGCATCTAATTATAAGAAATGTATCTGAAAGGCTACCTGTGTTATTATATTGGGGAGCATGAACAATGGAAGCCGCAGCACCGCAAACAGAGAAAGAGATGTAAATGCCCTTGCAGGCGTCAGATCCCCTCCAAGTAAAGTGAATGTCCCAAATGAAATTACAATCACCAGAACAGGAAAACTGTTGAGTAAGAAACTATTCGTCTACAAATTTACAAAGGATAGTCCGATCAATAGGCATTTGGAAAACAGAAAAAAAAAAAGAAAATCAGACATAAAGGAACAAAGAATAGTATATAGGGAATCGGAACAAGAAAAAAAAAGATTGTAAGAAAGAAGGAAGAATAGAAACAGAAATATACCACCACATGACAACTAACGCACATCAATTTTATGCTCATATGGTATAGGTAACATGACTAGCTGTCAAAAGCTATCAGAACAACAAATGACCAACACATCAATCACTCAAAATATTTACTTTTTCAGAAGCACACATTTACGTGTATTTCAGTATCCCAACTTTTGCTATAATTGTTTTATGTATTTGCTTAACCAGATAAAAGTGGATGTGAACAAGCTATAAGTGAATCACACAATCTAATGCAAAACAGATACTGTAAAGTGAACAGTAATCGCACTCTGTTTATACAATCCACGTTATACTCAACAAATTGTTGCTGAAAAATGTATCTACTGCATATGCATACCTCTGAACTCATTCCCAGTCTCGATTAATAGTAAATAAAAATAAATTATAAAGGAGAAGGATCAAGATCATACCGCTCCTAGCAGTTGGGCTTTCCGATACCACGACAACTCATCATCTCGAACACCTTGAACCTTTGTTCGGAAACTATCCTCCCATGCATAATATCTGAAGCAATTTTGGCAAAAAATTTACAGGAAATCAGCTACCTAATATAAAACACATTTAGAAATAAGCATCTATGGATGAACCTTACTTCACAATGTCCATGGCAGCCAAAATTTCATTCATAAGTCCAATTCTCTTGTCCGTGCGTTGCAATCCTTCTTTTGTCAATTTTTGCATTTTGCTCATTATGAATGTCTGTTTGGACACATTGATTCCCAAATTAGTAAAATTTCATCCAAGATATAATGGAACAGTGGCAGATTATACGAGCAGATAGAAGAAAACTAAAAATCAATTGGCGCAGCAATAGATTGCTGAGAAATTCCTTATATCCAAGTGTATAAAGGGTAAACAAAGAGGAGGTATAACTCGTGCCAAATGGATAATTCCTTTAAAAAGATTTTATATTCAGGTCCACTGTGTGTAAGCTCTCATGAATGGGTATTCATGAGAAACAAAATATGGAGCCATTAGAAAAAGGGAAAGACCCAATTCAAATCTAATGCAGACAGTATCGAAAACTATATTCTTAAAAGGAAATATATGATGATAGAATAAAGCCAATGAGAACCGCTACTCATGCAGCTCTTTGCCCTTCTTTTATAGCTTAACATTTGATAGGATTTCCATAAAATTTAGAGCAGAAGTTCCCATTCTGCAAGAACAAGCTCGAATTTATCACGTGTCATAAATAAGGGATGATTATAGTATCCTCCATTAAAGATTTTTAAAATGTGTAGAAATATCTGACAGATCTATGATCCCATTGATTAGACATTTTTGCATTAAACACAAATCCATTTTAGGAGTTAATGTTAAATGTAAATTATGACCCACCATGAATTGTTTTTAGCACAGTTTTTAAACCCAAACTGGTCACTAATCCGGTTGAAGCACCTTGTTTGTGGGTCACTGGTTCAATCCACAGACAACTGATAAAACCTACTAGTCATTGTCGGTTCAAAATTCAAAATGGAAAATATCCCGCAAAATAAGTTAATAAGAATCAATGTTGGTTTGGTGGTTGGAAGGTCACTTTTCATGCCAGAGGTCTGGAGATCAAAACCCCCCTTTCCATGAAATTTTTGAGACATTTAACCAAACAGGATGGGCTGAGCCCAGGTTCACTTCAAAACCAAAAATGTAAATAGACCAGGTGACTTGTTCCACGATCCAAAAACCCCCCAATCATTTTAAATTTCATGCTTACAATTCTACATCATAAGATATGTATTGAGATAAATTTTTCCATAAACAATTCAAAGTTGCAGACAGAGTCACATAAATAAGTAGGAAAATAAAACATAGAAAGATGCAGGCAAAACAGCAAATATCAATGGTGTCTTGATGTGAAGCTCATACTTGTATGGGGACCATAAGAACAAGCAATAGTGCACCAAGAAGTGAAGCAACGCCAAGCTGCATGTAGAGAAGAGCCAGGGACATAATAATGCGAAAAGGAGCTGACCACAAAGAATGTAGTGATTGGCATACTTGCTGTAGAAAGAGACGAAATGTTTTGGTTAAAGTAAGCAATAAATAACGCATATTAAGAGGAGATAAAACATTCATGAAATATTTATTAAATTTGACCACCAAAAACATGGAAAATAACACTTCTAGTAGACATTTGTACTTAGTTCACAAGCCTTACAATAAACTTTTTAAAAAACACAGTTGAAGCTTTTAAGAACTCCCAAGCAGCAGTAATTTTTTTAATGGAAAAAGAATTTGTTCCAAGAAGAGAATAGATAAAAAAGTAGAGGGCAAGGCCGTCTCAATTACTAAACATTAAAATAGAAAGAAACCATTCAAACACTAGAAGGCACCCATTTTCCACATCCATCAAGGTTTGGCCACTAAAAGAGTCTGCTGCCAAATGATGATAGAAATTGAGATTCGAAAAATGATTCTGAGAACTTTTGTGCATTCTGTGCTCTCCAAATAGACCATGTAATGGCAAGTATAAAATATTTTCACAGAATCCAACTACCTCCAAATCCGATGATGAACGAAACAGGCAACATTTTTATTCATCACAAATCACAAAGTATGTTTACTCTTTTTATAGAACGGATTTGAAATCATAAATCATATCAAAAGTCCAAATTGAGTTCCATGCAGAAAATTATCTTGGTATCTGAACATCGGCCAGAAAAAGGTAATTTGCATCGTTCAAAAGATACACGTGCATACGTAGAGAAAAATACATACCTGGAGAGCCTCAGCATCAGTTGTCATTAGGTTTGTGATTTTCCCGGATGCAAACTTTTTGCGACTCTCATGGGTGAGCTTTAAAGACTTGTGGAAAACTGCAGCAATCTAATATACACGACAAGTTCAAAATATATCAAAAGAGTATTCGCGATGCAGGAGCGTATAATTCGACAACGAACGATCGAAGATTAAGAAAAGAAAGGGGTGCAAAGAAGAGAAATTAGGGCAACAGGAAAATCAGTTTTATTCATATAATCAAATGAATAAGCCCTTTATTCATAGAGCAAGAAACTGAAAGAATATCAAATCAAATGAAATTCTACTAATCTAGAACTTTATCAAATCCAATTCAATCTAATCTAAATAACATATTTTGAATTGAGCTCTACTTTTAAAATAATATCTAAACTTTATCTCTATCTATATTTCTATCTCCATCAATTTGCATGCATTTAGAAACTAAAAAGAACCTGTAAAATGATTGTCAGATAGCATCTTTGGAGGCAAACGAACTACACACCACATATACAAGGTTGCTTTGGAACTGAGACCCTTCCCATTACACATAAATCCCAAACATTGGATCATTCCCTTCCACTCCCTCCCAACCCCCAGTCCAACCAAGACGGACAAGTTGTCAAGATAACATGACAAGAAATAAATTATATGTACACTGCAAAATGCAACCAACTCGCATAAAATGATAGGATCAGTACGTAAAAGGATTAATTACCAGGGTTGCCCTCAGACGATAGCCGACACGCATGACATTCTGAAAATACTGAGCTTCACACAACACACCTAATACCTGAATGAAATTGCAGTCAAGCAAATTACTCCAAGAGTAAGAAAAGTGAAAGTGCAAGATGGAATAGAAAATATAAAACAGCATACCATCTTCATAACAAAGAGTGACGTCACAAAAACTAGTTAAACCCATCCCATACAAAGATAAACTGAAAATCCTTTAAGACCAAAAGGACAAAACTTCAGAAAATTACTATAAGCCATTAGCCACACTTAGAATCAGGCCACAACAATATCCTTCAAAAGTTTCATCTCAATTTCTTCCAAATTGATTTCATCTGATTAATATAAAGGGGCATCTTCCTAGCAATTATTTTCAGCTTCCTACGTATAGGTGTACAAAGAAAATATTCCCATTGGACTCCAAAGTCTATATTAGTATTTCATCTACTTTTCTCCTGTAGAATATCAATATAACTTTTCAATTCACTATACGTTCTGGGAGCTACTGAAAGCCAATAAAAATATCCATCATGCTCTGTCTCGTGTACTGATACATATCTAGATTTGCATTTCACCAATATAATAGCATGCAGCAAAGGACACAAACTCCTAAGAGAATTTTCACGCCACACATAGGCCTACGGTCTTCAATATGCTTCAGAACAACCAGAAAACAACTAAAATCTAAAAAGCACGACTACAAATGGATAAAGCATCTATGAAAACAAATGAGGTGCATGTCATTCAACAATATGCAATGAGAAGAACAAAGAATTCATTACATACCACTCCAACAAAAATTGCGAAGGCATAGATGTAATCAATCCAAGCTGGATCTCCTCGTTGCATAGACTACAAGATATAGATGAGAGAACATAAACGAGATTGTTTTTAGTTTGTTCAAATACACGCAGATACTGATAAACTCCATGATATTTTTTTTTTTTCATCTTTTATTGGGGGTGGGGGTCAATTAAGTGGCTCTGTCTAAGAGATTGGCATGGGATTAATGTATAATAATTTATATCCCACATGAGGTATCTACAGGAATGCAACTTGCCTGTAAAACTCTGTTCAAAATGAGTGGCCCTACAAACTGTGAAAGATTATCGAATATCTACAAGCGGATCAAGATTAGAAAATTGTTAGGACAAAGAGTCTTCCAATAGACAAGTCAAAAGTTACAAAGGTAAGTTGTAACGTGCCATGAATTCATTTAGAGTGTGTTTGATAGGCATTATTTGGGAAAAATGAATTTTGAAATAGTGATATGATGGGAAATGTTTGGTTGAAAAAGAAGGAAAAGTTATTGATGTGATGGAAAATATTATTTTAATGAAGAAAGTGTGGTTGAAAATGAGTAGAAGAATGAAAATGAAAATGAAAATGGGAATCAAACAGGGCCTTAATATTTAAACAAATGCCGTCAAATTCCAGGGAAAGCACTTGCCTATCGTTACTTATTGATTAGCTAAAATGAAGCCAGTTTTTACCCTTATTTTTCTCACTTTCTTTGAGCCTTTTTTTTTTTGGTTAAGCCCAATAACTATCTATGTTATAAAACAAAGAGGGTAGAGTTGTATGGAATTTCTCACTGGAAAACTATGATTCAAGGGAAAAAAAAAAGCATCTGCAGATTAAAAATAATGACATCTGTAACATATCAAAAACCCATTTTCTTCTTTTCTAAACTATAGCAAGAAATAAGATAAGGTTGGCGACAAATTTCAGTTAACTTTGGAAATAATTTAAAATTGCTACTCCCTTATTAAAGTAATCATGGTGCTATACTCAACAATATGAATGAGTTTAACTGCAAGATGATTGATTTGAGCAAACAAATTAGTTCAATACCTTCCAGAAGCCTCCCCACCAAAATCTGAAGAATAAAAAGAAAATATGGACAGGATTAAGATCATCAAACATTTAGAAAAAGATCAATTTGCGCATGAGCCAAAAACTTCCCAGCAATTATATGCTCTCTTACCTTCCCCCAAGGCTACGATTTAAAGCTCTTAAGAGCCATGGTTTAGGCCTCCGAATCTCCTCAGCCCACGATCTCTGGAACCTAAAGGGCATATTAACGTATTACTTTCATGTGCCATATAACTTGGTTCCAGACAAAGGGCCATGCAACTTTCTGCCTAATGCAACCGACCATATTTGAAAAGGGAAAACATAAAAAGCTACATACGTGTCATTGAGTGTTTCTGTTTTATCCCAAGTATCAAGTTGCCAAACATCCTTTTCTGTAAGAGGCCTTTTATAGCCCAACTGCATGAGCTGAGACATCCAACCGAAAGTGATTTCTATAGAAGAAGCAAGCAATCAATTATTATTGGAGGAAAATGCTCAGCAGTAAAAAAAAAAAAAACGTAATACGACATTTATCGAAAATGAGCATTAAAAGATAAGAAAGATAAACTCAGTCCATTTTCTAGAGGTACCCACATCATGCTACATGTGCCTTGAAGAAATAGAAGGAGAAGAGGCAAAAATCAAGTTTAAAGAATCACATAGAAATGGATATATAGAAATGAGACAGATACATCCCACATGTGCATACAAAACTAGAAATATATGATGGATGGATGGATGCAAAGGATTTCAAAATAGCCATCAAGCCAAATATATATCAGTTTTTGGGCTACGGCAACTAAAGAATTACAAGATCATCATTTGGTGTACACGGTAAATAATTTCGTACTAGAAAATAGGTTGACATGTCTCTCAGGACATATCTGCTCCCCTCCAGGAAGTTCTTCATATGCATCGTTTTCTGCAGATATATCTCGTACAGGGGAATAGCCCAGGTATGGGTCCAATTCAGGTATATACACAAGCAAGAGCACTCCAAATAAAACCTGCACAGAAACAAAAGAATCTGAAAATTGGCAGTCAACGCCTTTAAAGAAATGTTACTGATACAGGAAAATCCTATTTTAAATAGGATAGAAATTATTTATTGTTGTAGTGGGATTTTCGTTCTTTTTTAGATTATTAGATTTTTGTTTATTTATTCTTTTAGGTTTTAATTACTTTATCTTCCATGTAACACTGGAGATATTTTACTTGTACAAGGAAATATTTTGTAAAATTTTTCAATAACCAATTATTACAAACAAATTATTCTCTACAAAATTTTCAAGTTTTCGAGTTTCTTCTTGATTCAATAATTTTAATTCCGCTTCTGCACCAGTTACTGTCTGCAAAGCAGCATATATCAGCCTTTGTGGAGGAATTAGCTATATTAGACGACCACTATCGGAATATTTGATAACATGTTTTAAGTTATATCAATATTTTGAGGATAAGAAAATTTAGAGCAACGAACCTGGACAGCCACCTCACTGATATACAAATACAGTACGGACCTGTACAGTCAAAATATACAACCATGAAATTGTACTGCCTTAGACAATTATAAATTGAGAGTGCACTACTACATGTAATCTTTCAGATGAAAGTAAATATTAATTATATCAGTATTTAAGATATTTCCATACAACAACAAAATATAAAGGGAAATAGTTAAGACATCCATGTAACAAATGGTAAATATCCCTCTCATTTACCTTCAAAGATATTATGGTTCCATCCAATTGTTATTTTCAGATCATTCAAATGCAAAATTATATATGGAACATTATCAGTAGACAACCAGAAGATAAGTGAAGATATGACTGCCATGTAAATTTTGTTATTATAGCATTATTATATGCAAAGTAATGGCTGCGGAAATAACAGCAACAAGATGTAAATTTGGTTTGAAAAGTTCTCTGATTACCACTTAAAAGTTACAATTAACCAATTTATTTTAGACTCAACGTGCATAATTATACAATTAAAAGCAACAAGTCAATTTTTAAATGTTTCTAGATGGTTAACCAAACAAGTCCACTTTGTAGCACGAACACTTCAATTAGAGTAGCGTATCCGTGTTCGACTCATGTCGAACGCGTGTCGAACGCCGACACTCCTCGGACACTCTACCATGTTTATTTTTTATTAAAATATTATATATTTTTACCTAAACGTTATTAGTAAATAATAAATAGGTATCATAGTTAAAAAATTTCAACAAAAAATATTAATAAGTATAAAATTAAATTTATACAATATAAATGAAGAATTTTAAAGAATTTAATCGTGTCGTGTCGGTGCTTTTTTTAAAATTGCGTGTCGACGTATCCGACACATATCGTGTCGGACACGTGCCAGTGCATCATAACAAGTCCATTTATCCTATTTTGAATTGCCGCAAATATCAATATGAAAGCAATAAATAACACAATAATTGTTGACGGAGAAATCCAACTGAGTAAAAATTTCGAGATCAAATCAGTAACCTCCACTATAGATAATAATGAACTTACAGTATGATCCAACCTAGAAAATTTCACTAGACTCACTGATCTACTTCGTGCAATCTCTAAGACCCGATGTAACGTGCTTCATTCACACTTGTTCCCAATCTTCTGGAATTGTCTATCTCTCGTGGATCACCAAGAACTCTTTGCTCATGTACTCTGCCTGTGCTTCTGGTCTAACCTTCCTCAAATCTTCAGCAACCTCTTAATGTTCTCGAGAAAGAGCCTTCCTGATGTGTATAGGAAGTGGATGTTTTGGATTATAAGACTTTGATGTTTTTCCCCAAAGAAGTAGTCGTATGAACTCAAGAATCAAAATGTTACTCAAATGAAGAAATGTGTTTTTGAACCTTTGAAAGATGATATGTAGGAGAGTTATAATGAACAGCCACTCCAAAATTCGTGTTAGGGCTTGGGTATTTATAATAAAAGGTAATTAGGTAGTATAGACCAGATAAAACTCTTGAAAAACGTAAATTAGGGTTTCTCAAGAAGCACCGTTGCTTGAGCGAGAGCTCAACGACAGGAGGGTGACCAGTATGTCGCTCGAGCGAGAGAGGAGCGACAGGCGGGTGACGGAGGTTATGTTTTTACCGCTCGAGCATCAGCTAGGCGATACGCTAGCGTAAATCCGACAACTCTTTCCACCTTGTTTCAAACTCGAATCCTAACTTGCCTAATTCATCTATACAATATTGTAATTGATTCCTTGACTTTTACACTTTTCATATTAGTCATTTTGTTTACAAAAATGCCAATACAATAGCCTAATAAACTCCTTCTTCGACATTCTGTAACAAAACTATACAATACAAGTCAATGAAGTAAAATAAAACTATTCTACCCAAGCCCAAACTAAATGTCTGTCCTTGCATTCCTTGTTAAATCTGTTTCCGAAATCAATAACTCAAATACCAAGTGTAAAAGTACGTGATACAAGAAATATAACAATTGAAACACATTATCATAAATATTTTAGCTAGATTGAGAAGTAATACTAATGTTAATAATATCACTAAACATCAAAACTCAAAGAAGCTATGCATTATGATATAGAATGTCATGAATGAAATACAATTATCTCTCCTCCTTACACTTGTCTCTCCAAACAATGCAGTTAATATTGAATGCTTTGTCTTTATCTACCCCTTACTGCAAACGCTCTATAATCACTCATCTCTCCTCCATTTTTGTCACAAATGTCTAAGGGCACTCTATCAAGTACACTCGAACATCAATACATAATAACTCAAATATGCAGTTGATAGCATGCACAAACATAATCAATAATTAGTAAACTTTCTCACATACTTAGTCAAGTTAAAATGGAGTAAATTGTATAAGTGACCTATGTGTGTAAAGTGTTACTAATCTTTTTTAAGTAGTACACAAACCTTAATTTTGTGAGAAAGAACATGTTAAACATCACAGTCAATAAGTTTATCCCCCTACTTATGAAAGTTAAATCAATAATCGCATATTAGGACCTATAAAAAAAGCTCATTAGGCATGTACGTTATTCTTTTCTCCTCCTGACTTTGAGCAAATATATTTTTACACATTTTCTAACTTTTTAAGCTCATTAATTTTTGTTACATTTTATGTGCAGACTCTTCTCCATTAAGCTACTTAGATGACCTCTGTAACGAGTTTTAGGCCGATTAACCAAAGTCAGTTAACTATAAGCACCAAGTTATGAGAAACCCTTCAAACTTAATTGCTCGGGTCAAATAGGCTCCGAAGAAAAGCACAAGATTATGAGCTATTTCTTTCAAGGCAATATACTTGAGCTTAGGTTTACTAAAATAAGATCAATTCATGTTCAAGGTCACATTACTAACATGTGACTACCATCACAAATCTCACACATGTGGTCAAGTCTCACTCACAATATCATAGTGTGTGCAGTGCAGATGGTACATGAAAAATCTACACCAAATACTCCATAAAAACCTAAACAAAGTAATGAAAAATATGTTACAGCACATCAATTAAACTCATACTTGATCCCCAACACACAAGTTCAAATATATCATATATCATGCTGTAGTTAAAAATTCTCCTTTTTTTTTAAAACATGAACACACCAATCACACAAAAAAAAATTCGACACACAAAATAAAAAATAAAAATATGCATGTGCCAATGTAAACCTAATGAAGATGCACATACGTGAACCTACGACCTATAAATCAAATGCAAAAAAAGAGATGCATGTAATAATAAATGTTATCACTTGATAAACACAAACATGTACCAGAAGTACTTAATCAGTTACGTATACAAATGCTCTTACCTTTAAGAGCACCGTGATCTATTTCAAGATTTTTCAGATCACTCTTTTTCATCCAGACTTGCCTAGTAGAAATATTAAACATAGTCAATTGTGTCATTAACTTAGTCAATCGACTCACCAGATTAGTAAGAAAGTCAATCCGGTTATCAAAATCCTGATTTTATTTCTATGAAAAGTTCTGATTTCTATTTTTGTTCAGAAGTTTATGACACCTAGGCTTGATATGTCCTAACTCACAACAACTGAAACAAGTACGGATAAACCAAGGACCACGATTATGTGGTCGTTGATTTCTATTCCTAAGTTTGTAGGTCCTACGTTGTCTAGTAGATCTATGTCCTACAATTCCCTTATTCTTGGGTTCAGGGTTAAGAACGTACTTAGGCTAGTCAGTGGTAGGGACAAAGATGGTCTTGGAAGTACTAGCAACATTGTGATCATTTTTCTCATATCCTAGACCTCCTTTATTACCAGTAGGCTTACCCGTACCTAAGATGTTATCAAGCTTAATTGAACCACTAGAGAACTCAAGGAGTTGGGTGTTAGAATCCTCAAGATCGCTCATAAAGGCCTTAACTTTATTCTCTGGAGACTCATTCACAACGCTCAACTCACTGAGTCTCCTCGAGGACTTCTCAATATCACTCATAAGATTCTTAACTCGAGTATCTAAAGATTTATTCACAAATTTCAACTTACTCAGGGATAAAGTAGATTCCTGAAGGTTAGCTAATAGTTTTTCTTTATCTAACTCAAGATTTTTGACCTTCACACATAAGGCTTTGTTAGTAGTCAATATCCTAAGACTCTCATTATACAATTTATCATAAGCCTCATGTACGTCTTCCTCATCCTCGGATTGCTCACCACCAACTACATCCTCAACCTTCTCACTCCCCTTGTTAGATTCACTCCTAATCCTAACAGTGAATGCCATATATTTCTCTTTCTCCTCCTAAGTGGACTTCTCACTTTGATTATCCGAATTCGACTCGTCATCAGTGAGAGTAATATTCTTTGCTTTATCCTTATTACTCCAACTGTTAGGGTACCCACTCCGATAATGGCCAAAACCTTGACACTTGTGACATCTCACAGATTGAGATCTCTTTCTAGACTCACTAGGAGCACCTCTATGTCCTCTTGACGGTAATTATTTCTAAACATTTTTCGAAATTTTTTACCAAAATAAGCCATCTCCTCATCATTGGATGACTCCAAATCAGAAGACACATTATCCCTAACGATGTTCAAGGCCAATGGCTTGTCTTTTGCAAGTTTAGCTAGTGTTAGTTCATAAGTCCGGAGAGATTCAACAACTCTTCCACCTTGGTAGTATCTAAATCCTTACTCTCCTCGATAGCCGTACTTTTAGGCCTAATTCTCTCAGGTAAGGATTTAAAGATTTTTTTAACAATCTTAGGTTCAGGGATTCTCTCACCTAAGTTGAAGCTAGAGTTAACAATGTCGTTCAAGCTCGCATAAAAGTCATCGAAGGTCTCATCATCCTTCATCCTAATTTCTTCAAACCTAGTGGTAAGAATCTGTAACTTAAAGTTCTTAACATCTTGAGTTTCCTTAAATGTGGTCTGTAAAATATCCTAAACTTCTTTTGCAACCTCACACATAGACACACGCCTAAATTCTTCAGGGGACACTGTCATAAATAGAGCATGTAGGGCTTTACTATTCCAATTGCACTCATCTAAATTTGTCTTTGACCAATTTGCTATAAGCGTGGGGTGACAACACCATTAACGGTGCTAGAAGGGGTCATCCAACCATTTACTATGCTCAACCAAATACGCTCATCCATCGATTTTAGGAAGGCTCTCATTCTAACTTTCTAATACGCATAGTTATTGCCATCAAAGTACGGTGGGACGAATAATGAACTACTCATCTAGACAAACTGGGGTCAATGATCAAATTTTGGCTCTGATACCAATTGAAAAGTTCTATGATTACCACTTGAAAGTTACAATTAGCCAATTTATTTTAGACCCAACATGGGGAATTATAAAATTTTAAGCAAGTCATTTTTTAATTATTTCTAGATGGTTAACCAAACAAGTTCATTTATTCTATGTTGAATTGCCATAAATATCAATATAAAAGCAATAAATAACACAATAATTTTGACGGAGAAGCCCAACTGGGTAAAAACTTCGAAACCAAGCAAGTAACCTCCACAATAGATAATAATGAACTTACAGTATGATCCAACCTAGAAAATTACACTAGACTCATTGATCTAGTTCATGCAATCTCCAAGATCCCTGGAACGTGTTTCACTCACACCTATTTCCGATCTTCTAGAATTGTCTATCTCCCGTAGATCATCAAGAACTCCTTGTTCTTGTACTCTTCCTACGCTTCTGGTCCAACCTCCCTTAGATCTTCAGCAACCTCTTAATGTTATTGAGAAAGTGTCTTCCTGTATATCTATGGGAAGTGGATGTTTTGGATTATGAGACTTTGATATTTTTCCCAAAGAAGTGGTTGTATTAACTCAAGAATCAAAAGATAACTCAAAAGATAGAATGTGTTCTCGAACCTTTGAAGGATGATATGTAAGAGAGTTATAATGAACAACCACTCCATAATTTGTGCTAGGGTTTTTATAGGAGGAGATAATTAGGCAGTATGGGCCAGATAAAACTCTTGAAAAACGCAAATTATTCTCAAAAAACACCGTCGCTCGAGCAAGAGCTCAACGACAAGAGGGCAACAATGTGTCCCTCGAGCGAGAGAGAAGCGACAAGCAGGCGACGGAGGTTCTATTTTTGCCGCTTGAGCATCAGCCAGATAATAGGCTAACGTAAATCCGACAACTCTTTTCACCTTGTTTCAAACTTGAACCCTAACTTACCGAATTCATCTATACAATATTGCAATTGACTCCTTGACTTTTACACTTTCCATATTAGTCATTTTGTTTACAGAAATTCCAATACAATAGAATGGTTTATGCGCATGTTCATGAATCTATCAAGAGAACTAACTGATGATAGAACTCCCTCACAGAGAGTGCAAGATTCAGCATCACAGCATCCCCAACCAGTGTATAAATAACCCCAAATCTGACAGCCCATCGAACCTCGCGAATGTAGACCTTCATTTCTACACCAATCAACACCAGCATAGAGCACCATGCTAGAACTTCTATGATCAGAGAAATTATCTACAAAATAAATGCAATGAATCGTCAAAGGCAAATGTATCAGCTTCACATAAATAAGGCAACATAAATTCGCAGAATAATCTTTTTATAAATGATGCCTTCAGCAATTGTGAAGTCAAACTGGAACCAGTGTGCGTCAGAATTTAACTACTGAGATTTTTTTTTTCAAATACAAAATATAGAAGTATTAAAATTAAATAATAAAAGTCATGGGGACCAATGACCCCAGTGGACGCCGCCTCCCGCTGCCGCTGCCGCTGCCACTGCCCTGCAGGTGTTTGGACCAGTAATAGTACTCTTCAGTTATTGGGGTGGATTTTTTTCTACTTCATCTCTCTTTTATTTATATGGGAATATAAATCTAAATTTGATTAAACCCAGATTAATCAACATAACTAGATAAACAAAACAACACAAGTTCAATAATAAAATCTGTAAGCATTTTCTCAGGGGGAGTCTAAAATTCATGAACACGTTATACCAAATTTCAATAAAAAAAAGTGAAGACAAAAATGAAGCACGAGATAATCTAGTATGCAGGCAAAAGAGAGAGAAAGCAGTAATTTCTGAACAGAGATTAAACACTAGATGGTGAAAAAAAGCCCCTACCTCGTAAGGAGCAAGTCCAGACTCTCCGTCGACGTAAAATGCTGCAATTCCCATGACCAATCTGAACAAAGGTTCTCCAGTGCAATAAGCAGCCAACAGTCCCAGAAAATAATTGTAATAATTTGACATTAAACGGAATCTTTGGACCGAAAAATCTTTCTTTATCCTCCATAGCCGGTATAAGACCAAGCCCAGAAGAACCAGATTTGAAATGCAGATTACTATCGTGTCAATTCCGCAAGGAGTGTAAGCTCCAAAGGCATTTGCCACTGCTTTCGACCACACCCCATTCTTCACAGGCTTGCAATACCATTCAAGCGGCTTGAAAGCCATTTTAAATCACGCTAATCTCCGGTATTTTAACTCTTCATAAACACATAATTCTCCGGTTCTCTACTCTGCCAACCAGTAAAATTCAAATTTAGAACAAAATGAAATTATTTTACAGGGGCATAAAACGATTTCACACATTGGGTGCGTTTGATTGGAAAAAATTTCATGGAAAATGGCATTTTTCCACCCAAATTTCAACTTTTGGAGCGTTTCATTACCATTTTTTTCATCCTTGGAAAATATGTCTTGATAATTGTAAGGCCCCGTTTGATATCATAGTTTTTCCATGGAACTAGCCAAAACTTTTCCATTTTCCACAAATGTTGTTGTTTGATAGCCGGTTTTTCCACGGAAATGTTTTTGTTCACTTTCCTCCACGTGCACCTTTGGGCTCTTTTTTGTTTTTGATGTCTTTTTTCTTTTTTCTTTTTTTATTTTGCAAAGAAAATAAATTCTATTCATAATAATAAAAAAATTAATTCATTTAATTGATAATTTATATGAAAAAAAAAAAGCAAAATAAACACAAAAAAATTTCGAAAAATTTTAAATTTTTAAATTTTTAGCAATCCAAACAAATTTCATCTCTAATTGTAAAAAAATCTATCCCAAAACTAACAATTTACATGAAAAACAACGTCAAACGGATTAGATGAAAAATTATACTAATCAAACACAATTAATTACAATTTCCAGTAAAACAAATTCTAATTAATTCAATTCACTACAATTCGTTTTATTTCCATCCAAATTTTTTTCTTCCTATAAAACGGACCTTAACATTTTCTTTGAGAGCTAATTTTGTTTTCGTTAGAAACAAGGAAAATATTTTCAAAAGTCACCCTTACAATTAAACGCCCTTATTCTCATTACACCCCCAAATCAGTAAAGTGTCCTTTACTGTGTATACATTAATCCAACATTATGGATTTGACTAGCTGTGTCCCACCATATACTTTCATGAGGGCTTTTATTTTCTTCCATAAACCACATAACATCCAATCCATTATAGATCATCAAAATTTAAGATTTTTTTATCAGTAAGAGAAGCAACTTTGAAAATCATATTTGACAAAATAAGTCATTTGAAAGTAAGTTTGATTTACTTCTAAGCATAGACAAACTAGCTTTAGTAGAATCTTCATCTTCCCTTTACTTCTTAATTTTCAGCAAAAACCCATCTCAGAAAATGATCTGTTAAACCTCATCTCATCCGGGGGGGAGAGCGAGAGAGAAAGAAAAAGAAAAGAAAAACAAATCCCAAACCACAACAAACCAATTACGATTCATTGCATCTTCATTATTTCATAATTAAACAATATAAAATGCATCTGACTATACCACTGATGTACACGAAAAAGTTTTGCCCTGTGTAATTGTCAAAATAACTCAACACTTTATTTTTATGGAAGAAAAATGAAAATTAAACGAGACTAATATGTGACACTCGTGGGGGCCCCTTTTCTGGGATTATTTGACAAATTTAACGCGGTTTCTTTTGTATTCTTCTGACCATGACTTAGAAATATCAAATAAAGTGCCTTCCTTTTGTTAGCCAGTAGAAACGAGAGCTCAATTTTACAATTCCATAAATTTTATTATGAGCTTATTTATGTAATATGACTTTTCCTTGTATATACAAAAGTTACTTATTTTAAATATTTGACTAAGTTTATAAATAAGTTAAATTTATTTTTAAGTAAATCTTTTGTCACTCCAATTTACACCACTTTATTTTCTGTCAAAATAAAACAAGAACTTCTATTTTAAATGTATTTATATAATATGACTCTCATACAGGTACAATAATTATTTATTTTGAAAACATTTAACCAAGTTTTAAAAATAAGTTAAATTTATATTTACGTAACTTTCATTTTCAAAATAAGCCTATGTTTGATCCCCATTACATTAAATTTAATTTAATTACATTCTATTTTTCTCTCTCCTATTTTCAACCACACAATCTTCCATAAAATAATATTACACATAAATCGAAAATTTTTCCTTCATTTTCAACCACTCATTTTTCAAAAAAATACAATTTCTCTCATTTTCATTCCAAAAAATGAGGGCCAAACGGGGGCTAAATTAGATAGATGACTTTGTTCTTGTTTACTGATAACGTAATATTTATTAAGATCGTAAAATAAGAGTTATTTTATCTTATTATTTTTAAATAAGTATTTTACTTAATCACAAATGCACTTTAACATTAAAGTAAAGGGAAATAACCTTTGCGGAAAAAAAAAATGAGGAAGAAGATGAAGTGAAGCTCAATAATTTGATTAATCATTGAACTTAAAGAAGGGTTTCAATTTTGTCACTAAACTTTCAATTCGTTCTAAATTAATCATCTAACTTTAATACATATTTTACGTTAGTCACCGAACTTTAATTTATTTCCTATTTGTCAACCAAGGATAAAATTTATTTCACATTGGTGACGTTATTACTTATTAGTCTCATTGCACCTGGGAAATCATATAACTAGCATCAAGCTAAGAGGTCGTCAGTCACATCAAATTTAACATGAATTTTGAAAGACGGAGACGAATGCAATAATCAAAACTTCAATAACTAAAGTAGAAGAAATTAAAGTTTAATGATCAATATGAAACAAATAAAGTTCAGTGACCGATAGGAGTTAATTAAATTTTAATGATCAACATGAAACAAAAGATAAAGTACAATGACTAATTTGGAACAAATTGAAGTTGAGTGATCAAATTAAAATCTGCGTAATCTGAAGTTGACTGATTTTGGAAAAGTCGTGTTAGATTGAATTGAATATGATACCAAAATTGATTTTTCAAATATTGTGATTGTCATTTTGTCACCACTTGCGGAGCCATGAAAGGGAATTTTTCATTGAAAATCTACAACTTATGTATTTTGTGCAAATGAACCCTCAACTTTTTAATTATAGACATTGTAATCATTAACTTTAAATGTTGTGGCGGAAATCGTTCCTATGATAGACACCATCTAATTAATCGATAAATGTAAGTTCTTCATAAAGTGTTACGTGACCACAAATAATTTAATAAAGATAATAAAAACAATAAAAAAAAGGGAAAATACATTTTCAACAAAAATGTGAAAAAAATAAACAAATAATTCAATTTCTGGTAATGACAGGCAAAACTTAACTGAGCATAAATTGTTTACAGAAATTTAAGATATTTGTCTTATCGACGGTAATATAGCAAACATCCTTGGAAAAGGAAAATGAAAAGAAAATGTTTTTAGAAAACATGTTGTAGATATTAGAAACAAAATAAACGCTTTCAGCCATACAACAGAAAATCCCAGGACGAGGAAAATAGAAAGCTCATGAAGCAGAGTTAATGTAACCTAGTTAGCTCTTCTACTCTCTTCAGTAATTCCTCCACTGAAACACACATTGCCTTAGAAATCTCCTCCATCCGATTCCGGCCAAGATCCAGGAATGACTCGATCAAATCACCATCCAAAAAGTTCTTAGCATAAGAAGTTTTTTGTCATTGTAGAAAGACCTCCACTACTCATGGCCTAGTCCTCCCACGCCCTTTATCACTTTTCTTAGATTCGTTTGCTGTTTCTCCATGAAAGCATATTGCTCGTAAGGAAGAGAAACAATGACCCCGATAACATCATTGACAGTGCCAAAAATGACAGTTGGGATCTGGTCAACATCAGAATATGATAATCACATTACAAGAGAACCATGTCGGAATCGATTAACAAATTCACCGAAGTGGTATTCTCCAACCACCTCAAGACGTCCACTTTCCTCGTCGGTGGCACCTTCACTATTTTTCCGAAGAGTAAAGAGGTTGAAATTATTTTCAGCACCGAGATAAATGCATCAAAAAGCTAATCAAGATGCACGTGTTTGGAGATTTGAAGCCTTTACCTTGTAAATTAACAGAGAAATCAATTTCATAAGATCCCCCACAATAATAAAATCTCCTCTAGCTTGCACATATTTGCAGTCGCTCATTATCGTAATCGTCATATATAATATACATGTGGTGGTTACTAATTTAATACACGAGATAACAAAAACTAACACATCAATATACCAAATCATAAACAGTCATGTAGGATACCACGTTAGACAATTATCACAGTAAACGTCTATGATATGAATAGTAATACTCTATATAAAACACATTTTGATCGTTGTTTGAATTTGAAAAGAATGAGAAGTCAGTAGTTCTAGGGAGTCATTGATTGCGAATTATCCAATAAGAATGAGTGTGAAGAGATTTGACAAAGTCGGCAATGCTTACGTGTTTGTTAGTTATTATCGTGTCTATTAAAATTGACAGCCGATATTCAATTCCAGTAAGTTCGGGCTATGACGGGACCAACTTGAAGTATAACAAATGCTCATGAATCTTAGCCCATGTTCGTTACCAATTAAAATCTAAATTTTGATTTAAGTCAAAGTTAACAATTCATTTCAATCACATATTTTATGAATCTCACAAATTTTCAACCACACATTCATCAATTTTTATCAAAATTTATTAAAAAAAAAAAATTTAATCTCCACCAAACAGGATCTTAGTTTGCAAAGTCTACTTGAAAAGTTAAATATGAATATTATTTAATCAAGGGATAATTATAGCAGATGCCCCAAATCTTTAAAACATTAGCCAGCTTTCCTCAAACATTTAATTTGTTGCAACCGTCACCCTAAACCTTCTGAAATGTTGCGGCAGAAGCCCTTTCAGACAATTTTCATCTAAATGTCTGTTAGTTGACTAAAAAATTTGACTTTGACCATATTTTAAATATTTTTAAAAGGGTAAAATAATGACTTTCCATTTACCACATTAAAATAAGTTAAAAATTAAATTAGAAAAAATAAATAAAGAAAAAGAAAATAAAGAACCCGAGTCCCTATTCATCTTCCTCTCCACCCCCACAATCGTAGCCCATCCCATATCACTCCTTAAATCAAACCAAACCGCCGTCTTCCATAACTATCACCACTCACCGCTGTCACCAGTGACGGTGACTTTCCCAAACCCGTCCTACTTCTATTCCCTCCCATTTCATCTTCTTCCACAACTCTATGTTTTTGTGATTTTTTTCCTTTTCTTTTTTGCTTTTTAGACAACCAAATTAGCTAACGTTAGAAGATTTTTTATTTTTTATTTTTTTATTTGAGTGCCTTTTTTTGTGAAGTTTCGGGTTGACATGATAGTTTCTTTGGTGGGCCTGAAAATCAAACTATTGCAACCTCTGTGTATTTGAATTGGGAAATAAATTCAAGCAGTGCTATCACTCTAGGATTTAAAAATGGTTGTGGAGAAAATGAATTAAATGCGAGTGACCACAAATTATACTATAGTACATCAAGGAAATCATCTTTCGAGTCTAATTGCCTGTGAAAAGTTGAGAGATTCGATTGGAAATGCAGGTTCTATTGCATATTTGTTGGGATAGTGTGAAAAAATCAGAGTGGAAGATATTGCAGAGACTATGAGGACAAATTATTGGAGTTGGAAGTAGGGATTGGTGGACGATAGGGTTGGGGAAGAAGTTGAACAAGAACCTTGTTCTATATTGTTTTTTATTTAACTAAAATTTATTTTAATAGATAATTACTCATTTGCCTCCTCCCTTTATTTTTTTTATTTAACTAAAATTTATTTTAATAGATAATTACTCATTTGACCCCCTTTTAAAATATAAAATATATGGTCAAACATAATATTCAAGTCAACTGACGAAAAAAAATGATTAAAATTGTCTAAAAGGGCATTCGCCGCAACGTTTCAAAAGGTTTTGAGTGATGATTGCAACAAATTAAAGATTTAGAAAAGTCTGTAATGTTTTAAAAGTATGGGACATCTGCTACAATTATCCCTTTAATTAATGAAGTTAAAAGCTTATGTTAAAAGTAAAATTACCCAAAAAAGAAAGTAACAAAGAGTTACTTTCAGAAAGTAACCTTTGTAACTAGAAGTTATAAACAAAAAAAAAAAAAAAAATTCTTTTAATGTGCCAAATTTTTATATCTACACGTGAAAATACTCAAAATAGTCATGGAGTTCAAAATCCTGTGCCAAATTTAACAGAAGCAGGCTCGCCAAGTTTGGTGGCCTACAAAATAGGCAGCATTAACCGTCTTCTACCCTTATTTAAGTTACAACTCCCTGTTGAGACTGCAAGTCCATTAAGTCAAAATGTGTCGTAGTTACCCCTACATTTCGACTTCATCCCAATTAATCGATCGATCTGCAAAGTTGTCCTCGTGATGAAGCCTGTTGCGTGCCAGCCTACTCATGACCGCAAAACCTGGCAATGGAAATGGAAATGGAAATGGAAACGGAAATGGATATTTGTAATGAAAACAGAAAATACGATAAACTTTCCCCATTGTAAGTCACAGCATATGTCATAACGAGATGAATACAATAGTACCTTCAATCATTTTGTATAGAGCCGACCACCATCTATCCCGGGGAACCTGGTACTGATCAAGGTTTTCTTCAATCGCTTTGTCATGCTTCCCCTCCAAAACCCCCTGAAGTGTTATTACAGCATCCTTTGTTTTCCTAAGGATACTATCCCCATCTTCAATTTCCAACTGCAAAAGGACATTCTGTGATGAAGTGAGGCTAACAGCAAGTGCAAATTGCGCAGCAGCAGCCCATCTGGACGAGGCGAGCCATTTTCTTTGCCCATCCACTTGTTTTTCTCTTTCTAATTTTCTGTCACCTTCCCCACTAAGTACTAAGCTGCGTAAGTATTCAGCATTTGCAGCCCCTGTGCTTTGAACCATCTTAGAGAATGCACTTTCTACATTTTGTAGCAGCATTTCAGGAGCATCATATTCCACGACCTGAGAAAGAGGGACACAAATTATTTTACGCACATCCAGATCCCTAACTACTAATCAAACACAAATCTTTTAAGAATCCCAGTTATCAGTTCACTTTTTTTTTTCTCATCTTTTTCGTTCAGGGTCTCAGACACTAGAATTAGACTCTAATGCCTCCATATACCTGACCAGCATCAAGCAGAAGAATCCTGTCGCAGTCAATAATTGTATTTAAACGGTGAGCAATAATGAGCATTGTGCACGATTTGAACTCTTCTCTTATAGTCTTCTGAATAAGAGCATCGGTTCTAACATCAACAGCGGCAGTTGCTTCATCGAGGACAAGAATTTTTGATCTGCGAAGCAACGCTCGAGCAAGACTTAACAACTGTCTCTGTCCAACACTGAAGTTCTCCCCAGCTTCTGAGACCTTGATATGGCAGATTTTTGAGTAAGTTCAAAAGAGAGAACGGAAAATCACATGCAAACTTTACTGTCAAGTTGTTCAAACATAGCAATGTGGAGCACATATTTCAATTACTTGCATTTATTAGCAAATGATCAAATTAAAGATTATTGCCTTCCCAATAATATTGTTGCAAACTAGACATACAGCGTATGCATAACAAATTGGATTCCCGTTGTAGAAAAGAGCATTCATTCTCCATGTTAGAGGTTAACAGTGTTAGTGAAATACTAAATCCCCGTTTGGCCCCCATTAAAATTATATTTTATTTTTCTCTCTTCTAATCAACCACACATTCTCATAACCCCCAAATTTTTTCATTTTAACTACAAATTCTTTAAAAAATTACTATTCCGAAATACATTTTCCCCAAATTTTCATTATAAGGGGGGCCAAACAAGAGCTAAATATCATTGAACAAAGTATGATTTCTGTACCTGTGCATCCAAACCCAAAGAATTCCTCCTGATGGCATCCTTTAGATGTGCCCTCTCTAAAGCCTCCCACAGGTCAGCATCATTGTGTTCATTGAAAGGATCAAGATTAAACCTCACCGTGCCTGGCAAAAATGAAACATACAATCACCATAGTTATATAAGTGCACCATAATTGTCGGTACCCTAAAAAGGTCAACTATATATAATGCCTACTTTTTTAGAGTAAAAGGTACATTTTAAAAATTTGTTCACAGGTCTAATTTGGCATGGAGTTTACTCAGATTGCTTATCATGATTAAATGCCAATTGCATGTAGCTTAGCCGCTACTTAATAGACCAACATTGCATTCCTTTCAGAAACTGCTAACTTCCAAAAATTTTCCACCTTGGAATCCTTTAGAGTTAAAAATAAATAAAAATTGTTAAGGCTTGGGGGTCCATCTTAAAATGTCAACTTTATTAAGAGAAGTAGCCCAATGCCTTATAAATTAATCTATGTTTATATCTTTAATTGATGTGGGATTATATCCCTTAACATGCGCAAGATGGTGGCTCGTTTGAGCAAACCAATCTTGAAATTCATATGCTCATATTTTTTAGTCTTACAAGGATCGAATCGCTCATTGGAGTTTAATGAGCTCTGATACCATGTTAAGACTTTGGGGTCCATCTTAAAAGTTCAATCTTATTAAGAGGAGTGATGCAATGCCTTATAAATTGGCCTATGCTTACATCTTTAATTGATGTGGGATTATATCCCTTAACAAAAATAAAAGAAAAAGAAGAAAAAGAAAAAAAAAAGAAAAGGTAGCACCAACTTAAGCTGTTAAAGTATTGATTCAATGTACTAAATTTCACCATTATTCAAAATTAACAAAACTGCACTTGACATTGCTAGGTATCTTAGTGACAATAATCCTCACGGCTGCCATATGATGCAACGCAGCCTCCTAATGCATGTTGTAACCTCTCAATACACATGTGAAGGTTCCATAATCTTCTGGAATGCAACATCCCAGGCAGGATATCAATTACCAACAGGGCAGAAAAATAAAAAGTCTACATAGAAGCTAAACTATGCGACATGAGCAATAAGATAATTCTACAATTGCATAAGCAAAATATCTGTAGCAACATAAAGAAAGAAGACTGCACCAAATTAGTTCACACGTGACAAAGATTCACTAGCTTACATACTATAATACCACTTAAATCAGCAGATCTAATACCTGAGAAAAGAACCGGTGATTGTGGAATGATGCCAAGAACCTTTCGAACATCAGTTAATCCAAACTTTCCAATGTCACAATCATCAATTAAGATTCTTCCCTTTTCCAGTTCAACAATTCGGAATAAAGCATTCAGCATGCTAGATTTCCCTGCTCCAGTCCTACCAACTATTCCTACCTTGTCACTAGGAGAAATTGTGAAGGATATGCCATGCAGCACGGGCGGGAGTTCAGGTCTATAGCGCAAGACAACGTCATCAAATTGAATAGATCCTGCTGAAGGCCAACCAGGAGGAGGACGGCTGTCCTCTATAATGGCTGGAGCTTCTGAAGGCAATTCTATATATGTACCTACGCGCTCCACGGCATTTAGACTATTTTCTGCTATGCTCGCAAGTCTTAGTACAGCAGTCAATAGGCTGGTAATATTCAATGCATAAGTGAGGAGTAAACCCATTGTAGAGGCAAATGCCTCTTGGTTTTCTGCCCTTTCATTCTGCATGACAGCAAATGTTGCAGTAAACCAAATCATAATGCCTCCCACTGTCTCCAGACGAATAGCAAGCCAGCGGTTTCCACTGAAGGTTGCAAGAGTAAATCTAACATTGTTGTCCATGGATTTTCCATTAATGTTTGCCATTCGATCATATGCTTTGTATGCACGAATAGATGACAAGCCATTCAGGGCTTCCCCAAACTGTGCATACACAGGAGATCTAGTAATGGAATCCAGGCGCTTTACTTCACGAGCCATGCTCTGCAAAAGATATATAATTTGCATTACAACTCTAATATGAATGTAAATACCCCATATCATAATGCAAAAAAGGCCACAGGCTATGCTGATTTTACTCTTCTACAATGAACAAAGTACGCACATAGGACACACTTATTTGGTCAAGAGTGTGGGACAAACATCTGATAATTTAATAAATTTCATCAAGTTAAAAAGAGTGCAAATGATGTCTGATATTCTGACTTGTTCTAGAAAATCAAATAAATTTGAACGTCCAATTTATATCACAATGCACATCATTTCACAGAAAAAGGATTAAAAATTAATATTTTGCAATATAGCAGGCCTGACATTTGGACAAGTCTAAGTAATTCACTTAATGGTACAACATATCCAGTAGCAAATATGTAAGCTCCTGTTTCTCTTCTAAGCTTGAATAACATGGAACTTCAAATTAAATTAATCATCGTGAGCCACTGCAGAGGCTATTTTGTTAGAAACTTTTATTCGGAAACATATTTCTGAGCACGACTTATGTAGCTTAAGAGAAATTGTGATTTTAAATGAAAGAAATGCAGAAACAAAGTAAGCCGCTCTTCAAGTAAAATTGGAATTTGCTAAAAAGTTTTTTCTATCAAGTCAAAGTCAAACATAATTTCAACCACACATTCACAATTACAACCCATTTATTAACCACACATTTCGTGGGGCCCAATACTACTACTAAGTTTTACCTGAACACTCCTTGAATAGGAAATTTACATACCTGATAATATAGATAGGATACGTAGAACAAGACTAGAAGAGGCAGTATGGCCCATAATGACATGGTGCTCACTATGCCAATTAGGACAAACGTTGAAATAAGCTGTGCCACTTGGTTCAGAAACATGTTCGCAAAAGGAGCAACATTCCTATCAATGTCACTTAGATCCTTAGCAAACCTATTGATTATCCGTCCGAGTGGATTTGTGTGAAAGAAAACCATTGGAGCTCTTAAGATAGAACTGAGCATAGCGATGTGCAATTTTCTGGCAGCATGAAGGCTTGATGTGATCAACCAAAATGAGTTCACGAATGTCACCAAAACCTGAATTTCAAATTTAGGAAAGTGGGACATTTTAATTATCTTCAAATGGCTGACTAATCCTATTCTATTAAAAGAGCAAGAGAAAAAAGCACATGACCAAAAATGAAAAGGGCCATCATTGTTAAGAGTCACAAGCAAATAGGAGAATTGAGCGTAATTCATCAAGAGTTGGAATTGAGATCATCTGCAAAACCTACTTGACAAAATGACAGAAGCGAATAGATCGAATTGTAGAAGAGAGGCCCATGTGTATCTGAATGGCTTTGCGCTGTCCAGTAACTTAGCCATGTGCTACTTGAAACTCGTAGAGCTTCAGTTAGGACATAGCACGTGAATAATATCATAACTACCCATGTACCTCCCAATGCATTCTTGTATCTACAAGGAGTTCAAGAAAAAATTATTACAACACAGTAAACAACATTACTTTATAGCAACTGAAATTTCCTTGGAGCAATTCTGCAGCTTATGGTTAATTACATAAGATGTACCAAGTTAAACACGTGATTGCAAAAGCTTTTATTTTGACTAGGATAAGTTGTCCTGTAGTTAGAAATGTTTACAAATATGCATCTATAAATTAATAATAATAAATGTAGACTACTGTACCTCATCAAAACATTCCAACTGACCACACCAGTTTCCCGTTCTTCCTGCTTGATGAGAACAGATTTTCCTTCTTTCTTTTTATTTGTTTGATTAGAATCTTTAGACACCCCATTGCCCACACCATTAACCATAGGTTCAGAAGTTTTATCTGTTGTGCCAAAATCTTCCTTTTCTTCGACATATTCTTCCATCTTGCCCGCATTTTCCATCAGTTTCTGAAAATGAATGCCATTGTTTGATAACTCTTCAAAGGTGCCTTCCTCTTTGACCATGCCATCATGCACCAGAAGAATTCTATCTACTTGAGATAGAAAATGCAGCTGGTTTGTGACTAGAACTCTTGTTTTTCCTCTTAATTCTCCTCTGATGCACTTTTCAAAAACCTGATAAAGCACATAAGCACAGATAATGTATGACAAAGTAAAATCATAAATTAAAAATTTCAGTTGTCAAAAGATGGCTATTAACTGTCACGGATTAAGTTCGTTTCAAGAAGAGAAGAATATTAATACATGTTCATGGTATCTCCTATTCCATGGCGTTAATTAAAGTAATGAGGGTAACAACAGAACAATAATGTTTTGGATCCAACACAACTATAAACAGAGTTTCTTCAAGAAAAATACGGATGTACTTATCTCAATTTATTAATATAGCTATACATATACAAAAACCAGAGCCATTGGCAGTTGAAAGTTTCCAAGCTCTTGTACCACAAATTATTAGATTTGAGAACATTGTAGATGTAGGGATCAGAAGTAAAATTTAAGTGCATACATTAATATTAAGTATTTACCTGACGACCCACGTGAGAGTCCAGAGCACTTAAAGGATCATCGAATACATAAACATCTGAATTAGAATATACTGCTCTAGCCATAGAAACTCTCTGCTTTTGCCCTCCACTAATATTGATCCCACGTTCACCGATTTCAGTAAGATCACCACCCTAATACGTAAAGCATTAGGTAGACAATAATTCTGATAAAGAAACAGCTAAAATAAAGAAAACATTAACCCTGCGATATATACTGCAGGGCATGCTTACAGGCAGTAGTTCAAGGTCATGCTGCAAAGATGTTACATCTATTGCCTTCTCGTATTTTTCAGGTTCGAAAGGAGAACCAAACAGTATGTTGTCCCGGACCTATAACATAAAAATGCATCTCATGAAGGTAGCGAGTCATTGAGAACTAAACACAAGAAGACACTTCATCTTTAAATAAAATTTGTTCTAAATTAATAAAAAATGTGGACACATTCCACTCAACTTAGAGTGGTGCTAACACTAGGATCAGTGACAACAACTGAAAACCAGAGTTTCAAAAAGGAAGAGAGATCAATAGAAATACACATCATATTTCTTAACTTACCGTTGCATTGAAAATCCATGAAATTTGTGGTATATAAGCCAACTTCCCTCTGATAACGACAGTTGCATCTGCAACCGGAGGAAGTTCTCCAAGCATTGCTGATATAAGTGATGTCTTTCCCTCCCCGGTACCGCCAACTATTGCTACTAAGCTACCAATTGGTATATCCAAATTGACATGTGACAATGTTGGCTTCTCCTCCTGCTATGGATAGGCAAATTTTAGATCCCCATATGTCCCAGAAAATATACAAGTATATAGCTATCAAATATAGGTACCACATCAATAAGTCTTTAAATTGATTAATAAACTCTAGTGCTTCTCTGGAAAAGAAGTTAAGAAAAATTGTGCTGACCCTCTATAACCTATTTCTTCTTTATTCTTCTTTTTATATCAACTACAAAAATTACATCAAATAGTGCACCTAGGTGGTGTAAGTCAATTATAATCAGTGTGTCATACAACAAAAAATATCTACAAAAGAAAAAAGTTGTCACCAAATAACTTTTCATTATCCACCTTTGAGAATTATGCCCATATCAACGATGTGGGGCCTACAGTCATAACATTTAAACAGGAAATGAAGATGCCAATATTTCACAGCTAAACAAATATTATATTTACACCTGGAATCTGCAATTCATACAGCCACCAAATAAAGAGACTCCTTGCTATATTGAAACAGAAGGTTTTTTTCACACATTACTGTAATGCACCTTGTAAAATAAGTTCTAGTATGCTTAGTCAAATAAAATATTTCTTATCATTCAGTTAAATTTTTCTCAGAAGATATGGCAGACCTTAGATTCCCAAGAAAAGTATCCATTCTTGATTGAGATAGCTGGTAATCCTGGCTCAATAGGTGGGTTAGGAAGAAGAATTCGTTCTTCAGATAAAAGAAGTTCCTCCAGACGTTTTAAGGAAACATTCGCGTTCACAACCTGTAAATTAGAACACAAAAGCATATAATTAATTTGGAGAACAGTATTCTCCTCGACAGAAAAATTACATTTAAACGTGAGTCGTGACTGTGGGAGAGAGAATCAGGACTAAAAACTACCACAAAAATTGGTAAAGGTTCAATTGACAAATATTGTATATATTATGGCAACTGGAGAGCTGGTATGTTGGGCTCCACTCACAAAAAAAAAAAAAAAAAAAAAAAAAAAAAACACCTATGACAATCATTTCACTTTGTTGAAGAAAGGAAAGTGCATATATAGCATTTAGTATAAGCAGGAGAAATAACCAAAGATCACATCAGGAATTTAAAAGCCAAACAAGATATTCATATCTAGCATCAAATTATAAGAAATGCATCTGAAAGGCTACCTGTGTTATTATATTGGGGAGCATGAACAATGGAAACCGCAGCACCGCAAACAGAGAAAGAGATGTAAATGCCCTTGCAGGCGTCAGATCCCCTCCAAGTAAAGTGAATGTCCCAAATGAAATTACAATCACCAGAACCGGAATACTGTTCAGTACGAAACTATTCGTCTACAAATTTACAAAGGATAGTCCAATCAAAATAGGCAATTGGAAAACAGAAAAAAGGAAAATCAGACATAAAGAAACAAAGAATAGTATATAGGGAATCGGAACAAGAAAAAGAAGATTGTAAGAAAGAAGGAAGAATAGAAACAGAAATATACTACCATGTGACAACTAATGCACATCAATTTTATGCTCATATGGTATAGGTAATATGACTAGCTGTCAAAAGCTATCAGAACAACAAATGACCAACATATCAATCACTAAAAAATTTTACTTTTTCAGGAGCACTCATTTATGTGTATTTCAGTATTCCAACTTTTGCTCTAATTGTTTTATGTATTTGCTTAACCAGATAAAAGTGGATGTGAACAAGCTATAAGTGAATCACACAATCTAATGCAAAACAGATATTGTAAGGTGAACAGTAATCGCACTCTGTTTATACAATCCACGTTATACTCGACAAATTGTTGCTAAAAAATGTCTCTACTGCATATGCATACCTTTGAACTCATTCCAGTCTCAATTAATAGTAAATAAAAAAAAATTATAAAGAAGATGGATCAAGATCATACCGCTCCTAGCAGTTGGGCTTTCCGATACCACGACAGCTCATCATCTCGAACACCTTGAACCTTTGTTCGGAAACTATCCTCCCATGCATAACATCTGAAGCAATTTTGGCAAAACAATTACAGAAAATCAGCAACCTAATATAAAACACGTTTAGAAATAAGCATCTATGGATGAACCTTACTTCACAATGTCCATGGCAGCCAAAATTTCATTCATAAGTCCAATTCTCTTGTCCGTGCGTTGCAATCCTTCTTTTGTCAATTTTTGCATTTTGCTTATTATGAACGTCTATTTGGATACATTGACTCCCAAATTAGTAAAATTTCATCCATAATGGAGCAGTGGCAGATTATACGAGCAGATAGAAGAAAACTAAAAATCGATCAGCTCAGCAATAAATTGCTGAGAAATTCCTTATATCCAAGTGTATAAAGGGTAAACAAAGAGGAGGTATAACTCGTGCCAAATGGATAACTCCTTTAGAAAGATTTAATATTAAGGTCCACTATGTGTAAGCTCTAATGAATGGGTATTCATGAGAAACAAAATATTGAGCCATTAGAAAAAAGGTAAGACCAAATTCAAATCTAATGCAGACAGTATCGAAAACTATGTTCTTAAAAGGAAATATATGATGATAGAATAAAGCCAATGAGAACCGCTACTCATGCAGCTCTTTGCCCTTCTTTTATAGCTTAACATCTGATAGGATTTCCATAAAATTAAGAGCAGAAGTTCCCATTCTGCAAGAACCAGCTTGAATTTTATCAAGTGTCATAAATAAGTGATGACTATAGTATCCACCAATGAAGATTTTTAAAATGTGTAGAAATATGTGACAGATCTATGATCCCATTGATTAAACATTTTTGCATTAAACACAAATCCATTTTAGGAGTTAATGTTAGATGTAAATTACGACCCACCATGAATTGTTTTTAGCGCAGTTTTTAAACCCAAACTGGTCACTAATCCAGTTGAAGCACCTTGTTGGTGAGTCACTGGTTCAATCCGCAGACAACTAATAAAACCAACGAGTCATTGTCGGTTCAAAATTCAAAATGGAAAATATTATATAGCAAAAAAAAAAAAAAGAGAAATAATACAAGTCTTAAAACTTCATGGCATGTTAAATTAAAAAACATTTTTTTAGAATTATTTTTTTAATATTTTAAACTGAGCTAAAGTTTATTAAAAAAAAAAAATTTTAATATATTTCGATTAGTTGATTTTTTTCTTGTAATAATAATACATTGATATATTATATAATATCCCGCAAAATAAGTAAATAAGAATCAATGTTGGTTTGGTGGTTGGAAAGTCACTTTTCATGCCAGAGGTCAGCAGATCAAAACCCCTTCCCATGAAAATTTTGAGACATTTAACCTAACAGGATGGGCTGAGCGCAGGTCCACTTCAAAACCAAAAATGTAAATTGACTAGGTTTAGACTGGTTCCACTATCCAAAACCCCACTATCATTTAGTTTTCAATTTCATGCTTACAATTCTACATCTTAAGATATGTATTGGGATAATTTTTTGCATAAACAATTCAAAGTTGTAGACAGAGTCACATAAATAAGTAGGAAAATAAAACATAGAAAGATGCAGGCAAAACAGCAAAATTCAATGGTGCCTTGAGGTGAAGCTCATACTTGTATGGGGAACATAAGAACAAGCAATAGTGCACCAAGAAGTGAAGCAACGCCAAGCTGCATGTAGAGAAGAGCCAGGGAAATAATAATGCGAAAAGGAGCTGACCACAAAGTATGTAGTGATTGGCATACTTGCTGTAGAAAGAGACGAAATGTTTTAGTTAAAGTAAGCAATAAACAACGCCTATTAAGAGGAGATAAAATATTCATGAAATATTTAACAAATTTGACCACCAAAATCATAGATAATAACGCTTGTAGTAGACATTTGTACATAGTTCACAAGCCTTACAATAAACTTTTTAAAAAACAGAGTTGAAGTTTTTAAGAACTGCCAAGCAGCAGTAATTTTTTCAATGGAAAAAGAATTTGTTCCAAGAAGAGAATAAATAAAAAAGTAGAGGGCAAGGCCGTTTCAATTACTAAATGATAAAATAGAAAGAAACCATTCACACATTAGAAGCCACCCATTTTCCACATCCGTGAAGGATTGGCCACTAAAAGAGTCTGCTGCCAAATGATTAGAAATTCAGATTCGAAAAATGATTTTGCGAACTTTTGTGCATTCTGTGCTCTCTAAATAGACCATGTAATGGCAAGTATAGAATATTTCACAGAATCCAACTACCTCCAAATCCGATGAGGAACAAAACAGGCAATATTTTTATTTATCACAAATCACAAAGCATGTTTACTCTTTTTATAGAACGGATTTGAAATCATAAATCATATCTAAAGTCCAAATTGAGTTCTATGCAGATAATTATCTTGGTATCTGAACATCGGCCAGAAAAAGGTAATTTGCATCATTCAAAAGATACACGTGCATACGTAGAGAAAAATACATACCTGGAGAGCCTCAGCATCAGTTGTCATTAGGTTTGTGATTTTCCCGGATGCAAAATTTTTGCGACTCTCATGGGTGAGCTTTAAAGACTTGCGGAAAACTGCAGCAATCTAATATACACGAAAAGTTCAAAATATATCAAAAGAGTATTCGCGATGTAGGAGCGTATAATTTGACAATGAACGATCGAAGATTAAGAAAAGAAAGGGGTGCAAAGAAGAGAAATGAGGGCAACAGGAAAATCAGTTTTATTCATATAATCAAATGAATAAGCCCTTTATTCATAGAGCAAGAAACTGAAAGAATATCAAATCAAACGAAAATTCTACTAATCTAGAACTTTATCAAATCCAATTTAATCTAACTAAATAACATATTTTGAATCGACCTCTACTTTTAAAATAATATCTAAACTTTATCTCTATCTATATTTCTATCTCCATCAATTTGCATGCATTTAGAAACTATAAAGAACCTGTAAAATGATTGTCAGATAGCATCTTAGGAGGCCAACGAACGACACACCACACATACATGGTTGGTTTGGAACTGAGACCCTTCCCATTAAAAATAAATCCCAACATTGGATCATTCCCTTCCACTCCCTCCCAACCACCAATCCAACCAAGACAGACAAGTTGTCAAGATAACATGACAAGAAATAAATTATACGTAAGCTGCAAAATGCAACTAACTCGCATAAAATGTAGGATCAGTACGTAAAAGGATTAATTACCAGGGTTGCCCTCAGACGATAGCCGACACGAATGACATTCTGAAAATACTGAGCTTCACACAACACACCTAATACCTGAATGAAATTGCAGTCAAGCAAATTACTCCAAGAGTAAGAAGGGTGAAAAGTGCAAGATGGAATAGAAAAGATTATTAACATCATAATATCTTCATAACAAAGAGTGGCATCACAAAAACTAGTAAAACCCATCCCATACAAAGATAAACTGAAAATCCCTTAAGACTGAAAGGACAAAACTTCAGAAAATTACTATGAGCCATTAGCCACACTTAGAATCAGGCCACAACAATATCCTTCAAAAGTTTCATCTCAATTTCTTCCAAATTGATTTCATCTGATTAATATAAAGGGACATCTTCCTTGCAATTATTCTCAGCTTCCTACGTATAGGTGTGTAAAGAAAATATTCCCATTGGACTCCAAAGTCTACATTAGTATTTCATCTACTTTTCTCCGGTAGAATATCAGAAAAACATTTCAATTCACTATACTTTCCGGGAGCTACCGAAAGCCAATAAAAATATCCATCCTCCTCTGTCTCGTGTACTGATACATATCTAGATCTGCGTGTCACCAATATAATAGCACGAAGCAAAGGATACGAACTCCTAAGAGAATTTTCACGCCACTCATAGGCTTACAGTCTTCAATATGCTTCAGAACAACCAGAAAACAACTAGAATCTAAAAAGCATGACTACAAATGAATAAAGCACCTTTGAAAACAAATGAGGTCCATGTCATTCAACAATATGCTATGAGAAGAATAAAGAATTCATTACATACCACTCCAACAAAAATTGCGAAGGCATAGATGTAACCAATCCAAGCTGGATCTCCTCGTTGCATAGACTAGATATAAATGAGAGAACATAAATGAGATTCTTTTTAGTTTGTTCAAATACACACATATACAGATAAACTCCATAATATTTTTTTTTCATCTTTTATTGGGGGGTGGGGGTCAATTATGTGGCTCTGTCTAAGAGATTGGCATGGGATTAATGTATAATAATTTATATCCCACATTAGACATCTACAGGATTATAACTTGCCTGTAAAAGTCTGTTCAAAATGAGTGGCCCAACAAACTGTGAAAGATCATTGAATATCTACAGTAGGATCAAGATTAGAAAATTGTTAGGACAAAGAGTCTTCCAATAAACAAGTCAAAAGTTACAAATGTAAGTTGAAACATGCCATGAATTCATTTAATATTTAAACAAATGCCGTCAAATTCCAGGGAAAGCACTCGCCTATTGTTACTTATTGATTAGCTAAAATGAAGCCAGTTTTTACACTTATTTTTCTCACTTTCTTTGAGCCTTTTTTTTTGCTAAGCCCAATAACTATCTATGTTATAAAACAAAGAGGGTAGAGTTGTATGGAATTTCTCACTGGAAAACTATGATTCGAGGGGAAAAAAAAAGAAAAAAGCATCTGCATATTAAAAATAATGACATCTGTAATGCATCAAAAACCCGTTTTCTTCTTTTCTAAACTATAGCAAGAAATAAGATAAGGTTGGTGACCAATTTCAGTTAACTTTGGAAAGAAGTTAAAATTGCTACTCCCTTATTAAGGTATAAATACTTTACAAAATCATTAACATGTAATCGTGGTGCTTTACTCAACAATATGAATGAATTTAATTGAAAGATGATTGATAAGAGCAACCAAATTAGTTCAATACCTTCCAGAAGCCTCCCCACCAAAATCTGAAGAATAAAAAGAATATATGGACAGGATTAAGATCATCAAACATTTAGAAAAGGATCAATTTGTGCATGAGCCAAAAACTTCCCAGCAATTTCACGCTCTCTTACCTTCCCCCAAGGCTACGATTTAAAGCTCTTAAGAGCCATGGTTTAGGCCTCCGAATCTCCTCAGCCCAAGATCTCTGGAACCTAAAGGGCATATTAACGTATTACTTTCATGTGCCATATAATTTGTTCCAGAAAAAGGGCCATGCAACTTTCTGCCTAATGCAACCGACCATATTTGAACAGGGAAAACATAAAAAGCTACATACGTGTCATTGAGTGTTTCTGTTCTATCCCAAGTATCAAGTTGCCAAACATCCTTTTCTGTAAGAGGCCTTTTATAGCCCAACTGCATGAGTTGAGACATCCAACCGAATGTGATTTCTATAGAAGCAGCAAGCAACCAATTATTATTAGAGGGAAATGCTCAGCGGTGAAAAAAATAAAATAATAATAATAATACGACATTTATCGAAAGGTAAGCATTAAAAGATAAGAAAGATACACTCAGTCCATTTTCTAGAGGGATCAACATCATGCTACATGTGCCTTGAAGAAATAGAAGGAGAAGAGGCAAAAATCGAGTATAAAGAATCACATAGAAATGGATATATAGAAATGAAACAGATGTATCCCACATGTGCATACAAAACTAGAAACATATGATGGATGGAAGGAATGCCTCTGCATACAAAGCATTTCAATATAGCCATCAAGTTAAATATATAAGTTTTTGGGCTACGGCAACTAAGGAATTACAAGATCATCATTTGGTGTACACGGTAAATAATTACATACTAGAAAATAGGTTGACGTGTCTCTCAGGACATATCTGCTCCCCTCCAGGAAGTTCTTCATATGCATCGTTTTCTGCAGATTCATCTCGTACAGGGGAATAGCCCGGGTATGGGTCCAATTCAGGTACATACACAAGCAAGAGCACTCCAAATAAAACCTGCACAGAAACAAAAGAATCTGAAAATTGTCTGTCAACACCTTTAAAGAAATGTTACTGATGCAGGAAAATCCTATTGTACATAGGATAGAAATTATTTATTGTTGTAGTGGGATTTTCTTTCTTTTTTAGATTAGATTTTTGTTTATTTATTCTTTTAGGTTTTAATTACTTTATCTTCCATGTAACACAGGAGATATTTTACTTACACAAGGAAATATTTTGTAAAATTTTTCAATAACCAATTATTACAAACAAATTATTCTCTACAAAATTTTCAAGTTTTCGACTTTCTTCTTGATTCAAGGATTTTAATTCCGCTTCTGCATCAGTTACTGTCTGCAAAGCAGCATATATCAGCCTTTGTGGAGGAATTAGCCATATTAGACGACCACAATCGGAATATTTGATAACTGATAACATGTTTTAAGTTGTATCAATATTTTGAGGATAAGAAAATTTAGAGCAACGAACCTGGACTGCCACCTCACTGATATACAAATACAGTACGGACCTGTACAGTCAAAATATACAACCATGAAATTGTACTGCCTTAGACAATTATAAATTGGGAGTGCACTACTACATGTAATCTTTCAGATGAAAGTAAATACCGTCACTTTAATTTTATCAGTATTTAAAATCTTTTCATACAACAACAAAATACAAAGAGAAATAGTTAAGACATCCATGTAACAAATGGTAAACATCTCTCATTTACCTTCAAAGATATTTTGGTTCCATCCAATTGTTATTTTCAGATAATTCAAACGCAAAAATATATATAGAACATTATCAGTAGACAACCAGAAGATAAGTGGAGATATGGCTGCCGTGTAAATTTTGTTATTATAGTATTATTATATGCAAAGTAATGGCTGCGGAAATAACAGCAACAAGAGATGTGCATGTAAATTTGGTTTATGTGCATGTTTATGAATTTATCAAGAGAACTAACTGATGATAAAACTCCCTCACAGAGAGTGCAAGATTCAGCATCACAGCATCCCCAACCAATGTATAAATAACCCCAAATCTGACAGCCCATCGAACCTCACGAATGTAGACCTTCATCTCTACACCAATCAACACTAGCATAGAGCACCATGCTAGAACTTCTATGATCAGAGAAATTATCTACAAAATAAATGCAATGAATCGTCAAAGGCATATGTATCAGCTTCACATAAATAAGGCAACATAAATTCGCAGAATAATCTTTTGATAAATGATGCCTTGCAGCAATTGTGATGTCAAATTGGAACCAGTGTGCGGCAGAATTTAACTATGGAGATTTTTTTTTTTTCAAATACAAAATATAGAAGTATTAAAATTAAATTATAAAACTCATGGGGACCAGTAACCCCCAGTGGCCGCTACCTCTCTCTGCCACTGCCTTGCAGGTATTTGGACCAGAAATAGTACTCTTCAGTTAGTGGTGAATTTTTTTTCTGCTTATATGCGGATATCTATAAATCTAAATATGATTAAACCCAGATTAATCAACATAGTTAGGTAAACAAAACAACATAAGTTCAATAATAGAATCTGTAAGCATTTTCTCAGGGGGAGTCTAAAATTCATTTACACATTAAAACCAAATTTCAATAAAGAAAGTGAAGACAAAAATGAAGCACGAGATAATCTAGTATGTAGGCAAAAGAGAAAGAAAGCAGTAATTTCTGAACAGAGATAAAACACTAGATTGTGAAAAAAAAAAAAAAAAAAACCCTACCTCGTAAGGAGCAAGTCCAGACTCTCCATCGACGTCAAATGCTGAAATTCCCATGACCAATCTGCACAAAGGTTCTCCAGTGCAATAAGCAGCCAACAGTCCCAGAAAATAATTGTAATAATTTGACCTTAAACGGAATCTTTTGACCGAAAAATCTTTCTTTATCCTCCATAGCCGGTATAAGACCAGGCCCAGAAGAACCAGATTTGAAATCCAGATTACTATCGTGTCAATTCCGCAAGGAGTGTAAGCTCCAAAGGCATTTTCCACTGCTTTCGACCACACCCCATTCTTCACAGGCTTGCAATACCATTCAATCGGCTTGAAAGCCATTTTAAATCACTCTAATCTCCGGTAATTTAACTCTTTATAAACATATAATTCTCTGGTTCTCTACTCTGCCAATCAGTAAAATTCAAATTTAGAACAAAATGCAATTATTTTCCAGGGGCATGAAACAATTTCACCCTCTGCATACTCACACAACATTTAGGGTGTGTTTGATTGGAAAATTTTCATGGAAATGACCTTTTTCCACCCAAATTTCAACTTTTGGAGTGTTTGATTGCCATTTTTTTCCATGGAAAATATTTTCCAACCTCTGAAAATATGTCTAATTTTCCTTTTTTCTTTTTTCTTTTTTTGAGGAAAACATTTTCTTTGGGAGGTAGGTTTTGTTTTCCTCAAAACAAGTAAAATATTTTCAAAACACACCCTCTCATCAGCAAATTATGATTACACCTCAAATCAGTAAAGTGATCTTTTTCTGTGCATACATTAATCCAACATTATAGATTTGACTACCTGTGTCCCACCAAATACTTTCATGAGGGCTTTTATTTTCTTCCATGAAACCACATAACATCCATTATAGATTATCAAAATTTAAGATTTATCAGTAAAAGAAGCAACTTTGAAAATCATATTTGACAAAAAAAGTAATTTAAAATTAAGTTTGATTTACTTTCAAGCATTTGTACTAACTCTAATAGAATCTTCATCTTCCCTTTACTTCTTAATTTTCAGCAAAAACCCATCTCAGAAAAAGATATGTTAAACATCATCTCATCCCATGTCTTGAACTTCACGACTTCATAAAAGAGAAAAGGGCGAAAACAAATACCATCAAAAAATTAACACAGCCATGTCTTTTCTTGATTTATTTCTAATCGAAAAAAAAAAAAAAAAAAGAAAAAGAGAAGAAGAACAAATCCCAAACCTCAACAAACCAATTACGATTCATTGCATCTTCATTATTTCATAATGAAACAAAATAAAATGAATCTGGCTATACCACCGAAGTACACGAAAAAAGGAACCCAGAAAGACTGAGGAATTACCAAGTAAAGCTGAAATGAAGTACAAGAATCAAACCAAAAGTAAACTTGGCCACGAAACGGGATAAGGTATGCCAGATTTTAGGGTCCAACCAAAGGTTCTTTCGGATTAGGGCAGACGAACGGGTGCTAATGAGTGAGTGAAAAAACAAAGAGAACAAGTTGACGATAACCCAGAATCTATATTCTATACGCTAATACCTCCAAGATGTACTGCTTTTTTTCTTTTCCTTTTTTTGAGATTATTGAAATAATTTCTGTAGCAATTATTGCACTGATTTAGTGTATGAAAATTGAAAAGTTTTTGTTAATTACCTGATTATTAATCATTACAGACAATATTTGTTGAATGATTGGATATAAAAATGATAAATTTGCTGACTTTGCTGCTGGAAGTGAATGCGTCACCGCTTACGGTGTGAACACAGAATTGAATCTACAGAAGGACAAATGGATGGAAGGCAACAGGATGGATACCGTATACCGTAAAAAAAAAAAATTAAAAAATCAAAAAAATCAAGAAAATGAAAAAAGAAAATGAATTTGAAGTGTTTCTTGATTAAGTAATTTGCATGGGTGGTACTCAATTTTTTTTTACTACTTTGCACATTTAACTCCAACTTAATTTTATTGACATTTAACCTCTCCATTTTTCTTTCATAGGCTCATTTAAATTAATTGAAAAAGAATTTATCTTCATTCAGTGTGTACGAAATCAAATCAAAACATTTATTTCCTACTTTAACCCTTACCTTTATATTAAATTTTAAATTATTTCTATTTTCGTCTATACATTTTGTAATGAAACTGAATTTGTACAAGGTCTGGTGTTGACTTAAAAGAAGAATATGTTGATTTTCTATTTCTTTAAAACTTTGATTTTTTTTTAATTTAAATTGAAGGCAATTTTCTCTTTCTGCCAGCGTACAAAACATTGACTTAGTCAAACATTACGCATAGGCCAAAAAAATAAATAATATGTGACACTCATGTGGGCCCTCTATTGTGGAATCATTTGACCAATTAAAGTGGGTTCTTTTGTATGAATTATGCTAAACGAATACTATAAATGATCTCATAGTTGACATCGCCTTTACAGGGTTGCATGGATTTCGTCTGAATAAAAAATATTTTTCTCCCATGTATGTATATAATGTCAATCGTAATGTTAACCATGCGAACATTGTAGCATGGACCATAACTTAGAAATATCAAACAAAGTGCCTTTTGTTAGCCACTAGCAACGAGTGCTCAATTTTGCAATTCCATAAAATTTATTTTGAACTTATTTATGTAATATGACTTTTCCTTGTATATAAAAAAGTTACTTATTTTAAATATTTGAGTAAGTTTATAAATAAGTTCAATTTATTTTTAAGTAAATCTTTTGTCACTCCAATTTACATCACTTTTATTTTCTGTCAAAATAAAACAAGAACTTTTACTTTAAATGTATTTATGTAATATGATTCTCTTCCTTGTATACAGGAACAATAATTATTTATTTTGAAAACATTTGACTAAGTTTTAAAAATAAGTTAAATTTATATTTACATAAATTTTATATTTACGTAACTTTCATTTTCAAAATAAATTAGATAGATGACTTTGTTCTTGTTTACTGATAACGAAATATTTATTACGATAATGAAATAAGTGTTATTTTATCTTGATATTTTTAAATATGTATTTTACTTAGTCACCCGTGCACTTAACATTAAAGTAAAGGGAAATAACCTTACGAAAAAAGGAAAAAAAAAATGGAAAGTAAAGCTTAGTCCTTGTTTGAGTCCCATTTTTTCATCAAAATATATTATTTAATAGTGATTTGACCCACTTAAATCACATATTTTTCAATAAAATAATATTACACGTAAATTTAAAATTTTTATTTATTTTTTAATCACACATTTCTCATCAATACACTATTTAAATACGCGGCTCAAACAATGGCTTAATAAGTTTGATTAATCTTTGAACTTAAAGAGGGGTTTCAAATTTGTCACTAAACTTTCAATTTGTTCTAAAATAATCATCTACCTTTAATACATGTTTTACGTTGGTCACCGAACTTTAATTTATTTCCCATTTGTCAAGCCAAGGATAAAAATTTAACATGAATTTTGAAAGATGGAAACGAATGCAATAATCAAAACTTCAATAACTGAAGTAGAAGAAATTAAAGTTTAAGGATCAATATGAAACAAATAAAGTTAAGTGACCGATAGGAGTTAATTAAATTTTAATGATCAACATGAAAAAAAAGATAAAGTACAATGACTAATTTGGAACAAATTGAAGTTGAGTGATCAAATTAAAATCTGCGTAATCTGAAGTTGACTAATTTCGGAAAAGTCGTGTTAGATTGAATTGAATATGATGGCATAATTGATTTTTCAAATATTGTGATTGTCATTTTGTCACCACTTACAGCCATGAAAGGGAAATTTTCATTGGAAGTCTACAACTTATGTTTTTTTGTGCAAATGAACCCTAAACGTTTTAATTATAGACAATGAAATCATTAACTTTAAATGTTGTGGCACAAATCGTCCTTATGATAGACACCATCTAATTAATCGATAAATGTAAGTTCTTCATAAAGTGTTACGTGACCACAAATAATTTAATAAAGATAATAAAAATAATAAAAAAGGGAAAATACATTTTCAACAAATAAAAAAGGGAAAATACATTTTCAACAAAAATGTGAAAAAAAAAAAAAAAATAAATAATTCAATTTCTGGTAATCACAGGGAAAACTTAACGGAGCATAAATTGTTTAGAGAAATTTAAGATATTTGTCTTATAGACGGTAATATAGCAAACGTCCTCAGAAAAGGAAAATGAAAATGAAAAGAAAATGTTTTTAGAAAACAAAGGGAAATGCTTTCAGTCATACAACAGAAAATCCCAGGACAAGAGGAAAATAGAAGGCTCATGAAGCAGAGTTAATGTAACCTAGTGAGCTCTTCTACTCTCTTCGTTAATTCCTCCACTGAAACACACATTGCCTTAGAAATCTCCTCCATCCTATTCCGACCAAGATCCAAGAATGATTCGATCAAATCGCCATCCAAAGAGTTCTTAGCACAATAAGTTTTCTTCTTATTGTAGAACTCCACTGCTCATGGCCTAGTCGTCCCACGCCCTTTTATCACTTTTCTCAGATTCGCTTGCAGTTTCTCCGTGAAAACATACTGCTCATACGGAAGAGAAGCAATGACCCCGATAAGACATTGACAGTGCCAAAAATGACGGTAAGGATCTGGCCAATATCAGAATCTGGTAATTGTTGGAAAATCTGGTGGTATGGAGTGACAAACATCAGGAACATTTCTGATAAGTGTATTTTATACACTTATTCAGGCTCTAAAATATGAACATTTTGTGGTTTTTTTAATGAAATTACAGGCTAATTTATTATATAATGTGTTATTAGGTAAAACTCGATAAATGTGAGTACAACTGAAAGAAAGAAGCGCAAATTGGCAAAAGGGGGGCAATATTGAAAATTTGGGGACTGAATTGTAAATATTCAAAAGTTATGTCGAACCTCGTGATGAAGATTCGAGAATGTTAGGGGTCAATTGGGTGCAATTAGAAGTCAAAAGGAATGAAACATGATCGAAACATTTTTACCAAATCAAGTTTCAACCGCACTACGGCACCAGGATGCTCTGGATCTGCAGCTCAAGATTGAAACCCAATTTTGACATACTAAACATTCGAATTGAAAAAAGAAGAAGCTATTTCCAAGCAAAGTTGTAACCCTTTGAGTTAACTTTGCAACCCAATTTAAATTGTCTCGATCCGATACCGGGAGACAAAATTATGCTAAAAATACTGTAGGAGGCGCGATGTTGAGTTTTACTTGAAGGGCGGCATCGCGGCGCCAACGCCACAAATCTGACCCAAAACAGAGTCTTGCCGCCACTTGGACGTATCTAGAGCACGTTTTGTCTGCTTTGAAGCCCATAAAAATCCTATTTTTGATACCAACGTAGGAAAGAGTATAAAGAGATATTTGATACTTTTTGAAGGGTTACACACTTTGAGAGACACACAATACAAAAAGAGATTCAAATAAGTAATTAAAGAAGGGAAACATCAAGGAATTCACCATTTTTGAAGTGTTGATTGGAAGAGAATGAAGATTCTGATGCAAGATTTATTTCTTTTTCCCCGTCTTTACTATAAAATTCGATGATGTATTCAATGAAAATCTCTTATTTTTCCTTGTGCATTATGAGCAGTTAAACCTCTTATTAGGGCGAACGTGTAACATATTTGGGATCATTTATGCTTTTAATTCAAGATTCTTGTTTTAGTATTTTATATGTATTGATTTTATTACGAGTTTAATGTATTAAATTAATTGATCACTAATTTGATGATTTTGTGAATTCTTTACGAATCGAGAGGTGAGTTTAGGATTTAGACCATATAGTAACATTTGGTAAATTGATATAATGTGTAGAGCGACGTATACTATTTATTACGATCTTGAATTAATTCTTAGAATTATGTTTTGTTTAATTAAAGCTGATTTGCATAGAGATATGAAATTGAATTAGTTCAATAGATTCAATGAGAACTCGAAAAAGATCAATTCAATACATTAGGAGAATTCAATTGAATACTACATTAGATTGTGAATTTTGATTTAAGACTTAAATGTGATCAAATAGGTGAAACATTTTGCTTTAATATCTCTTTATTATTTAATCTCGATATCTCAATATCAATCGTTGTGTGCATCCACATATTTTGACATACAAAACTTTGCTTGCTTTGTCGAATAGTAGTTAGAAAAACATTAGATTAAGTGCTAAAGTATACTCCTCATAGGAATGATATCCGAACTCTTTGGTCTCACTTTATTACTTGTTACGATCCGTACACTTGCGGAAATAAAATTGACAACAAGTTCCTTCAAATCCCGCGGCAAATTTGACAGAGTAAAGGCAGGGAAATGGATAAACTATTTAACCAAAGAGCGTAGTGACAGAATTAAAACTATGTTGGAAAACTCGTCATAAGAGTGGAGCAACACAGTGTAGTATGAATGTAAAGTCGAGGTAAGTGTTGAACACTTTTTCCTTTAAATCGAATTTGTCTCGCAATGGTGCCAACAGTTTATGGCAATCGACCCCCAAGATACAACGACGAACCTCTTGTGTGAGTAACACTACAACATACAAGAACGGCGAACCAAAATTTGGTTTATGTACTCCAAATGCAAATGAAAGAAAATCAGAATTTTATGCAAGATAATGCAAATTTTGGTTGAAAAATGAGAGAAAATGGTATGCTAATGATTGCATATAGCTGGTGTGGGGAAAATGATGTTACAATGGTCCTCTTTGTAGAGTGTGAATGGTTGTGGAAGAAGTAGTGCAAGTCATCATGCAAACAGACGAGCGAGTCTACTTTGCTAACTTCTTGCTAACCTTTTCGCTGGAGCGACACTTTCAGAAACTTTTTGTCCGCTCTTCGCTCGACGTCGCTCGAGCGACATTGTTGTTTAGCTTCCTCTAAATTTTCTTCCAAATTTTTTACCGCAATTTTTCATTCATCTAAATTTGATTTCGAGACACCAAATATATTCTTTAACACATACACGGAAAATCAGAATTTTCTTTGGCTAACCATTTGCATAAACGGATCAGGTCTAAATATTTGGACGAAGTTGACCCGGAAGTCACTTTTATAACGTTGATTTTCAACACTTAACCAATTTTCTCGAGTTTTTAAACCAATTTCCAAAAGAAATCACATTACAAGAGAATCATGTCGGAATCAATTAACAAATTCACTGAAGTGGTATTCTCCAACCACCTTAAGATGTCCATTTTCTTCGTCGGTGGCACCTTCACTATTTTTTCGAACGATAAAAAGGTTGAAATTATTTTCAGTACTGAGATAAATGCATCAAAAGCTAATCAAGATGCACGTGTCGGGAGATTTGACGCATTTACCTTTTAAATTAACAAAGAAATCAATTTCATCGGATCCCCTACGATCATAAAATCTCCTCTAGTTTGCACATATTTGCAGTCGTTCATTATCGCAGTCGTCATATATAACATTCATGTGACGATAAGTAATTTGATACACGAGATAAAAAAAACTAACACGTCAATATATCAAATCATAAACAGTCATGTAGAATATCACGTTGGACGACTATCGCAGTAAACGTCTACGAATAGCAATACTCTATATAAAAACACATATTGATCGTTGTTTGAATTTTGGAAAGAACGAGAAGTCAGTGGTTCCATGGAGTCATTGATTGTGAATTATCCAGTGAGAATGAGTGTGAAGAGATTTGACAAAGCCAGCAATGCTTACGTGTTTGTTAGTTATTATCATGTCTATTAAAATTGGCAACCGATATTTGATTCCGATAAGTTCGAGCTATGGCGGGACCCACTTGAAGTATAATAAATGCTCCTGAATCTTAGCCCCTGTCTGTTACCAATTAAAATTAAAATTTTTATTTAAGTCAAAGTCAACAATTCATTTCAATCACATATTTTATAGATCCCACAAATTTCATCAACTTTTATCAAAATTTATTAAAAATCTGATTTTTAATCCCCACCAAACAGAGGCTTAGTTTGCAAAAAGTTAAAAATGTATATTATTTAATTAAGGGATAATTGCAGCAGATGTCCTAAACCTTTAAAACATTAGCAGGCTTTCCTCAAACTTTTGAATTTGTTGGAACCGTCATCCCAAACCTTTTGAAACGTTGCTAAAGAAGCCCCTTTAGACAGTTTTCATCTAAATGTCTGTTAGTTGACTAAAATTTTTGACTTTGACCATATTTTAAATATTTTTAAAGGGTAAAATAATAACTTTCCATTTACTACATTAAAATAAGTTTAAAATTAATTTAGAAAAAGCAAAAAAAAAAAAAAAAAAAAACAAAAAAAAAAGAACCCGAGTCCCTATTCATCTTCCTCTCTCCACCCCCACAACCCTAGCCCATCCCACCTCACTCTTTATATCAAACTAAATCGTCGTCTTCCACAACTAGCACAACTCGCCGCTGCCACCGGTGATGACGGTTTTCCCAACCATTTCATCTTCCTTCCCAAACCCATCCTACCTCTATCCCCACCCATTTCATCTTTTTCCACAACTCTATGTTTTTGTGATTTTTTTTTATTTTCTTTATCGCTTTTTATATAACCAAATTAGCCAACGTTACAAAGATTTTCTTTATTTGGCCCCTTGTTTCTTTCTCTGTGAAGTTTCGGGTTGACATTAGAGTTTATTTGGTGGGCCTGAAAATCAAACTATTGCAGCATTTGTGTAATTGAATTCGGAAATAAATTCAAGTAATGGTATCACTCTAGGATTTAAAAATGATTGTGGGGACCACAAATTATACAATAGTACATCAGGGAAATCATCTTTCAGTCTAATTGCCTGTGAAAAGTTGAGAAATTTGATTGGAAATGCAGGTTCTATTGCACATTTGTTGAGATAGTATATGAAAGCAAATCACAGTGGATGATATTGCATGGACCATGAGAACAAATGATTGGAGTTGGAGGTGGGGATTGGTGGAGGATATGGTTGGGAAAGAAGATGAACGTGGACCTTGTTCGTTATTGTTTTTTATTTAACTAAAATTTATTTTAATGGATAATTACTCATTTGCCCCCTTTTTAAAATATAAAATATATGGTCAAACGTAATTTTCGCGTCAACTGACGGAAAAAAAGGATGGAAAACATCAAAAAGGGCTTCCGCCGCAACGTTTCAAAAGGTTTGAAGTGATGGTTGCAACAAATTAAAGGTTTGAAAAAATCTGCTAATATTTTATAAGTTTGGGACCCTGCTACAATTATCCCTTTAATTAATGAAGTTAAAAGCTTATGTTAAAAGTAAATAAAGTTACCCAAAAAAGAAAGTAACAAAGAGTAACTTTCAGAAAGTAACCTTTTTAACTATAATTTTTAAAAAAATAAAAATAAAAAATCAATTATTTAATGTGTTTAGAAATAAATAGATAGTTATAAGTAATTTTACCTTTTTTTTTCTTTTTTAAGTATATCCGAACTTGCTTTCAAGCTATTTAATGTGATAAACTTTTTAAATAGATATCCAACCTACACGTGGAAATAGTCATGGAGTTCAAAATCCTGTGCCCAATTTAACAGAAGCAGGCTCGCCAAGTTAGGTAGCCTGCAAAATAGACAACATTAACTGTCTTCTAAATCAGAGTGGTGCCCTTATTTAAGTTACAACTGGCATATGTCATAACGAGATGAATACAATAGTACCTTCAATCATTTTGTATAGAGCTGACCACCATCTATCCCCGGGAACCTGGAACCGATCAAGGTTTTCTTCAATCGCTTTGTCATTCTTCCCCTCCAAAACCCCCTGAAGTGTTATTATAGCATTCTTTGTTTTCCTAAGGATACAATCCCCATCTTCAATTTCCAATCGCAAAAGGTCATTCTGTGATGAAGTGAGGCGCAGCAGTAGCCCATCTGGACGAGGCAAGCCATTTTCTTTGCCCATCCACTTGTTTTCCCCTTTCTAATTTGCTATCACCTTCCCTAAGTATTAAGCTGCGTAAGTATTCATCATTTGCAGCCCCTGTGCTCTGAACCATCTTAGAGAATGCACTTTCTACATTTTGTAGCAGCATTTCAGGAGTATCATATTCCACGACCTGAGAAAGAGAGACGCAAAATATTTTACGCACATCCAAATCCCTACCTACTAATCAAACACAAATCTTTTAAGAATCCCAGTTATCAGTTCATTTTTTTCTCGTCTTTTTCATTCAGGGTCTCAAACACTAGAATTAGACTCTAATGCCTCCATATACCTGACCAGCATCAAGCAGAAGAATCTTGTCACAGTCAATAATTGTATTTAAACGGTGAGCAATAATGAGCATTGTGCACGATTTGAACTCTTCTCTTATAGTTTTCTGAATAAGAGCATCGGTTCTAACATCAACAGCGGCAGTTGCTTCATCGAGGACAGGAATTTTTGATCTGCGAAGCAATGCTCGAGCAAGACTTAACAACTGTCTCTGTCCAACACTGAAGTTCTCCCCAGCTTCTGAGACCTTGATATGGCAGATTTTTGAGCAAGTTCAAAAGAGAGAACGGAAAATCACATGCAAACTTTACTGTCAAGTTGTTCAAACATAGCAATGTGGAGCACATATTTCAATCACTTGCATTTATTAGCAAATGATCAAATTAAAGATTATTGCTTTCCCAATAATATTGTTGCAAACTAGACATACACTGTATGCATAACAAATTTGATTCCGGTAGTAGAAAACAGCATTCATTCTCCATGTTAGAGGTTAACACAGTGTTTGTGAAATACTAAATCCCCATTTATTATTTAGCCCTTGTTTTGGCCCCCATTAAAATTATAATTTATTTTTCTCTCTTCTTATCAACCACACATTTTTGTAACCCCAAAACTTTTTCTTTTTTAACCACACATTGAAAAAATTACTATTCCAAAATACATTTTTTTCCCCAAATTCTCATTATAAGGGGGCCAAACAAGGGCTAAATATCGTTGAACAAAGCATGATTTCTGTACCTGTGCATCCAAACCCAAAGAATTCCTCCTGATGGCATCCTTTAGATGTGCCCTCTCTAAAGCCTCCCACATGTCAGCATCATTGTGTTCATTGAAAGGATCAAGATTAAATCTCACTGTGCCTGGCAAAAATGAAACAACAATCACCATAGTTATATAAGTGCACCATTATCGTTGGTACCCTAAAAAGGCCAATTACATATAATGCCTACTTTTTGAGAGTAAAAGATACATTTTAAAATTTTGTTGACAGGTCTTATTTGGCATGCAACATCCCAGGCAGGATATCAATTAGCAATAGGGCAGAAAAATAAAAAGTCTACATAGAAGCTTGTAGGAAATCATGTATTATGGAAATATTTCCATATTTGATAAATTAATAGGCTGTAATTATTCTTTCATATTAGGAGTTATTTTCCCTTTTTTAGTTCGATTTTTGTATTATAAAAGGATATAAGGTAATATGTTGAAACAAGAAAATATAATTTCATCTTCCTCTCGTTTCGTTCATGGTATCAGAGCCAGAGGTTGTCTAAACCTAGCAACCTATGGCCGAATTTCCCGTCAACAGCTCAGGTCAGTCATATCCGACAACTCCCAAATCCAAACGGAGGTTAACTCCACAATTGGATCTCACAGTTTCGAGAACTCTTCCTTTCAGCTCACAGTCGAGAAATTAAACGGAAAAAATTATCATAAATGGGCTCAATCCATAAAATTGGTGATTGATTGAAAAGGCAAGTTGGGATATCTTACCGACGAATCGAAAAAACCAACTGATGTTGCACTCCTTCAACGATGGAAGTCAGAAAATTCCATGGTCATCGCCTGGCTGGTACAGTCCATGAAACCAGCAATAGGAAAGACCTTTTCTCTTTCTTCCTAATGCAAAAGAGGTTTGGGAGGCGGTGACAGATACATACTCGGACACGGAGAACTAATCTCACATCTTTGAAATCAAAGCTCGGCTATGGCAAACGAAGTAAGGAACCAGGGACGTTACCGACTATTTCATGGAGATGACTTCACTTTGGCAGGAGCTCGACCTCAGCAGCGATGAAGAATGGAGTTGTGGGGATAACACTGTACGGTTTAAGAAGAAGATCGAAACAAAAAGGGTATATAAGTTCTTAGCTAGCTTAAATCGTGACATTGACGACATCAGAGGCCGCGTCCTTGGTAGACGACCACTGTCGTCTCTTCGCGAGGTCTTAGCGGAGGTCCGACGAGAGAGCTCGTCGTTTGCTTATGCTGGATGAAGGTAAATGGCCAACTGAGGTTTCGGCCCTTGTGATGAAGGGGAAACAGGCTGACTGTGGAGAAAGGTTTGGGCAACACTGAAGGGCCCAATTGAAGGAAAAGGCCAGTCAAACGGTTTTTTAAATGGAAAGGAAATTGGGCTTGAAAATAAAGGGCCCGAACCCATGGATATGTCATCAAAAGGAGCAATAAATTGGTCAAGTCAAAAACAACGTGGCAAGCCTTGGTGTGAACACTGTCGTAAGCCCGGACACAAAGAAGATACATGTTGAGATTTACATAGAAAACCCGTCGATTGGAAGCTAAGACAAAACACTCAGAGTCGGGGATATCAAGCCGAGGCAAAATCAATTCTACTCAAAATGGTGCATTCAATCCTGAAAAATTGGAACGACTCTACCAAATTTTTACTGATCTCCAAACTTCTGGTCAGTCTCTTTCTAATGGTCCTTCAACCTCCCTAACTCATAAAGGTAATTTTTTGAGAGTTTTATTTACCACTTCAAAATTTAAAACTCCCTGGATTATAGACTCCGGTGCGTCTGATCATATGACAGACGCATATCACCTTTTTTTATCATATTCAACTTGTGCTGGCAATGTTAAAGTCAAAATAACAGATGGCTCCCTCTCATCTGTCGCTGGAAAAGAGAATATCAAAATCTCCAACTCTATAACTCTCGAATTTCGTCTTACACGTTCCAAATTTATCATGTAATCTATTGTCAATTAGAAAACTAACTAGACACTCCAATTGCTTTGTTAAATTTCTTCCATCTCACCGTTTTTTTCAGGACCTCATCGAGGAAGACGATTGACAGTGCTAAAGAGTGTGAGGGGCTATACTACTTTGATGAGGCTGAAGTGAATAAACTACATCAAATTGCTACTTGTGAATCTGCATCTGTTTCTAGAGATAGTGAAATTCTATTATGGCATTATAGACTAGGTCACCCAAATTTTCAATATTTGAAACGTATAATCCCTTCAATATTTTCGAATAAAATTTCAGTTGATTTTCAGTGTGAAAATTGTGAACTTGCAAAACATCAACGTACTTCGTATCCAAACTCTATATACAAACCATGTAAACCTTTCACTATAATTCACAGTGACTTATGGGGACCCTCTCGAACCCCCAATCGAACACACACAAGATGGTTTATCACATTTATCGACGATCATACTCGAGTCTGTTGGGTCTACCTACTAAAAGAAAAATCTGAAGTCCGCTCTGTGTTTATCAATTTTCATACAATGATTCAAACGCAATTTCAAACACAAATCATGTAAACCTTTCACTATAATTCACAGTGACTTATGGGGACCCTCTCGAACCCCCAATCGAACACACACAAGATGATTTATCACATTTATCGACGATCATACTCGAGTCTGTTGGGTCTACCTACTAAAAGAAAAATCTGAAGTCCGCTCTGTGTTTATCAATTTTCATACAATGATTCAAACGCAATTTCAAACACAAATCCAAATACTTCGCACAGATAATGACACAGAGTACATCAATGTTACACCACAAGACTATTTACAAAAAACATGGGATAGTCCACCAAACTTCTTGTGTCAATACCCCTTAACAAAACAAGATCGCGGAGCGGAAAAATAGGCACCTTCTAAAAGTTGCCCGGGCTTTAATGTTCACTACAAATATGCCTAAACTCTTATGGGGTGACGCTATCCTCACAGCCACATATCTAATCAATAGAATGCCCAGTCGTACCCTATCTTTCGACTCACCTCTCCAAAAATTCCAAACACACTTCCCTAACACACGCCTTCACTCTAATCTACCTTTGAAAGTGTTTGGATGCGTGGCCTTTACCTATATTCATTCTCACTCTCGGAACAAATTGGAACCCCGTGCACTTAAATGCGTGTTCATTGGATATTCTCCTACCCAGAAGGGGTATAAATGCTATGATCCATAAACGAAAAAATTTGTTATTAGCCTCGATGTCACTTTCTTTGAAAAAATACCTTACTTCAAAAAAAAACTCTCTTCAAGGGGAGAATCTGAGTGAAAAGCGGTTACTTGACAAGTTTTTCAACTTTGATCTCTCTTCCCTTGAACCAACCTATACAGAACATGTCACATCTAATATACCATCTACAGAAGGAAACTTGAATTCAGAGAGAGATGCAGAAAAACAAAAAGACAGGGAAATGCTAGTTTACTCAAGGAGGCCAAATTCGAAATACAAGGGAAATCTCGCACCTAAGGCACCAAAAAAGTCAGAACTGGTGATAGGGCCTAATGAAACCCTATCCGATAACTCTAGATCCCCAAGTGATAATTTACCTATTGCTCTTAGAAAACAAACTCGGTCATGTACTCTCCACCCTATCTCTAAATTTGTGTCTTATAAAACTCTATCTACAAAATTTCGTATTTTTATTGCTAATCTTGACAATACAGAAATCCCAAGGAACATTTAGGAGGCTTAGAAATTCTCAAATGGAGAGAAGTTGTTATGGAAGAAATGCGGGCTCTAAAAAATGAAATTTGGGATATGGTGAAGTTATCAAAAGGTAAAAGACCAATGAGATGTAAATGAATTTTTACTGTGAAATATAAAGCTGATGAAACAATAGAACGATATAAAACTCGACTGGTAGCCAAAGGATACACACAGACATATGGAATTGACTACTTGAAAACATTTGCACCGGTGGCAAAATTGAATACAGTTCGAGTTCTCCTATCTCTAGCAGCCAACTTAAATTGGCCCCTCCAGCAACTTGATGTTAATAATGCCTTTTTGAATGGAGAATTGGAAGAGGAAGTCTTTATGACAGTACCACCTAGATTCAGTAATGAAGATGGACAAGACTGGGTATGCAAGCTCAAGAAATCATTATATGGTCTTAAACAATCACCAATAACCTGGTTTGACAAGTTTGCAAAGTTGTTGAGAAATCAAGGATATCAACAAGGACGGTCAGATCATACCATATTTTTCCGGCAATCTAAAGAAGGCAAAATAACAATTCTAATTGTCTATGTAGACGATATAATCCTCACGGAAGACAACATAACTGAGATGGACAGACTAAAGAATAGCATTACCTTCGAATTTGAAGTAAAAGACTTGGGACAGATGCAGTACTTCTTAGGTATGGAGGTCGCGAGATCAAAAAGCGGTATCAGTGTAGCACAACGGAAATACATTCTCGATTTATTGATTGAAACAGGCATGCTGAGTTGCAAACCGAGCAACACACCTATAGATTGTGGGAAAAGAACAGATGAGACAGAGGAACTGGTTGATAGAGATAGATACCGACTAGTTGGTAAGTTAATCTACCTATCACATACTAGACAAGACATAGCTTTTGCAGTCAGTGTTGCAAGTCAACATATGTACTCGCCGAAGGAAATTGATCTCGAAGCGGTGTACAAAATTCTCAGGTATTTAAAAGGCACCTCCGGAAAGGGATTATTTTTAAAGAAGAATGAAAAGAAAGAAGTAGAAATATTTACAGATGCTGATTGGGCCGGATCTATAGAAGACAGGAGATCGACAATAGGGTATTGTACCTTTGTATGGGGAAATAGAAGTAAAAAATAGAACGTAGTGGCAAGAAGCAGCGTCGAAACAGAATTCAGAGCAGCTGTACAGGGAATATGTGAAAAACTATGGTCAAAGAAATTCTTGGATGAATTGAAGGTTGAATGAAGTTACCTATAAAATTCTATTGTGATAATAAAGCAGCCATCGACATTTCACTAAACCCAGTCCAGCATGATAGAACAAAACAAGTGAAAATTGACAGACATTTCATCAAAGAAAAAGTTGAAGACGGAGTCATTTGTATGGTATATGTCCCTACAAAGGAGCAAATGGCGAATATCCTCACCAAAGGGATGCCACAACAAAACTTCAACGACTTTATCAACAAGTTGGATATGATCAATATCTACGATCCAACTTGAGGGGGAGTGTAGAAAATCGTGTATTATGGAAATATTTCCATATTTGATAAATTAATAGGCTGTAATTATTCTTTCATATTAGGAGCTTTTTTAGTTCGATTCTTTTGTATTATAAAAGGATGTAAGGTAATATGTTGAAATAAGAAAATATAATTTCATCTTCCTCTCGTTTCGTTCAAAGCTAAACTATGCGACATGAGCAATAAGATAATTCTACAATTGCATAGGCAAAATATCTGTAGCAACATAAAGAAAGAAGACTGCACCAAATTAGTTCACACGTGACAGAAGATTCACTAGTTTACATACTATAATACCACTTAAATAAACAGATCCAATACCTGAGAAAATAACCGGTGATTGTGGAATGATGCCAAGAACCTTTCGAACATCAGTTAATCCAAACTTTCTAATGTCCCAATCATCAATTAAGATTCTGCCCTTTTCCAGTTCAACAATTCGGAATAAAGCATTCAACATGCTAGATTTCCCTGCTCCAGTCCTACCAACTATTCCTACCTTGTCACTAGGAGAAATTGTGAAGGATATGCCATGCAGCACGGGCAGGAGTTCAGGTCTATAGCGCAAGACAACGTCATCAAATTGAATAGATCCAGCTGAAGGCCACCCAGGAGGAGGACGGCTGTCCTCTATAATGGCCGGAGCTTCTGAAGGCAATTCTATATATGTACCAACGCGCTCCACAGCATTTAGACTATTTTCTGCTATGCTCGCATGTCTTAGTACAGCAGTCAATAGGCTGGTAATATTCAATGCATAAGTGAGAAGTAAACCCATTGTAGAGGCAAATGCCTCTTGGTTTTCTGCCCTTCCATTCTGCATGACAGCAAATGTTGCAGTAAACCAAATCATAATGCCTCCCACTGTCTCCAGACGAATAGCAAGCCAGCGGTTTCCACTGAAGGTTGCAAGAGTAAATCTAACATTGTTGTCCATGGATTTTCCATTAACGTTTGCCATTCGATCATACGTTTTGTATGCACGAATAGATGACAAGCCATTCAGTGCTTCCCCAAACTGTGCATACACAGGAGATCTAGTAATGGAATCCAGGCGCTTTACTTCACGCGCCGTGCTCTGCAAAATATATAATTAGCATTACAACTCTAATATGAATGTAAATACCCCATATCATAATGCAAAAAAGGCCACAGGCTATGCTGATTTTACTCTTCTACAATGAACAAAGTATGCACATAGGACACACTTATTTGGTCAAGAGTGTGGGACAAACATCTGATAATTTAATAAATTTCATCAAGTTAAAAAGAGTGCAAATGATGTCTGATATTCTGACTTGTTCTAGAACATCAAATAAATTTGAACGTCCAATTTATATCACAATGCACATCATTTCACAGAAAAAAGGATTAAAAATTAATATTTTGCAATGTAGCATGCCTGACATTTGGACAAATACAACATATCCAGTAGTCAATATGTAAGCTCCTGTATCTCTTCTAAGCTTGAATAACATTTTCCAACTTCAAAATAAATTAATCGTCGTCATCCACTGCAAAGGCTATTTTGTTAGAAACTTTTATTCCGAAAAATATTTCTGAGCACGACTTATGTAGCTTAAGGGAAATTGTGATTTTAAATGAAAGAAATGCAGAAACAAAGTAAGCCTCTCTTCATGTAAAATTGGAATTTGCTAAAAAGTTTTTTCTATAAAGTCAAAGTCAAACATTAATTTCAACCACACATTCACAATTACAACCCATTTATAAACCACACATTTCGTGGGGCCCAATACTACTACTAAGTTTTTCCTGAACAGTCCTTGAATATGAAATTTACATACCTGATAATATAGATAGGCTATGTAGAACAAGACTAGAAGAGGCAGTATGGCCCATAATGACATGGTGCTCACTATGCCAATTAGGGCAAACGTTGAAATAAGCTGTGCCACTTGGTTCAGAAACACGTTCGCAAAAGGAGCAACATTCCTATCAATGTCACTTAGATCCTTAGCAAACCTATTGATTATCCGTCCGAGTGGATTTGTGTGAAAGAAAACCATTGGAGCTCTTAAGATAGAATTGAGCATGGCGATGTGCAATTTTCTGGCAGCATAAAGGCTTGATGTGATCAACCAAAATGAGTTCACGAATGTCACCAAAACCTAAATTTCAAATTTAGGAAAGTGGCACATTTTAATTATCTTCAAATGGCTGACTAATCGTATTCAATTAAAAGAGCAAGAGAAAAAGGCACATGACCAAAAATGAAAAGGCCCATCATTGTTAAGAGTCACAAGCAAATAGGAGAATTGAGCGTAATTCATCAAGAGTTGGAATTGAGATCATCTGCAAAACCTACTTGACAAAATGACAGAAGCGAATAGATCGAATTGTAGAAGAGAGGCCCATGTGTATCTGAATGGCTTTGCGCTGTCCAGTAACTTAGCCATGTGCTACTTGAAACTCGTAGAGCTTCATTTAGGACATAGCACGTGAATAATATCATAACTACCCATGTACCTCCCAATGCATTCTTGTATCTACAAGGAGTTCAAGAAAAAAAATATTACAACACAGTAAACAACATTACATGATAGCATCTGCAATTCCCTTGGAGCAATTCTGCAGCTTATGGTTAATCACATAACATGTACCAAGTTAAACATGTGATTGCAAAAGCTTTTGTTTTGACTAGGATAAGTTATCCTGTAGTTAGATAGTTATAAGAGTGCAAAATGTTTACAAATATGCATCTATAAATTAATAATAATAAAAGTGCTGTACCTCATCAAAACATTCCAACTGACCACACCAGTTTCCCGCTCTTCCTGCTTGATGAGAACAGATTTTCCTTCTTTCTTTTTATTTGTTTGATTAGCATCTTTAGACACCCCATTGCCCACACATTAACCATAGGTTCAGAAGTTTTATCTGTTGTGCCAAAACCTTCCTTTTCTTCGACATATTCTTCCATATTGCCAGCATTTTCCATCAGTTTCTGAAAATGAATGCCATTGTTTGATAACTCTTCAAAGGTGCCTTCCTCTTTGACCAAGCCATCATGAACCAGAAGAATTCTATCTACTTGAGATAGAAAATGCAGCTGGTTTGTGACAAGAACTCTTGTTTTTCCTCTTAATTCTCCTCTGATGCACTTTTCAAAAACCTGATAAAGCACATAAGCAGATAATGTATGACAAAGTAAAATCATAAATTAAAATTTTCAGTTGTCAAAAGATGACTATTAACTGTACGGATTAAGTTCGTATCAAGAAGAGAAGAATATTGATACATGTTTATGGTATCTCCTATTCCATGGTGTTAATTAAAGTAATGAGGGTAACAACATAACAATTAATGTTTTGGATCCAACACAACCGTAAACAGAGTTTCTTCAAGAAAAATACGGATATACTTATCTCAATTTATTAATATAGCTATACATATACAAAAACCAGAACCATTGGCAGTTGAAAGTATCCAGGCTCTTGTACCACAAATTATTAGATTTGAAAACATTGCAGATGTAGGGATCAGAAGTAAATTTTAAGTGCATACGTTAATATTAAGTATTTACCTGACGACCCACGTGAGCGTCCAGAGCACTTAAAGGATCATCGAATATATAAACATCTGAATTAGAATATACTGCTCTAGCCATAGAAACTCTCTGCTTTTGCCCTCCACTAATATTGACCCCACGTTCACCGATTTCAGTAAGATCACCACCCTAATACGTAAAGCATTAGGTAGACAATAATTCTGACAAAGAAACAGCTAAAATATAAGAAAACATTAACCCTGCGATATATACTTCAGGGCATGCTTACAGGCAGTAGTTCAAGGTCATGCTGCAAACATGTTACATCTATTGCCTTCTCGTATTTTTCAGGTTCGAAAGGAGAACCAAACAGTATGTTGTCCCGGACCTATAAAATAAAAATGCATCTCATGAAGGTAGAGAGTCATTGAGAGCTAAACACAAGAAGACACTTCACCTTTAAATGATATTTGTTCTAAATTAATAAAAAATGTGGATACATTCCACTCAACTTAGAGTGGTGCTAACACTAGGATCAGCGACAATAACTGACAACCAGAGTTTCAGAAAGGAAGAGAGATCAATAGAAATACATGTCATATATATTAACTTACCGTTGCATTGAAAATCCATGAAATTTGTGGTACATAAGCAACCTGCCCTCTGATAACGACAGTTGCATCTTCAACCGGAGGAAGTTCTCCAAGCATTGCTGATATAAGTGATGTCTTTCCCTCCCCGGTACCGCCAACTATTGCTACTAAGCTACCAATTGGTATATCCAAATTGACATTTGACAATGTTGGCTTCTCCTCCTGCTATGGATAGGCAAATTTTAGATCCCCATATGTCCCAGAAAATTTACAAGTATAGAGCTATCAAATATAGGTACCACATCAATAAGTCTTTAAATTGATTAATAAACTCTAGTGCTTCTCTGGAAAAGAAGTTAAGAAAAATTGTGCTGACCCTCTATAACCTATTTCTTCTTTATTCTTCATTTTATATCAACTACCAAAATTACATGAAATAGTGCACCTAGGTGGTGTAAGTCAATTATAATCAGTGTGCAATACAACAAAAAATATCTGCAAAAGAAAAAGGTTGTCGCCGAATAACTTTTCATTATCCACATTTGAGAATCATGCCCATATCAACGATGTGGAGCCTACAGTCATAACATTTAAAGAGGAAATGATGATGCCAATATTTCACAGCTAAACAAATATTATATTTACACCTGGAATCTGCAATTCATACAGCCACCAAATAAAGAGACTCCTTACTATATTGAAACGGAAGGTTTTTTTCACACATTACTGTAATGCACCTTGTAAAATAAGTTCTAGTATGCTTAGTCAAATAAAATATTTCTTATCATTCAGTTAAATTTTGCCCAGAAGATATGGCAGACCTTAGATTCCCAAGAAAAGTATCCATTCTTGATTGAGATAGCTGGTAATCCTGGCTCAATAGGTGGGTTAGGAAGAAGAATTCGTTCTTCAGATAAAAGAAGTTCCTCCAGACGTTTTAAGGAAACATTCGCGTTCACAACCTGTAAATTAGAACACAAAAGCATAAAATTAATTTGGAGAATAGTATTCTCCCCTACAGATAAATTACATTTAAATGTGACTGTGGGAGAGAAAAAAATCAGAACTAAAACTACCACAAAAAAGTTCAATTGACAAATATTGTATATATTATGGCAACTGGAGAGCTGGTATGTTGAGCTCCACTCACAAAGATGGAAAAAAAAACTATGACCCAATCATTTCACTTTGTTGCAGAAAGGAAAGTGCATATAGCATTTAGTATAAGTAGGAGACATAACCAAAGATCACATCAGGAATTTAAAAGCCAAACAAGATATTCATATCTAGCATGAAATTATAAGAAATGTATCTGAAAGGCTACCTGTGTTATTATATTGGGGAGCATGAACAATGGAAACCGCAGCACCGCAAACAGAGAAAGAGATGTAAATGCCCTTGCAGGCGTCAGATCCCCTCCAAGTAAAGTGAATGTCCCAAATGAAATTACAATCACCAGAACCGGAATACTGTTCAGTACGAAAAAGTTCGTCTACAAATTTACAAAGGATAGTCCAATCAATAGGCAATTGGAAAACAGAAAAAAGGAAAATCAGACATAAAGGAAGAAAGAATAGTATATAGAGAATCGGAACAAGAAAAAGAAGATTGTAAGAAAGAAGGAAGAATAGAAACAGAAATATACTACCACGTGACAACTAATACACATCAATTTTATGCTTATATGGTATAGGTAATATGACTAGCTGTCAAAAGCTATCAGCACAACAAATGACCAATATATCAATCACTCAAAATTTTTGCTTTTTCATAAGCATGCATTTACGTGTATTTCAGTATTCCAACTTTTGCTCTAATTGTTTTATGTATTTCCTTAACTAGAGAAAAGTGGATGAGAACAAGCTATAAGTGAATCGCACAATCTAATGCAAAACAGATACTGTAAAGTGATCAGTAATCGCACTCTGTTTATACAATCCACGTTATACTCGACAAATTGTTGCTAAAAGATGTCTCTACTCGAATGTATACCTCTGAACTCATTCCCAGTCTCGATTAATAGTAAATAAAAATAAATTATAAAGGAGATGGATCAAGATCATACCGCTCCTAGCAGTTGGGCTTTCCGATACCATGACAACTCATCATCTCGAACACCTTGAACCCTTGTTCGGAAACTATCCTCCCATGCATAACATCTGAAGCAATTTTGGCAAAAAATTTACAGGAAATCAGCAACCTAATATAAAACACATTTAGAAATAAGCATCTATGGATGAACCTTACTTCACAATGTCCATGGCAGCCAAAATTTCATTCATAAGTCCAATTCTCTTGTCCATGCGTTGCAATCCTTCTTTTGTCAATTTTTGCATTTTGCTTATAATGAATGTCTGTTTGGATACATTGATTCCCAAATTAGTAAAATTTCATCCAAGATATAACGGAACAGTGGTAGATTATACAAGCACATAGAAGAAAACTAAAAATCGATCGGCTCAGCAATAAATTGCTGAGAAATTCCTTATATCCAAGCGTATAAAGGGTAAACAAAGAAGGGAAAACTCCTTTAAAAAGATTTAATATCCAGGTCCACTATGTGTAAGCTCTAATGAATGGGTATTCATGAGAAACAAAATATTGAGCCATTAGAAAAAGGGTAAGACCAAATTCAAATCTAATGCAGAAAGTATCGAAAACTATGTTCTTAAAAGGAAATATATGATGATAGAATAAAGCCAATGAGAACAGGTGCTCATGCAGCTCTTTGCCCTTCTTTTATAGCTTAATAACATTTGATAGGATTTCAATAAAATTTAGAGCAGAAGTTCCCATTCTGCAAGAACCAGCTAGAATTTTATCACGTGTCATAAATATGTGATGATTATAGTATCATCCATTAAAGATTTTTAAAATGTGTAGAAATATCTGACAGATCTATGATCCCATTGATTAGACATTTTTGCATTAAACACAAATCCATTTTAGGAGTTAATGTTAGAGGTAAATTATAACCCACCATGAATTGTTTTGAGCGCAGTTTTTAAACCCAAACTGGTCACTAATCCAGTCGAAGCACCTTGTTGGTGTGTCACCGGTTCAATCCACAGACAACTGATAAAACCAACGAGTCATTGTTGGTTCAAAATTCAAAATGGAAAATATGATATAGCAAAAAAAAAAAAGAGAAATAATAAAAGTCTTAAAACTTTAAGGCATGTTAAATTAAAAAACATTTTTTTAGTATTATTTTTTTAATATTTTAAACTGAGCTAAAATTTATTACAATTTTTTTCTTCTAATATATTGATTACTTGATTTTTTTGTTGTAATAATAATATATCGAAGTATTATATAATATCCCGCAAAATAAGTTAATAAGAATCAATGTTGGTTTGGTGGTTGGAAAGTCACTTTTCATGCCAGAGGTCCAGAGGTCAAAACCCCCTTTCCATGAAATTTTTGAGACATTTAACCTAACAGGATGGGCTGAGCACAGGTTCACTTCAAAACCAAAAATGTAAATTGACCAGGTTTTGACTGGTTCCACAATCCAAAACCCCACTATCATTTAGTTTTCAATTTCATGCTTACAATTCTACATCTTAAGATAAATAAGTAGGAAAATAAAACATAGAAAGATGCAGGCAAAACAGCAAAAATCAATGGTGCCTTGACGTGAAGCTCGTACTTGTATGGGGAACATAAGAACAAGCAATAGTGCACCAAGAAGTGAAGCAACGCCAAGCTGCATGTAGAGAAGAGCCAGGGAAATAATAATGCGAAAAGGAGCTGACCACAAAGTATGTAGTGATTGGCATACTTGCTGTAGAAAGAGACGAAATGTTTTAGTTAAAGTAAGCAATAAATAACGCATATTAAGAGGAGATAAAATATTCATGAAATATTTAACAAATTTGACCACCAAAATCATAGACAATAACGCTTGTAGTAGATATTTGTACTTAGTTCACAAGCCTTACAATAAACTTTTTAAAAAACAGAGTTGAAGCTTTTAAGAACTGCCAAGCAGCAGTAATTTTTATAATGGAAAAAGAATTTGTTCCAAGAAGAAAATAGATAAAAAAAAAAGTAAAGGGCAAGGCCGTCTCAATTACTAAATGATAAAATAGAAAGAAACCATTCAAACATTAGAAGCCACCCATTTTCCACATCCGTGAAGGATTGGCCACTAAAAGAGTCTGCTGCCAAATGATGATAGAAATTCAGATTCGAAAAATGATTTTGCAAACTTTTGTGTATTCTGTGCTCTCCATATAGACCATGTAATGCCAAGTATAGAATATTTTCACAGAATCCAACTACCTCCAAATCCGATGAGGAATAAAACAGGCAATATTTTTATTCATCACAAATCACAAAGTATGCTTATTCTTTTTATAGAACGGATTTGAAATCATAAATCATATCTAAAGTCCAAATTGAGTTCTATGCAGAAAATTATCTTGGTATCTGAACATCGGCCCGAAAAAGGTAATTTGCATCTTTCAAAAGATACAAGTGCATACGTAGAGAAAAATACATACCTGGAGAGCTTCAGCATCAGTTGTCAATAGGTTTGTGATTTTCCCGGATGCAAACTTTTTGCGACTCTCATGGGTGAGCTTTAAAGACTTGCGGAAAACTGCAGCAATCTAATATACACGACAAGTTCAAAATATATCAAAAGAGTATTCGCGATGCAGGAGCGTATAATTCGAAAACGAACGATCGAAGATTAAGAAAAGAAAGGGGTGCAAATAAGAGAAATTAGGGCAAGAGGAAAATCAGTTTTATTCATATGATCAAATGAATAAGCCCTTTATTCATAGAGCAAGAAACTGAAAGAATATCAAATCAAACGAAATTCAACTAATCTAAAACATTATCAAAATCCAATTTAATCTAATCTAAATAACATATTTTGAATTGAACCCTACTTTTAAAATAATATCTAAACTTTATCTCTATCTATATTTCTATCTCCGTCAATTTGCATGCATTTAGAAACTAAAAAGAACCTGTAAAATGATTGTCAGATAGCATCTTAGGAGGCCAACGAATTACATACCACACATACATGGTTGCTTTGGAACTGAGACCCTTCCCATTACACATAAATCCCAACATTGGATCATTCCCTTCCACTCCCTCCCAACCCCCAGTCCAACCAAGACGGACAAGTTGTCAAGATAACATGACAAGAAATAAATTATATGTACACTGCAAAATGCAACCAACTCGCATAAAATGTAGGATCGGTATGTAAAAGGACTAATTACCAGGGTTGCCTTCAGACGATAGCCGACACGAATGACATTCTGAAAATACTGAGCTTCACACAACACACCTAATACCTGAATGAAATTGCAGTCAAGCAAATTACTCCAAGAGTAAGAAGGGTGAAAAGTGCAAGATGGAATAGAAAATATTAAAAACGGCATAATATCTTCATAACAAAGAGTGCAATCACAAAAACTAGTAAAACCCATCCCATACAAAGATAAACTGAAAATCCTTTAAGACCAAAAGGACAAAACTTCAGAAAATTACCACGAGCCATTAGCCACACTTAGAATCAGGCCACAACAATATCCTTCAAAAGTTTCATCTCAATTTCTTCCAAATTGAATTCATCTGATTAATATAAAGGGACATCTTCATTGCAATTATTCTCAGCTTCCCTACGTATAGTTGTGTAAAGAAAATATTCCCATTGGACTCCAAAGTCTATATTAGTATTTCATCTACTTTTCACCTGTAGAATATCTGTAAAACATTTCAATTCACTATACTTTCTGGGAGCTACCGAAAGCCAATAAAAAGATCCATCATCCTCTGTCTCGCGTACTGATACATATCTAGATCTGCATGTCACCAATATAATAGCACGCAGTAGAGGACACGAACTCAAAAGAGAACTTTCACGCCACACATAGGCTTACAGTCTTCAATATGCTTCAGAATAACCAGAAAACAACTAAATTCTAAAAAGCATGACTACAAATGGATAAAGCACTTTTGAAAACAAATGAGGTGCATGTCATTCAACAATATGATATGAGAAGAATCAAGAATTCATTACATACCACTCCAACAAAAATTGCGAAGGCATAGATGTAACCAATCCAAGCTGGATCTCCTCGTTGCATAGACTAAATATAAATGAGAGAACATAGATGAGATTCTTTTTAGTTTGTTCAAATACACACATACAGATAAACTCCATAATATATATATTTTTTCATCTTTTATTGGGGGGTGGGGGTCAATTATGTGGCTCTGTCTAAGAGATTGGCATGGGATTAATGTATAATAATTTATATCCCACGTGAGGCATCTACAGGAATGCAACTTGCCTGTAAAAGTCTGTTCAAAATGAGTGGCCCAACAAACTGTGAAAGATCATTGAATATCTACAGGTGAATCAAGATTAGAAAATTGTTAGGACAAAGAGTCTTCCAATAGACAAGTCAAAAGTTACAAATGTAAGTTGAAACGTGCCATGAATTCATTTAATATTTAAACAAATGCCGTCAAATTCCAGGGAAAGCACTCACCTATAGTTACTTATTGATTAGCTAAAATGAAGCCAGTTTTTACCCTTATTTTTCTCACTGTTCTTTGAGCCTTTTTTTTTTTTTTTTTTTGCCAAGCCCAATAACTATCTATGTTATAAAACAAAGAGGGTAGAGTTGTATGGAATTTCTCACTGGAAAACTATGATTTGAGGGGAAAAAAAAAGAAAAAAGCATCTGCATGTTAAAAATGATGACATCTGTAATGCATCAAAAACCCGTTTTCTTCTTTTCTAAACTATAGCAAGAAATAAGATAAGGTTGGTGACCAATTTCAGTTAACTTTGGAATGAAGTTAAAATTGCTACTCCCTTATTAAGGTATAGATACTTTAAAAAATCATTAGCATGTAATCGTGGTGCTTTACTCAACAATATGAATGAATTTAACTGAGAGATGATTGACAAGAGCAACCAAATTAGTTCAATACCTTCCAGAAGCCTCCCCACCAAAATCTGAAGAATAAAAAGAAAATTTGGACAGGATTAAGATCATCAAACATTTAGAAAAGGATCAATTTGCACATGAGCCAAAAACTTCACAGCAATTACACACTCTCTTACCTTCCCCCGAGGCTACGATTTAAAGCTCTTAAGAGCCATGGTTTAGGCCTCCGAATCTCCTCAGCCCAAGATCTCTGGAACCTAAAGGGCATATTAACGTATTACTTTCGTGTGCCATATAATTTGTTCCAGAAAAAAGGGCCATGCAACTTTCTGCCTAATGCAACCGACCATATTTGAACAGGGAAAACATAAAAAGCTACATACGTGTCATTGAGTGTTTCTGTTCTATCCCAAGTATCAAGTTGCCAAACATCCTTTTCTGTAAGAGGCCTTTTATAGCCCAACTGCATGAGTTGAGACATCCAACCGAATGTGATTTCTATAGAAGCAGCAAGCAACCAATTATTATTGGAGGAAAATGCTCAGCGGTGAAAAAAAAATACACATAATACGACATTTATCGAAAGGTAAGCATTAAAAGATAAGAAATATAAACTCGGTCCATTTTCTAGAAGGATCAACATCATGCTACATGTGCCTTGAAGAAATAGAATGAGAACAGGCAAAAATCAAGTTTAAAGAATCACATAGAAATGGATATATAGAAATGAAACAGATACATCCCACATGTGCATACAAAACTAGAAACATATGATGGATGGATGGAATGCGTCTGCATACAAAGGATTTCAATATAGCCATCAAGTCAAATATATCAGTTTTTGGGCTAAGGCAACTAAGGAATTACAAGATCATCATTTGGTGTACACGGTAAATAATTACATACTAGAAAATAGGTTGACATGTCTCTCAGGACATATCTGCTCCCCTCCAGGAAGTTCTTCATATGCATCATTTTCTGCAGATTCATCTCGTACAGGGGAATAGCCCGGGTATGGGTCCAATTCAGGTATATGCACAAGCAAGAGCACTCCAAATAAAACCTGCACAGAAACAAAAGAATCTGAAAATTGTCTGTCAACACCTTTAAAGAAATGTTACCGATACAGGAAAATCCTATTTTACATAGGATAGAAATTATTTATTGTTATAGTGGGATTTTCTTTCTTGTAGATTAGGACTTTTATTCTTTTAGATTTAGATTAGATTTTTGTTTATTTATTCTTTTAGGTTTTAATTACTTTATCATCCATGTAACACAGGAGATATTTTACTTACACAAGGAAATATTTTGTAAAATTTTTCAATAACCAATTATTACAAACAAATTATTCTCTACAAAATTTTCAAGTTTTCGACTTTCTTCTTGATTCAAGGATTTTAATTCCGCTTCTGCACCAGTTACTGTCTGCAAAGCAGCATATATCAGCCTTTGTGGAGGAATTAGCCATATTAGACGACCACAATCGGAATATTTGATAACTGATAACATGTTTTAAGTTGTATCAATATTTTGAGGATAAGAAAATTTAGAGCAACGAACCTGGACTGCCACCTCACTGATATACAAATACAGTACGGACCTGTACAGTCAAAATATACCACCATGAAATTGTACTGCCTTAGACAATTATAAATTGGGAGTGCACTACTACATGTAATCTTTCGGATGAAAGTAAATACCGTCACTTTAATTATATCAGTATTTAAAATCTTTTCATACAACAACAAAATACAAAGAGAAATAGTTAAGACATCCATGTAACAAATGGTAAATATCTCTCATTTACCTTCAAAGATATTTTGGTTCCATCCAATTGTTATTTTCAGATCATTCAAATGCAAACATATATATAGAACATTATCAGTAGACAACCAGAAGGTAAGTGGAGTTATGGCTGCCGTGTAAATTTTGTTATTATAGCATTATTATATGCAAAGTAATGGCTGCAGAAATAACAGCAACAAGAGATGTGCATGTAAATTTGGTTTATGTGCATGTTTATGAATTTATCAAGAGAACTAACTGATGATAAAACTCCCTCACAGAGAGTGCAAGATTCAGCATCACAGCATCCCCAACCAATGTATAAATAACCCCAAATCTGACAGCCCATCGAACCTCGCGAATGAAGACCTTCGTTTCTACACCAATTAACACCAGCATAGAGCACCATGCTAGAACTTCTATGATCAGAGAAATTATCTACAAAATAAATGCACTGAATCGTCAAAGGCAAATGTAATAGCTTTACATAAATAAGGCAACATAAATTCGCAGAATAATCTTTTGATAAATGATGCCTTGCAGCAATTGTGAAGTCAAATTGGAACCAGTGTGCGGCAGAATTTAACTACGGAGATTTTTTTTTCGAATACAAAATATAGAAGTATTAAAATTAAATTATAAAACTCAAGGGGACCAGTAACACTAGTGGCCGCTGCCTCTCTCTGCCACTGCCTTGCAGGTATTTGGACCAGAAATAGTACTCTTCAGTTATTGTGGTGGATTTTTTTTTTTCTACTTATATGGGGATATCTATAAATCTAAATTTGATTAAACCCAGATTAATCAACATAATTAGGTAAACCAAACAACATAAGTTCAATCTGTAAGCATTTTCTCAGGAGGAGTCTAAAATTCATTTACACGTTAAACCAAATTTCAATAAAGAAAGTGAAGGCAAAAATGAAGCATGAGATAATCTAGTATGTAGGCAAAAGAGAAAGAAAGCAGTAATTTCGGAAAAGCGATTAAACACTAGATTGTGGAAAAAAAAAAAAAAAAAAAAACCTACCTCGTAAGGAGCAAGTCCAGACTCTCCGTCGACGTCAAATGCTGAAATTCCCATGAACAATCTGCACAAAGGTTCTCCAGTGCAATAAGCAGCCAACAGTCCCAGAAAATAATTGTAATAATTTGACCTTAAACGGAATCTTTGTACCGAAAAATCTTTCTTTATCCTCCATAGCCGGTATAAGACCAAGCCCAGAAGAACCAGATTTGAAATGCAGATTACTATCGTGTCAATTCCGCAAGGAGTGTAAGCTCCAAAGGCATTTTCCACTGCTTTCGACCACACACCATTCTTCACAGGCTTGCAATACCATTCAAGCGGCTCGAAAGCCATTTTAAATAACTCTAATCTCCGCCATTTTAACTATTTATAAACAAGTAAAATATTTTCAAAACACACCCTTAGTTCTCATCAGCAAATTATGATTACACCCCAAATCAGTAAAGTGGTCTTTTACTGTGCATAATTTATCCAACATTATAGATTTGCCTACCTGTGTCCCACCAAATACTTGGGGTATTGCCTGTGAAGTGATTCAAAACTTTTTTTGATCTAACTTATCATATAAAAAAAGTTTTTGATGGCTCTTTTAGGATAAATGTCCAAATTATCCTTGTACATATTGTTGAAATATCCCAAATACACTTAGGGTGTATTTGATTGCAATGGTGAAATTTGAATAGAAAAAAAACGAACTGAAAAGAATTGAATTGCCTATAATTTTTTTTAGAGTGAATTGTAATTAATGATATTTGATTGATATAATTTTTCATCTAATTCGTTTGACTTTGTTTTTCATGTAAATTATTACTTTTTGGGATAAATTTTTTTACAATCTGTATTAAAATTTGTTTTGATTGTCAAAAAGTATTTTAAAAAAAAGGCTTTGTTTTGATTGAAATTTTTTTGTGTTCGTTTGACTTTGTTTTTCATGTAAATTGTTAATTAAATAGATAAATTTTTTTACCATTAGATTTAGAATATGTTTTCATTGCCAAAAAGTTTTAAAAAAAAAAAAAAAAAAAAAAAAAAATAGAAAATCACTTTTCCACTGAAACCATGGAAAAATAAAAGGTGAAAAATATATTTTAAATTGTTGTACCTAGAATTTAGGTGGAAATGAATTTCATGAAATTGTTTCTCAATCAAACACTAAAATTAAGCATGAAATTGGAATTGATTTTCCTTTTCCATCGAATTGAAAGGAATTGAATTGCCTATAATTTGTTTTAGAGGGAATTGTAATTAATAGTGTTTGATTAATATAATTTTTCACCTAATTTGTTTGATTTTGTTTTTCATGCAAATTGTTACTTTTTAGGATAAATTTTTTTGCAATTAGTATTAAAATTTGTTTTAATTGCCAAAAAGTAAAAAAAATAAAAATTAAAAATTTAAATTTTTTTAAAATTTTTTTTGTGTTCGTTTGGCTTTGTTTTTCATGTAAATTGTCAATTAAATGGATAAATTTTTTTACAATTGGATTTAGAATGTTTCAATTGCCAAAAAGTAAAAAAAAAAAAGGCACAAAAAAAATGGAAAACCACTTTTCCTCCGAAACCATGAAAAAATAAAAGGTGAAAAATATGCTTTAAATTGTTGTACCTAGAATTTAGGTGAAAATGAATTCCATGGAATTGTTTCCCAATCAAATACTAAAATTAAGCATGAAATTGGAATTGATTTTCCTTTTCCACCCATTTTCTAAGTTATCAAAGATAGTCTTACGGTCTGTTTGAGCCACATTCTCATTCTTCTACTCATTTTCAACCACATATTCTTCAATAAAATAATATTTTTCATCACATCAATAACTTTTCCTTATTTTCAACCACATATTCCTCATCACAACAACAGTAAAAATACATTTTTACTCCAAAAATGTGCACCAAACACACTCTTAATATATAATGACCATAATACCCATTTTTCAAATTATATAACCGTTAATTTACTGCATTTCCAGTTTTCTTCTTCTCATTCTTCTTTAGTTTATCTATAATCCTCTACTTCTTTGCTCTCTTTTTTTTATATCTAGTTGTACTCAAAGCATAGAGGAGCACATTTAAAGAACAAACCTTTAGCTTGTGTTTGGCCTCCTATTTGGAATAGTATTTTATGGGAGAATGTATGGTTGAAAAAAAAGGAAAAATTTTCAGTTTACGTGTAGTATTATTTTATAGAAAATTGTGTAATTGAAAGTAAATGAGAAAAAAAAATATATATATGATATGATAGGGGGCCAAATAAGGGCTTATATTTCTACGTGTTATATTGGTAAGATATTCTTCTCACTTTTAATCTTTTATTTTTTTATTTGTACATATATACATTGCCATTTGTGTTTATTTAAGTATTTGAATTCATTTTTCGTTATAAGGTAGCTTTGAAAAGCAGATTCTCGTATGTTTTAGTTATAGAATTGGAACTGAGGTTTAAAACGACTCTGATCGTTTTAAACGACGGTTTAGTCGTTTAAAACGACCATAAAAATGACTGCAGTTACTTTAGATTACTATAATTGATTGTTTGCTAACTTTCTAAAATTTTACTATTCCAATTACAGATATGGACTTAACAACATGGATTTCTATATTTTATTTTGGTGATTTTATTAATGATGATGAAGGAAAATGGATATGGAAACAAAGCGGGGGTGATGAAATGGTGGAAGGAGTTTCAATATCTTTAGATACTTCATATCATGATCTATATTGTGAAGTGCTAAACATTTGCAAAGTTGATTCATCTTCACATGAAATTGAGATGAGATTTCTTCTACCTGAAAATGGACAATTTTCAGTCCCAATTAAAATTATTTCAGACACGCAAGTGCAGTGGTTGCTATTTTCTCAACAAAAATGAATCTCATTGTTCAATCTGTGTAACCCTTGTGAGCAAAGATCCAGCTGATCATCCACAAGAAGAAGATAATTATTCATTTTATGAAGTGGGAGACGAAGTTCATTGTGAAATGCAAAATGAAGGCAGAAATCTTCATTGTGAAATGCAAAATGAAGGCAGAAATCTTCATTGTGAAATGCAAGCAGATGATAACGATGAAGTAGGTCGGACTCAGAATCTTATTTGGGATGAGTTGGAGATTGCTCAAAACAATAATGTGGATATTATTGAAAATGGTAATACTGTTATTTTCTCTATACATGGATCCGAAATGCTTCAAAACAATAGAGAATAAAATTTTTTTACTGATAAGCACCTTGTAGCTTCAATTCTTTCGTCACATATGATTCACGAAGATGCAGATTTAGAACTTAGAAGATCGTCAAACTTTCAACATCAAAAAATATCTTATGATGGAAGTCCACATGCTTGCAATGAAGTACAACTTTGAATTTATCGTGAAAAAATCAAATAAGAAAATCTATACAGTTGTTTGCATAGATGAAAATTGCAAATGGCGTTTGCGGGCAACCAAATTCAAAAATTGTGATTACTTTCAAATTCGTAAATATGCACGTGAACATAGACACGCAAGATCGTGGGTTGTTGGAAGACGTATAATGCCTAAGTTTCGAAATTCCAACACTGTATATAGACCTGCAAACGTTATCAATGACATACGTTGAGAATTCGGGGTAGAAATGAGTTCTCAGAGGGCACGGAAGTCACGAGAATGTGCTTTAGACGTTTTAAAAGGTTTCCCTGAGGATAGTTATGCTAAATTGGGCTTATATTCTCATAATTTAGCTATAACTAATCCTGGAACAGCATTGTCTTTAGAGATTGATAGAGAGAACCGGTTCAAGTACTTTTTTATGGCTCTCGGACCTTGCATTCGTGGATTTTGCTCTTCAATGCGGAAGGTAGTTGTCGTTGATGAAACATTTTTGACTTGTAACTAGAAGTTCTGAACCATTTTTCACGGATTATCATACTTTTCTTTGAAGGCTAAGTCAGGGACTTCAGAAATGCTTAAAGTTTTGATTCCGAGATGTCCAGTTTTATGGATAAAAATTTGATCCCCTTTATACATGAGAGTGTAAGTATTTTTTACTGTACTCTATATAACTTTAACTTTCTATATTTTTCTATCATGTTGACATTGAAAAAAGAGACTGGGCATGAAGTAAAATTTCTTTTTGGGAAAAAATCAAAGGGACATAATTCAAATTCCATTGAACAAGTCATGATTAAAAACATACATCATTTTAAAGGGTAAATAACATGCTAGTTGCTACATACCTTGTGTGGTCGGTTCAGCAACTTCAATGATTCAAGGAAATATCCGCTTCATTGAAGACCTGCACTTGACAAGCAGCAAGTGGAATTGAAATCTAATTAATATAAAAGCGTTGCTGAAATGAAAATCTAATTCAACAGAATTTTTTAATGACTTATAACAAAAAAGTTAGTTATAGAAGTCCCTTGCACAATCCATCACTTGTTGAACGAATAATCACAAATTATTAACACACAGTGAAAGCGCGTGTCAACAATATTCCCGGCACCGTTGAACCCTTTCCTTAAGAAATACCCATCCCCACCACACTCAGAAAACACCCGCCGTCAATTTTTCCGGCACCGTTGAACCCTTTCCTCTGCATATATAAAGCAAAACCTTCATTTTTTATCACTGGTTTCCTCTACCACAGGAAGCACACGATCAGGTTGGAACAGGTGAGAGCACATCATCCTCAGGAAAACTAATCAACATCTGAAGTTGAAATTAGATAGCTACCGTTGCAATTTTTGAATTTTTAAAGCTGTTGAATTTACCTTTCACCGAAGAATCGCCAAAAAATTGAAGTTTGAAGTCGTCGTATACAGAGATTTGGAGGGCATATTCAAAGTTAGAAGGAGAAATTTGGGAGGCTATAGTGTCAATGTGTCGAGAAATAACGTGAGAGAGGATTAGTAAAAGACTGATTTGCGAGACTTCTTCCTGTTGCTTCCTCTTCCTGTTGCTTTTTCTTCGCAGGTCTGATATGTTTGAAATTTGGGAGTCGTTTCTTCTCTTCGGGCAGAGGGTAAAATGGATAAATGGTAAATGAAAACCCTTTTTCATTTCTTTTAAATAGAGAAGGTTGGTCAAATGACCAAAAAAAGTTTAAACCGGGTCAAAAGTCCCTTGCATAATCCATCATTTTGTTTATGTTTATGGTAATTTGAAAACTGATGTGGGACTAATTTGTTGTTGGAAATGTGGGAATTTTTGGTTTTAGTTTGTGCAACAGGAGGTTGGAAGCATTTTTTTTCACAATTTTTATGTGGCGTGACATGTATGTGTTGTAATGCAGGAGACAAGTTGGAAAAGATAGCTTTAGAAGTAGGATTTTTATCTCTCTTGTTAGAAACATAATTTTATATGATCCAGGTAATTTCTTAGAATAAATCAATACTAAGTTTCAGTTATACTGTATGAAATTGATATGTTGAATACATTATGTTTAGAATGTGACAAAGATTTCTGTCCGAGGGAACTTAATGCAATTTTCAATGAAGTACACCTGCAATATGGAAAATCATATGTTTTTTTTCTCTCTCTCTGTGTATATCAGTATCATGTATTCACAACGTGTTTATTGTACTAGTAGAGAATAAATATCTTCAAATTTGTGAAAATGACTGATACTTGGGGAAATAGAGAAAGAAGGAAATGAAATTTAAAATTTTATGATCTTTTCAAAATTTCTGTCCTTTTTACCTTGTAACAGCATAATTTACTTGAATTTAGAACTGTTTTTAAGGTAAAAACCAGAGAATGACAAATAGACTCTCTATTTCTTTGATCCTTATTATAACTCAGTTCTACCTACAAAGTTTGTTTGTATATTTAAAGTTGGTTTCTTGTTTGATTTGTATAGATTTGAATATGAATATAGATAGTGAAATTGAAGCTATTAGTGAAACTCCTTCAGCATCTGTTCCTCCACGTCCACCATCATGTTTAGAGAAGAGAAAAAATAGAAAATTTTCGAATGTGTGGGAACACTTCACAGTCATAAGAAATTCAAATGCAGAAGATGTTAGGTGTGCATACAACTATTGTGGGCATGATTATGCTTGTGAGGTTAGAAAGTATGAGACTAGTACCTTGAGAAAATCATTTGGTTCTTTATTGTAAGAAGTATCCCGGAAGATTGGAAGATAAACGACAAAAAGCCCAACTGAGGGTGGTATGAACATTCTAGTTGGCTTTAATAAGGAAGAATGTAGACTTGCATGTGCTAAGATGATAATATTGGATGAATTACCTTTTAACTTTGTCGAAGGTGATGTGTTTAGACAATTTTGTAGGGTAGCATGTCCTAAATTTGATCATTCATCTCGTAGAACTGTTACTAGAGATATTTATCAGTTGTATTTGGATCAGAAATTAAAATTGAAAAAGATCATCCAACGTCAAAGAGTTTCTCTTACTACTGATACTTGGAGTTCCATTCAAAATATTAATTATATGTCTCTCACATCACACTATGTTGATTCTGATTGGAAGCTTCGTAAATGGATTTTGGCCTTCTGTGCGATTGCTAATCATAAGGGTGAAACCATTGGTAAAGCCATTGAGACTTGTTTGCGTGTATGGGGTATTGAGAGATTGTTTACAATCACAGTTGATAATGCAACTACAAATGAAACGGTTATTTCTTATATTATGAGGAAGATGATTGGTCGAAGTGATGACGTGTGTGTTTTAGATGGAAAGTATCTGCACATGAGGTGTTGTGCGCATATTGTTAATTTGATTGTGTGTGATGGGTTGAAGGAAGCACTTGATTCAATTGTTCGTATTCGCAATGCTGTAAAATATGTTAAATCTTCTCCTGCTAGAGAACAAAAGTTAAAAGAATGTGCAAATTGATTGTAAATCACTTGTGTTTTTGGATGTACCAACGAGGTGGAATTCAACACATTTGATGTTGGAAGCCGCTTTAAAATTTTAAAAAACTTTTAAAAGGTTTGAGGAGAATGATGTGTAGTATGTAAATTATTTTCAGTAGTATGATGGTTGTAGGAGGAGTGGGCCTCCTACAACTTTTGATTGAGAAAATGCTTCTATTTTTGTACAGTTCCTTAAAGGCTTTTATGAAGTAACTTTGAAGTTCAGTACTTCTATACATGTTAGCTCTAATGTTTATCTTCATGAAGTATGTTCACTTGTAACTGAATTGGAACAATTGAACTCAAGTGGTGATTTTCTTTTGGGTGAAATGGCTATTAACATGAAGAAAAAGTTTGAAGTACTAGGGAAAAATGGAAAATGTTAATCAGTTGTTGTTGATTGCTACCGTGCTTGATCCACGATACAAATTAGCGTATGCAGATTTTTGTTTTGGTGATATTTATGGTGATAAGGAAGTTACTTGTAATATGACAAAAATTTTGAAAGATAATTTGATGCCTATTTATTATTGGTATGTGAGATGTGAAACAAGATTTGAAAAATGAAAGTCTCACTTCAAGTGTGTCTCTTCTCATGTTTCTAGGTTTAAGAGAACACAAACAAAAAAGATATAAATGAATTGAAAAATGATGAGGATAGATGCTTGTGAAGATATCAATGACAATACTTTTGATGTTCTTAATTAGTGGAAAGTTAATGGAAACAAACATGGTATATTGTCAAAACTTGCAAGAGATGTAATGGCTATTCAAGTGTCTACAGTGCTTCAAAAAGTGCTTTTTAGTACTGGAGGAAGAATTCTAGATCTATTTCGTAGTTCTTTAACTCCTAGGATGGTGGAAGTTGTAGTGTGTACACAAAATTGGATTAAAGAGTCTGCAAGCATGAAAAATTCTATATGGAAGATGTGGAAGAATATAATAAATTGGATGAAGGTAATGTAGCTATTTCAAAAATTATGTTAAAATATCTATTATCAAATTTATTTATGATTTAATCATTATTGTTTGTAGAGCTTTTGGAATCAGAGAAATCAAATAAAGGCCAAATCAAAGTGATTAGTTCATTTCTAAATTTTTGAGGTAGATATGTATTCTAATGTGCATAACTCTTTATTAATGTAATATTTATCCTTTTCTCTAAGTATTTCTATTATTTGTATTGTAGGAATGATGCTTAAAGTTTATGCGACAATTCGGAAGTCGTAACATTTTCCTTAATATTTGTTCTATGAGAGAGTTGATTTTAGATTATTGTAGCGTTTTTATTTTCTTATTTATTGAGTTTGGATTACTGGAATATTTTTAATTGTTGGATAATTGTAATATTTAAATTTTCTTATCATGTTTGATGACTATTTTGATTTTATTTAGTTTCATTAGTATGTTTTTAATTTAATTAAATTACCTTGCTTCGGTTAATTTTTTTATGATATCATGGTTTATGAAAATGACAAACTATTATTAACTAGAAGAAAAAAAATTATACTTTTTTCTGATTTTATTTCAGGCAAATAAGGAATTCATTTGGTAGTTTGAAAAAAAAAATTGTTGAACCGGCCCAAACCGATTCGGGCCGAGTCGCCCCGATCGGGCCGGTTCGATTTAGTAAATGACTCAAAATCGATAAAGTCGGGTTGGGTCGGGTTTCGGTAAAACACAGCCCGAACCCAACCTGTTGCCAACTCCTAATTGCCACTCTTCTCACAAATATTTTCACGAGGGCTTTTATTTTCTTCCATGAAACAAGCAACTTTGAAAATCATATTTGACAAAATAAGTAATTTGAAAGTAAGTTTGATTTACTTCTAAGCATAGACAAACTAGCTCTAATTGAATCTTCATCTTCCCTTTACATCTTAATTTTCAGCAAAAACCCATCTCAGAAAAAGATCTGTTAAACCTCATCTCATCCCATGTCTTGAACTTCACGACTTCATAAAAGAGGAAACGGCGAAAACAAATACCATAAAAAAATTAACACAGCCATGTCTTTTCTTGATTCTATTTCTCATCGAAAAAAAATAGAAAGAAAAGAAAAGAAGAGCAAATCCCAAACCTCAACAAACCAATTACAATTCATTGCATCTTCATTGTTTCACCCCCGTTAGGCCTGAAAATGAAAACGAGTGAAATAATATATATATATATATATATATATATATATATATATATTTAAATCAGTAGTGAAAAAATAAGATTTTTATTTATGTAAAATATTATTTTATAAAAAATTGTACGATTAAAAATAAAAAGGAGAAAAATGAAATATAATATTATTTAATTTAATGAGATTCAAACGCTCGAAACAAAATAAAATGAATCTGGCTATACGACTGAAGTACAAGAAAAAAGGAAACCAGAAAGACTGAGGAATTACCGAGTAAAGCTGAAATGAAGTACAAGAATCAAACCAAAAGTAAACTTGGCCACGAAATGGGAAAAGGTATGCCAAATTTTAGGGTCCAACTCCAACCAAAGGTTCTTTCGGATTAGGGCAGACGAACGGATACTAATGAGTGAGTGAAAAAACAAAGAGAATATTGCAATATCTCCGAGATGTACTGCTTGTTTTGAGATTATTGCAATAATTTCTGTGCACTGATGTATGAAAATTCAAAAGTTTTTGTTTAATCATTCAACCGAGCTACTGGTACGGCGGGTTGATAGGTACTCATATTATGGAGTCCACTAATTTTTTTTTTTAATACATGGAGGACCAGCTACAATGAGAGGCCTGTAACCCCCCTCCCCCCCCCCTATCAACAGACCCCTGTACAAGGGGCTTAAGTCTTAATCATTACAGACCATATTTGTTGAAGGATTGGACATAAAAATGATAAAATTAACTGACTTTGTTGCTGGAAGTGAATGCGGCACCGCTTACGGTGTGAATACATGGAGGACAAATGCATGGATATCGTTAAAAAAAAGTCAAGAAAATGAAAGAAAAATGTAGCTTGATTAAGTAATTTGCATGGGCGGTACTCAAGTTTTTTACTACTTTGCACATTTAACCTCTCCATTTTTCTTTCATAGGCTCGTTTAAGTTAATTGAAAAAAGAATTTACCTTCGTTTAGTGTGTACGAAATCAAATCAAAACATTTATTTCCTATTTTAACCCTTACCTTTATATTAAATTTTAAATTATTTCTATTTTCATCTATACATTTTGTAATGAAACGAATTTTGTAGAGGGTCTGGTGTTGACTTGAACAAAAATATGTTGTTTTTCTATGTCATTAAAACTTTGATTTTTTTTATTTAAATTGAAGGCAATTTTCTCTTTCTGCCAATGTAAATTTTTTTTTTTTTTTTTTTGATAAAATCATGAGTAGGGACTAGATGTAAGATTATAAAGTTTTATGGGTAAAATAACAAGGAAAAAATGTAATAAAAAAAAGAAAAAAGTAAGAGGACTATGTTTGCAATTTATATTTTATTTATGATATGTTTTTTTTAATTTATCGATCAAGTGATCTTCAACAGAAGGCGTAGAATTCAAGACTTGAGTTAAAAAACTCATTTCCATTTCAAATTTAGTGGGACCCTATTCTTTCTATCGGTCAAGAAATTTGACTTTTCTACAATGAGCTATAAATTCTTCCTTCTTTCATTCCACATTTACCCCCAAAAATCTTTGAAAAATAACCACTAAGGCCCTGTTTGATAGTCGTAGTTTTTCGTGGAATGTGGAAAACGTTTTCCTACTTTTTACTATTCACCTGTTTGATTGCACTAATTTTCCAAGGAAAACGTTTTCCAAGGTACAAGCGATTGATGCACAAAAATTAGAAAACGTTTTTTCACCATAGTGGTGGGAAAACGTTTTCCAACTTTTTGACAAAATTTTTTTTTTAAGCAATTGGAACACATTCCGAAGTCAATGGTACAAAAATTTATCCATTTAATTGACAATTTGTATAAAAAACAAAGTCAAACGAAAAATTTGTCAGGTGAAAAATTATACCAATCAAACACCATTAATTACAATTCCTTGTAAAACGTTTTCTAGGCAATTCAATTCCCTGCTATTCATTTTCTTTCCATCCATTTTCCACTCTTGTAATCAAACAGACTCTAAGGGTCCGTTTGATAGAAAGATGAAAAATGGATGGCAAATAAAATGTTTGGCAGGGAAGTGATTTGCCTATAATTTATTTTAGAGGGAAGTGATTTAATGGTGTTTGATTGGTATAATTTTTCACCTAATTCGTTTGGTTTTGTTTTTCATGCAAATTGTTACTTTTTGGGATAATTTTTTTACAATCTGTATTAAAATTTGTTTGGATTTCCAAAAAGTAAAAAAAAAAAAAAAAAAAAATTATTTTCATAAAATTTTTATGTTCGTTTGACTTCGTTTTTCATGCAAATTGTCAATTAAATGGATAAATTTTTTTATCATTGAATTTAGAATATGTTTCCATTACGAAAAAGTAAAAAAAAAAAAAAAAGGAAAAAAAACACCCAACAAGGTGGAAAATAATTTCCCACAAAAATCATAAGAAAATATTTTCCTACTTTTGTGCTTCAAGGGTTTGTACATTAGAAATTGGTGGCAAATAATTTCCAGGGCAAATTTCGCGTATCAAACAGTCAAAAGTAGGAACTAGGAAAATATTTTCCTAATTCCATGACAAATATCGCGTATCAAACGCGCCCTAAAAGAAAGTTGGTCACCAAATAAGAAAAAAGTATAATTAATTTTTTATTTTTAAGTAGAAAAAGTTTTGCCTTGCGTAAGTAGAAAAAGACTTTTACCTAAACTTAATCAAACATTGCGCATTTGCCAAGAAATAAATACTATGTGCCACTCATGTGGGCCTCCTATCGCGGGATCATTTGACTATTTTAGGAGGAAATTACACCTAGAAAGATATTTAAATATTCAAATTTAAAAATAGGATAGATAATTTATTTACATAAAAATTAGGTATTAATAATAATATTAAATAATATTTTAAATTTTAATTAATCATATAAAATTTAATTAACCTAATTAGAAATCATTCATCTCGCCCTAAGCGTCTCTCTCTCTCTCTCTCTCTCTCTCTCTCTCTCGTCGTCGCCAGCGTTGCAGCTTCCTTTCTCTCAGATGATTCTCTTCCTTCTTTAGCGTGGCCATAGACCGCCGCCACGACCGCCTTCCTCGTCGTCGTTCACCCCCCTTCCTCCCCACCCTACAGCGTCCTCGCCTCCTACCATTTCAACTCCTTCAATCAACTCTTCCTCGCCCCGCTCCCAAACACCATGGTTCCAAATTATGTCGCAGTCGATTTCTCCAGGAACGCTTACATCACGGACGCAGCCAATGGCGTCGTCTTCAAAGTCAACATCGACGGCGAGGCCTCGATTCTGTCAAGATCTCCGGCCTATCGCGATTCCTGGTTAAACGGCGTCGTTTACAACTCCAAGGATTATCTGCTAGTGGTGCAGTTAAACACTGGCAAATAATTTTGTTGTTTTTAGTTTGATTTTCCCGTCGCATGATTTATCGAAATCTGGAGTGGTGGTGGTAATTGTATTTTGGTGGTGTTTGGAATTGGGTGGTTCTTGTTGGCAGTGGACTGGTGGCGACTAGGTGGTGGTGTTTTGGCAGGTGGAGATGGAGATGGAGATTTGCAATGTATTGATGTAGGCGTCGGTGGTTGCGGTGGCGAGGTGGCGGTTGCGAGACGGTAACAGATTTGTGACCAAATATTGGTGGTGCATCTTGATCGGGATTGATTTGTGACCATAAAATTCAATAAATTGTGACTAATAAATTAGTCTGCGACCTATTAAATTCTGATTTGTAACCTCGGAAAGAAATTATGACCAATTAAAATTCATATTTGTGACCTCGAAATTAATATGTGATCTATTAAAATTTTGAGTTGTGACCTCGGAAATAAATTGTGACCTATTAAAATTTCAATCCGTGACCTCAAAAATAATTTGTGACCAATAAAAATTTTAATTTGTGACCTCGTAATAATTTGTAATTAATTAATTTGATAATATGTGACCAATAAATGTATTTGTGACCAATTTGTACAAATTTGTGACTTTTATATATTTAATTAATTAAATCATAAATAAAATTTAATAGAAACTTGATTTTTGAAATTTTGAAACCATTACCTTATTATTGAATTGGCTATACTAAAAACCTTAGTTATGTAAGCGATTTTTTTTTTTTTTGGACCGTGAGGTCCGTGACTATTCCATAAATTTTATTTTGAACTTATTTAGGCCATGTTTGATTCCCATTATGAGAGAAATAATATATTTTGAATAATTGATTGATAGAGAATGTGTGGTTAAAAATTAAAGAAAAGTTTTAGTTTTACATGTAATATTATTTTATTGAAAAATGAATGGTTAAAAAGAAAAGAAAAAAAAATGAATTTTGAAAAAAAAAAAAAAAAAAGAATCGAACTGGGGCTTATGTAATATGACTTTTCCATTATAGAAAAAAGTTACTTATTTTAAATATTTGACTAAGTTTATAAATAAGTTAAATTTATTTTTAAGTAAATCTTTTGTCACTCCAATTTAAATCACTTTTGATTTTCTGTCAAAATAAAACAAGAGCTTTTATTTTAAATGTATTTATATATGACTCTCTTCCTTATATACAAGTACAATAATTATTTATTTTGAAAACATAAACATTTGACTATGTTTTAAAAATAAGTTAAATTTATATTTACATAAATTTTATATTTACGTAACTTTCATTTTCAAAATAAATTAGATAGATGACTTTGTTCTTGTTTACAGATAACGAAATATTTATTAAGATAATAAAATAAGTGTTATTTTATCTTGTTATTTTTAAATAAGTATTTTACTTAGTCACCCATGCACTTAACATTTAAGTAAAGGGAGTAACCTTTCCAGGAAAAAAAAATATGAAGAAGAAGTAAAGTTTAATAACTTTGATTAATCATTGAACTTAAAGAAAAGTTTCAATTTTGTCACTGAACTTTCAATTTGTTCTAAATTAATCATCTTACTTTAATATATGTTTTAAGTTGGTCACCAAACTTTAATTTATTTCCCATTTGTCAAGCCAGGGATAAAACTTATTTCACATTGGCCACTTTATTAGTCTCATTGCAACTCAGAAATCATATACCTAGCATCAAGCTAAGAAGTCGCCAGTCACATCAAATTTAACATGAATTTTGAATGATGGAGACGAATGCAATAATTAGAACTTCAATAACTGAAGTAGAAGAAATTAAAGTTTAATGATCAATATGAAACAAATAAAGTTCAGTTACTGATAGGAGTTAATTAAATTTTAATGATCAACATGAAACACAAGTTAAAGTACAATGACTAATTTGGAACAAATTGAAGTTGAGTGATCAAATTAAAATCTGCATATAAGTTCAGTAACCAATTTTAATTTTGAAGTAAAAAAAACTACACCAAAAGTGAACTTTGGGAAAAGTCGTGTTAGATTGAATTGAATATGATAGCATAATTGATTTTTCAATCATGCGGTTGTGATTTTGTCACCACTTACGGAGCCATGAAAGGGAAATTTCCTTGGAAGTCTACAACTTATGTATTTTGTGCAAATGAACCCTCAACTTTTTAATTATAGACATTGAAATCATTAACTTTGAATGTTGTGGCAGAAATAGTCCCTATGGTAGACACCATCTAATTAATCGATAAATGTAAGTTCTTCATAAAGTGTTACGTGGCCACAAATAATTTAATAAAGATAATAAAAATAAATAAAAAGGGAAAATACATTTTCAACGGAAATGTCAAAAAAAAAAAAAAAAAAAAAAAAAAAAAGGCAAATAATTCAACTTCTGGTCAACACAAGCAAAACTTAACTGAGCATATAAATTGTTTACAGAAATTACAGAAATTGAAGATGTTTGTCTTATAGATAGTAATATAACAAACATCCTAGGAAAAGGAAAATGAAAAGAAAATGTTTTTAGAAAAAAAAACATGCTATAGATATTAGATACAAAGGAAACGCTATCAGAAAATCCCAGGACTGGAAGAATAGAAGGCTCATGAAGCGTTAATGCAACCTAGTCAGCTCTTCTACTCTCTTCATTAATTCCTCCATTGAAACACACATTGCCTTAGAAATCTCCTCCATCCGATTCCGGCCAAGATCCAGGAATGACTCGATCAAATCGCCGTCCAAAAAGTTCTTAGCATCAGAAGTTTTCTTCTCACTGTAGAAAGACCTCCACTGCTCATGACCTAGTCCTCCCACGCCCTTTATCACTTTTCTTAGATTCGTTTGCAGTTTTTCCATAAAAACATACTGCTCGTAAGGAAGAGAAGCAATAACCCCAATAACACCGTTGACAGTGCCAAAAATGACAGTTGGGATCTGGCCAACATCAGAATCTGGTAATCGCATTACAAGAGAACCATGTCGGAATCGATTAACAAATTCACCGAGGTGGTATTCTCCAACCACCTCAAGACGTCCACGTTCCTCGTCTGTGGCACCTTCACTATTTTTCCGAACAGTAAAGAGGTTGAAATTATTTTCAGCACCAAGATAAATGTCATCATCTAGAATCTCGATGGCCGTCATCCAATTTGCGTTGTAATCACGAGCTCGCTCCTCAATGGCACCCTCCTCGTGCTGCAGACAACAGCAAACCAAGAATATGAGAAAAATAGAGGAATAAATTGAATAGTTGTCCACAAACAGTTGGAGTGAACAAAGGTGGCCAAACAATATGATGTGCTTGATGAGTAGGACTTGATAATACTAAAATACTAAGGAAGAAAAAGAAGTTTGAAATCTTGTTGATTACACTATCAATTTTGTCTAATACTGCGTACCAAACATTTACTCGAGGGGTTAAAGAATAGTATAAAGGAATCAAAAGCTAATCAAGATGCACGCATCTGGAGATTTGATGTGTTTACCTTGTAAATTAAAAGAGAAATTGATTTCATCAGATCCCCCACGATAATAAAATCTCCTCTAGTTTGCACATAAAGTGCAAGAATATGTCCATGATGTCCACATTCAGATTGCAATTCACGAGAGCCATCCTCACGAAGCGTCCATTTATACAATTGAATCTTCTGATTAATAGCAGCAAGCAGTTTCCCATTGAAGGCATTGAGAGAGTAAACAGCTCCCTTAGTTTCTTTCTCTGCAATTAGTTGAAGTTTTCCATCTTCTACTGTAAAAACCAGTATCCTGCCCTGCAATTGTTTCAACATAAACAGAAGTCTACAATTGCCAAAGCAAAAAATATAACAGAAATAGAGGAATTTCACATGAAAATGATTTATAAAAAAATGTTGACAATTCTTAATTACAGCTGGAAACCATGTAAAATAGCTCACCTTGGTGGGTTCATTCTCCTCAGGCATTACGTATGCAGTCCCTACACAATAGTACACGTTACTGTCATCAGAGAAGGAGCAGCTAAGAATGGAGCAACCGCACTCAAATTGGTCAAGTGGGTAAGTGGATATGAACTCAAAAGTTTGGTCATCTAACAGGCGGATAAAGTGCATTTCATAATCTTCTACGCTTGATTGATTATACTTTAAACTACAGATTGCGAAGGTTCGAGTCTGCTCCTGATGGCATATACGGCGTGCATGCTCCCCAAGTGGGATAGAGCGAATATGAAGCTTCTGAATGTCATCAATGGTGCCAATAGTCAACTCACCTTCTTTTGCAATTGCAAGGCTGTTGACAAAGGAGAAATTTTTGTTAAAGCTTTCTACTATAATAGATGGCAAAAATACTCACTCCACGTAGAGTGATATGGATTAATAACATTTTTTAGACAGGACCAACCAAAACAGAGAAAAAATGGACACAGAATTGAATAAATGGTTCATAACAGAGTTCTTTAATCAGTCACAAAGGGTTTCTTATGGATATTTCTCAGAACCTCATCTGGGTTGGGTTTAAATCCTAATAAGTACTAAGAATCCACTATTGAGAGGCAAGCAAATAGTTACAACAGGAGCACCAAGGGGCTCGTAAAAACATATCACTCCAGAGTGTGTATGAAAAGTTCAACTTTATTTTGAAAGTTGAGGGTTTGCAGTAGTTTCGTACAGATCAGAAGCTCATGGCCGAATGGATACAAGCCACAGCAATTGGGGACATATCCAGGTTCAAAATATTGCATACAGTTGTGTCTAACATTGGAACACATCATTGCAAAATAATCTTATAAAGGGCTAAAAACTTTGAGAATCACCAAACTAAAGATCATTTGGAATTCAAATGGTTCATATCTTGTAACAATAAAAGGCGCAACTTCAACACTGCAAAATCGATTCATCTAGACGAGCAGATAATAATTCACCTATTTACGACAAGAAAACCCAAGCCCTCCATAAGATGTTCTTCTAATTACATGTCGCTTAAGCAGGATGTTCATTAAAATAATATTTGATGCTAACCGGGGCAACATTTTTCATCCTAATTCTATGAATTTTGCAAGCAAAGTTCAGGAGGGTCAAAACTACTAGAGAGACTTTCATTCGCAAAATATGAAAACCAGCAAAGTTTCTTTTACAGCCCCTAAAAAATGAAAACCCACAATGAGGACTATGGCAGCCTATCTTGAATGTGCATATACGAAGTCCATATATCTTCAGGAATTGATTTCGAGACATGAATACAGAATTACCCAGATAAGTTGAAGAACCATGAGAGAATTACCTGTCTGGAAAAGCAGCTGAGTTGAACGGGCACATGTGACTAACTTCTTTTAGATTTACATTGCTGTAAAGTAACTTTTTGTTGCTACTGTAGATGACAGTTGGTCTATCGGACGCAGCAAAAACATGTGTGGCATTCTTAGACGAGAAAGTACGAAGTGTTATAGGCTGGGTCCCAAGGGAGACTTTTTTCCTATCCGTTAGCTCACCAGTAATCACATTCAACACAAAGTTTAGAAGATGACCATCTCCAAGAGCACATAGCAAGTAAGATATCTGAAATTAAAAGGCAACGAGTGCATGTTATTAAAAGGTGCAAGAAACATGGCGCTAGCAAACACTGTTATTTTGTACTTTCAGAAAGAGGGGAGACTAAAACACCAAAAAAGAAAAAGCCAAAAGTGTTAATTCACTGGTTTCAGAAAGTGTGAATTAATTCCAAAGAGCCTAAACTTCCGAATAAAATTAACCTATACAGATAGAAATCATAACAAGGTATTCATCATTACAAGACCAACAAGATCATTAACAGAACATACCCCATCAAAGGAACACAAAAGTACAGAACGAGGAATTATCTCCCCTCCCAAATGTTCCGTCGTGATCAAATTCAAGTCAGGGAGAGAAAATATCCTGACACTAATATCTGTCCACATTCCAACTGCTGCCAGTTGACTGTAGTTTGGATTATTACCAATTGAATTTATGTCTAGGCATGAGATGTCATACTCCAACTGGGCATGTTTTACTTCTGTCAGCACTCCATCACCAATTTCGAGATAAACTAAATAGCCACCCCCAGTAGCTAGTAAAACCTGTCAAAGCAGAGATACAAAAAATAATTCAATCACATTGAACGGGAAAATCATTATGAAAATCATACAGGTAGACAGCACTAAAAAGGGGGACTAAATGGCAGCATGAATGATGAAAAGTTCAGGCTCTTAAAATAAGGGAACAAACAATCAGAAGTCCCACAAAGCTTCCCAGCATTGACGTGTAAAACATATGCCTGTGCTATTTCAATTGATGGTAACTCTAGAAATCATCTTATAGGAAAATTAAGACACCTGGATCTTCGTGTAATAAACACCATCTAATTAACAAACATTGCAACACAATCTTCAACATCATCTCAAGGACAGCACACTGGATTAAAGCACATTTTAAAAAGTCATCAATAAAAACACAGTTCACAGGTAGTTTGGCAATCAGAATGAGATTTGTGCACAACTCAAATTTTAGATAGTAATATTTGGCTAGAAGATAAGCAACAATCAATATTTTCAGCTTAAAAGATTGAAAATCCTTCAAGGCGTGTCTGGTACAGATTTTTCTCCAGAATCAACATTTCAACCACGCATTCTATGTGACAACTTTCCCCACTTTTCAACCACGCGTTCTCCAAAAAAAATCATATTTCACTTAAAAAATCTGCGCCAAACAAGCTTTAAAGGAGTTCGTACTGCACTAAGGAGGCATGTCCATTGTATAAACAAACTAAACAAAACAAGGAGAAATATTTTGTCCATGGTCATTGATAGATTGCTTGTTGGCTTAGTTCTTAGTCATCCATGAGGCAAATTTCAAACTTTTGATCCTTCTGTCAGGAGTACCCCAAAGAAGATGAATTTTGAAGTACAAAAAATTGACGATCCATCTCCAGGGAATTATCAAGACTTCTTAATTATGTATTAGTGAGTTGGTGGAACAAGAAATTAGCAAAGGTTTTACATTGTTTTAGATAGTTAAAGAGCTATGGCAAGCATCACATACGCACTCTAATGCGCAATTCTGCAGAAACATTTTTTTTAGCTGAAACTACACAATAGGATTTCATAGTAACTGTAATAAATTGAGGAAATCCCGGTACTTGATCTCTACAGAACATTCATGTGGTTTGTGTTGCAGGTGATTAGAATAAGCAAAAAAAGAGCTGGAACAAATATTTCTGTCTTTTGGCTGGATGGTGATCTGAATTGAATAAATTCTAATAAAACAAAAGCTGCAAATTCATTACATGCAAAAAGATGGCAGCTCTTGATTATACCTTCTTTTCAACATTTCAACCAAACATTCTATGTGACAACTTTTCCACACTTTTCTACCATGCATTTTCCAAAAAATCATTTTTCACTTAGAAAATCTGCGCCAAACAAGCTTCAAAGGAGTCCATACTGTACTAAGGAGGCATGTCCATTGTATAAACAAATTAAACAAAACAGGGAGAAATATTCTGTCCATGGTGATTGATAGACTGCTTGTAGACTTAGTTCTTTGTCATCTATGAGACAAATTTCAAACTTTCGAGCCTTCTGCAAGAGTACCTCAAAGACGATCAATTGTGAAGCGCCAAAAGTTGATGACCCATCTCCAGGGAATTATCAAAACTTTTTAATAATGTATTAGTTAGTTGGTGGAATAAGAGATTAGCAAAGGTTTTACACTGTTATAGATAATTAAAAAGATATGGCAAGCAGCATCACATGCCTACTCTAATGTGCAATTCTGCAGAAACCTTTTTTAACTGAAACGAAAATTTTGTGAAACTACACAATAGGATTTCATAGTGACTGTCAATCAGAAATTGAGGAAATCCTGGCACTTGATCTCTGCAAAACATTCACATGTTTTGTGTTGCAGGTGATTAGAATAAGCCAAAAAAAAAAGAGCAGGAACAAATATTTGAGTCTTTGGCTGGATGGTGACCCGAATTGAATAAATGGTAATAAAACAAAAGCTGCAATTCATTACATGCAAAAAGATGGCAGGTCTTAATTATACCTTCTTATTAAACAAACCCTTTGGAATTGATCAGACTAAGTAATAAGGTAAAATGATAACAATAGTTGGAAATCAACCTGTGTAGCATTAGCTGTAGCTACATTGATCGAATACCCCGCTGGAGCAACCCATTCATGTCGCAACTCTCTAGAGGTAGAACTGACCAATCTAACCGAGTTTGAAGAAACCTGCCAAGGGGATACGATAGCAGTTGTCAGCTGCAGTGCTAATATTTTGGAGCATAAAAACAAAAAAGATAGCAAAAGCAAGACTGACATATACAACTCACTCTTTTATGACAACTCCAATATATGTCTGATGTGGTTTTGACATGTATAGATTTCAGAAGTCTCATTACTCCTATCACTTAATAAGACCTCGAAGTCAAAAAAACACAAGCTTTCATACTAGTTTAGCATGCTTCATTTTTATCTTTTTCCTTTCTTGGTGTGTGGGTGGGTGGGGGGGGGGGGGGTTGATATGCAAACATTAATTCTAGATTAGCAAACAAGGTCGTGATTTTAATGATCTTTTTTTTAAACATCAAAGTGACAGAACATCTTGTCAAGCTTTCTTTTGGTCTTCACTGTAGGAGCTTGTGGCTATGCAGTTGAATTAAATAGGGGTTACAGGGTTTAGTAAGTCCAAAGTTTCCCCAACTGGATCAAACAGTCACAGGCAAATTATAAGACACGTTCTCCCCCTACTTCATCCAATTCCTTGCTCAAACCTGCCAAAAATTCGAAGACACTTTCTTCTCTCCAATTTCTATAGCAAGAATTATCTCATCACACTCGCATTCACATTCATCAAGGATATCTAACTGATTCCAGAAATATATTAAAAGTCTTTTACCCGTTTTAGTGTTGCAATATGTATTCACACTGCCATGCCCTTGTTTGTTGGAACCAACTTTGGACCTAATCCCAGAGACCTGTACTGAATTCCCCATATTAGAGTATGTTTCTACAGATGCATCCCATAATTCCTTTGTTGTTTGCAATAACTAGTTTGCCTGGTTCTCCGAGTTCATAAAGTTTATTATTCATTACATTATCATAACTTGTGAGTCTGTAGTCTGCAAATGCCGGATTCCTACCACGCCTTGTCCAGATACAAAAGATATGGGTGTGGGGGAGAAAGAAGGCGTAGCAGGGATTGAGTCATACCCCTCCAACAGTGGTTGCTTCAGCCAAGCACCACTGTACAATATACGAGTTTTTCCATAAAAAGTGCAAAGCCATGAAAAAGATTAAATACAGAGCGTTACTAAACTAGGAAAACTACTCTATACAATCAATCAATTTTAAAACCCTGCAATTATAGTTTTACAAAATAACATTTTCAACAGCTAACTACTAAAGATAAACATATTGATGAAGATAATATAGGCACAGTCTACTCCCCTTATAAGGAATCATGACACCACAGCATAAACCACGATTTCGGACAGTTCACCAATAAAAGCTCATTTACTTAAGGTTGACTGAAGTTGGGAAGCTAATATAAGAGCACATGCAGCACAATCATACCTGGACAAGTTGATCATATATAGCATCATGGCAAAACAAAGTCTGGACTTGTGAACAAAATCCTTCTATCTCAGTTTCCTCCAACTCATCCTCAAGATTCATTGCCAAAATACGCGTCTCGCTGATAAAGCTTACAACCAAGAACGTGTCATATGGATCATCAGTAGCTGATCGTAAAGACCACATGCCTTTGATTCCTTGAAGTTCTACTGATGCCTATGGATGACAGCAAACAAAGATTATTCCAAGAAGATGGATTGTTAAACGAATTTCAGCAAGATGAAATCTATCTAGCTATAACACCAGTACCACACCTGTTCATTAATACCAATTCCATTTCGCACAATGCGAAGAGAACCATCTTTATATGCTCCCGAGCAAGTTACAACCTGACCTTGACCCTGCCTCTCTAAGTCAACCACACAGAAGTCAACAATGGGTCCCAAATTGACATACCTTTCCATAACTTCTACATAAGAACCTTTTTCATCGGGCTGAAGATTAAGCCTTATAAGCTGGAATATTAGAGAACAAATATACACACTTCAGAGTCTATAAATCAAATGACAATTGATTCCATTATAATGAATCTGAAACAATAATAGGACGGGAGTTTGAGTATAACGGCCCTGAAATTATAAGGGGAGAAGTTTTGGGTAAAAGTACTCAAACACAACGAACATGAGAATAACATGAGAAACGTATTCGGGAAAAGGACGACAGTGGGTATGGGTAATCGTTTATACAGGAAAATATGCACCACGGAGGCTTTCTGGTTTTCATTTTGAGCAGCAAGTGAAATGTTATATTTGACAATAGAACGAATAAGCTCTCAGATAAACACATGAATTAAAACAAGAAGAAGTTCAGATTACAGCTTTCTTTTCACTGAAGATAGTAAGTAAAACAGTAAAATATTTTCTACAGCACGAGTGAACCATAACATGTGACACGGTAAAATGATTTACAGTTAAAGACAGCAGTAAAACAAACATGCAAGCCATTGCAAAACTGCATTGACAAATAAATTGTTAATTCAATAGTTGATCTTTTCTCCGTCATTTGCAAGCAACAAATCAACATGGAAAATGGAAAGAAAAATATTTGCTCAGAAATATTAGGAAATCTAATTAGAAGGTAATATGTCAGAAATATTTTATCATTAAAGCAAAAGTTTTTTGAAACAAAGAAGAATAAATAGCTTGAGACAATACTAGGTCCATAAGTATACATCACAAATGTAAAAATTTACACTCAAGGAGTGCAAGAAATCTGGTACCTATCACATCAATTGTTTAATTTATACCAAAATTTCTGAAACAGAAAATGGTATTATAGGTTAAAACACAAAGCAAAGCATAGGAAAGCACAAAACAAGTTGGCTGACAAATTGGAAAAAGCCAAACCTGTCATTGAGTAAATTGTTTGCTCACAAGCCATAAAATAGTACATTTTCATATATCTCTCATAAATTGGATGAAGTAAAAAGAATGTAACTCAGAAGGAGATATGTACACTCAGACATACTAAACTCATAAGCATCAATAATCATAATTCGTTTGCATCCTACAGCTCAATAGTTCGCAAATATCGAATCTGTGTCAAATTTCATGTGAGCTTTCACAATGACAATAAAGCAGAATATGCGAAGTAACACGTCACAGTAGGAAGACTAACATGGGATATCTCATACAAACCTGTGAATCACCATAGCTTGCGCCAACATAAACAATGCCACTATCAAGATATGAAATAGTTGACGCAATAGAAGTTTCCCCCAAAAGCTCGATCTTGAGTCCCGTTACTCTAGAAGATTATAGAAGAAAAATGTGTTAGGCAAGTTAAGTAGTACATGCATACAGATACATTTTAAAGAATTTCCACTCTCTCCCAAGAAACAAAATCAGGCTACTTCTAATAACAAAACGGATCAGCGGAACTCAAACTCACTTCTCTTTTTCATGGGTTATAACAAGTAGGTGAAGAAGACCACTATGGTCCCCTAGTAGGTAGCGAGAACCATCGGCATCAATCCTCCCATAAGCTTTTGTGATAGACTTTAAAGAGAGGATCATGAACCACAGTCAGGAATATGAAGACCAAATAATAGGAAAATACAGAGTTAGCAGCAGACATATGTGACCTACAGGTCTGATTGGGATAGCTTTAAAAGCCGAGGCACTACAATACACAATGGTTTCTTCTCCAATAATTAAGACGCCACAAAGTGGAGGAGGTATTGGTATTAGCAACTCTGCCCCATTATCAAGATTGTTCTGAGACCATGGACCCTCGATAAAATCTTTATCCTTCAAAGCCACCTCATATGTTTTGACATGACGGGCATCCTTGTTATCCTGCCAATCATAAGGTTGAAATGAAAAGCTGGCACATGCCCTAAAGGAATCGAGAAACAATCCCAACCTAACACACACAAGTATAAATTATATATTTTTATTTAAAATATTGGATGCACACTCAAAAAGTTGAATCAAGAAAAAGATTTCAAATAATTTATAAATATATTAAAAGCAAATAGTCAATGGTTTTAAGGCAACAAAGATGATTCCCTTTGTGCTTATGGAAAGAAAACAACTTATATCTCAAAATTTTAATAATTAAATTTATTCACATAACCAAATCAGAACCTGGTAAAGTACAACGATTGTAGGCTTCGGACAACCATGTAGAAATTTGATATCCAAAACTTGAAGCTCCTCAAGCCTGAAGAAGCAACCAACCATAGCAAAAGTCAGAGTAAACACAACGGAAGGCATTTAAGTAGACAACAAAAACTAAATATAAAACCTGCACCATATAAGTGCTAGTTTCAGATTAAAAGTTTTTATTAAAAACTCGAGATAACTACAAGCAATCAACATCATGTTTCCATTGCTAGAAAATTAATATAAAAATTCCATCTTTTTACAAATAATTGAGTTACCACATACAGATGCAAAGTTTTCTATCAGCAGTTAGGAATCATCCATGACAGAATTAAGATTTGAAGACAACATACAAGAAAAGAAAACTAGTAAGAGTACAAAAGGCAAAAGTTTACTGCAAATCATTGCATCACAATTTTTTTTTAATATTACTTTTTGCAAGAGGTTCTTATGGAATATAGTCCTCAACTACACATCCTACAGCTGACAATCAGCGAGAGTAATCATAAGTACACATCTATAATGCAATATCCGATTATGAAGCTAACGCCTTGCAAGAACTCCCAAAGATATGTAAAGCATTTTAAAGTGTATACCTAGAGGGCATCTTCTTACTATGTGCATTAGAATCATTCACTCTATGACATACAGTTCTTAGAAAATCTCGTTTACTAACTACATAAACTAAGAGCTTTCGTGATACAGTAATTGGTGTTTTGATGGACAAAATAACATCTTACTCCGTACAGTTCCCAGCAGAATTGAATATTTTACCCTCCAAAAAATACCCAGAAGCAGCTTGCTGCTTCTTCCAACTCACCTCTGTTGGTCACCTCTACATGTATAACAATCTTCATTTCTTGCTTCATTCATTATTCCCACTGTATCTAGGATTCACAACCTTTTACAACTTTAAAAATAGTCTAGGTGTATCTCAACAACGAGATAACATCTTGGGGACTGGAGATGGAACAATAATCCAAAAAATCTATGCTCATCCACTTATGTCCTCTTAGTTGAAGGTAAACAAAACTCGTTGATTCACAGGAAAAGAAGGCCAACACTCAAATTTCTAAGCATCACAAGAAGGGGAAAAAATGTACAGCCACTTCCCCATGTACATTGCCAGAGCTTGATATATTGCATAAAATTTACTGGGAAAAAGTACCGAATGTTAAATGCTTCCTTGAGCTGGCCTTTATTGTCAAGTGGAATAACCTGTCAAACAAGCGGAGATGCTCATGATATGCTGGAAATAAAACTAATGAAAGACCCAAAAAAAAAAGCTCGGAAGAATTAAAAGAAGGATCTTGTAAAATTAGAACTGTGCAGGGTCCAATACCTTAAATAATCCATCATAGAGATGGAGTCCAATCAATCTGCAATCAGGATCAATTATGCCAATCTATAGAAAATCAAAAGAAGAAATGAGAAAATATCACCAGATGGATATAAAACCACAAAGTTGAATATAAACATTCCTGCACAGTGTGCACGCCCAAACTGAAAATTTTCAGAGAACTATAAAACTACCTGCCCATTGTCCGTGGGGCGCCCTATTCGATCCGAAACATCTCCCATCGCTCTATATATATCAGAAGGCACCATAACATAAAGAAAATGAATTCTTCAGCTTAACAAAAAGAGTGATGATAATAAGATCAATACCTACAGCAACATCAACAATATGATATTCTGATATGATGTGTATATTGTGGAAGTAATTTATAAATGTAGATCAATAATATGGATAATAAACAGAGATCCTAGCAAAAATAACTGGTTATCGAAGTAACGTATCTTGCTTCTAGCTTTTACTGTCAGAAGTAATTTCCTCACATATTACTTAAGCAAAGATTTGTCCTCTATATAATATACAGAAGCATGATTAATTATGATTTATGAAACAAACTATTTGTCTTTCTAATTTAACAACTTTGCACAGACAAGATGCGCATCTCTTTCTAAACGCATAAAACATCAACAAACCATTCATGGGACCAAAAAGAGAATTATTCAGTTACCAAACAAAGCACAGGTTCAGACCTTGTAATAACCTCAGCTGCCTCAGCATCCCATTGCAAAACACAGAATTTATATCTTTCTGTTGCAACAAAAAGAAGATCCTGTGTTTCTCCCTGCCCAGTTACAAAGTAAAAATCTCTGTCAACGACTTTATTGATGAAGACATGATAAAAATGTGACTAAATAGCTCCTCAAATCAAACAGAATAGTAATGCAAAAGTTGCATATTTCAGTTGAATACTCACATGTGGACGGAAAAGCTGAAGTGTAGCAATTCTTCCATATATTGGCACATCCAACATAGCCTGCAAAGTTAAGAGTTGCATTGGAATTACAAGTTCCAAAAAGCTTAATGATGCAATAAGGAAGAGTAATTTATTGAAAAAAAAAAAGGGTAAAGAACTCGTGCAACTTGACAGAAAAACTGCTGCACCTGTAAACCTTGATTGGCGACTGAATGAATCTCTAGTCGGGTGCATTTCCTGCAAACAGATAGAATTATTGACGAGTTTCAAATAAAGAAACCTTGAAAATTATAAACTCGTGCAGAAAAACAATCATGAGAAGCTTGAACGTTGCATTCAGATATCAGTATCACAATTACTTTGATGCATAAGCAATCGCACTAAGTTTTATTGTTACTTTTCCTATAACATTTACCCAAAAAAATAATAATAATAAATTTTATTAATATATACAATTTCCTTATTTACTTCGTGAAATACATGATATTGACAAAAAATTCTAATTGCTTGATTGTTAAATGGCTCAGTAGGATATGCAAACTAAAGTTAGCAAAATTCTAGAAAAAAATTGAAAAGAAAAAAACATATATCAAAATCTGATTACAGCAAATAAATAAATGTAGATAAAGAGAATAATTAAAAGAAAGGTTGCACTGAGTTAGAATACAGAGAGCAAAAGGGCTTACGCAATTATGAGATTGCACTCTTGCGGGCCGGTGAAATAGCCGACGCATGAATGCGTGACGTTTGTTGGCTTGTGTGCCGTTACCACATAGTTCCATATACTCATCTTTATTTTACTCTATGTATATATATGTATCTATCTATGTATCAATAGATAGCTTCGGTCTCTCTCTCTCTCCCTCTCTCTGCGTTGATTGAAAAACCCTAGATTCTCCTCCCTCTCCGTGAGAGTGATTTGAGGGTATCAGCGGAAAAGGTTTGAGAGAAGAGAACGACGTCGTTGCTCAACCAGACAGGAAAGAGTAAAGGTATCGAAAGATAACGACGTGTGGCGGGCTCAGGATTTGGGCTTCAATAATGAAAGTTTTGGTCTATTAAGGAAACAATATGGGCTGATCCAAAGTGAACTTAGATGGACGGCTAAGCCCTGAACTTTTTTGAATAGCATGCTAAAACGGGCCGGCCTAAAGAAAGTGGATTAGTGGGCAGAACCAAGTTGGAACTTGGTGGTGGTAACATATATTCAAATAGAAACTTTAAAAGTCGACACTTGCACATGTGTTAGTCAATATTAAGAATCGGGAAAGTCCGATGGACAGCATGTGCATTGAAAGGGAATCGAGTTAATAAATTTTGAATTGAAACGCGTAGTTGACGACAGCGTTAAAGAGTTCGAAGACGTCAACAAAGGTTATGCATGAATTAAGTTGGGTCAGGGGGTTGGTTTGGTGCCCAACCCGAAACCAAACCAACAATCCAAAATTAAAAACCGACCTAATCTAAATCAGCCAAGCATGGTAGATTTTATGTTGGGTTGGTTGAGTTTCAAAGATTCTAAACATTCGCATGAGTTCTCCACCACCACAAATACATCCTTATTATTGTCCATGAAAACTAAATATCCAATTGCAAGTCCCACCACCACCATAAATGATAAAGATTTCAGCATTAAAAGACATGATCGTCGAAGGTACCCAATCGTAGAGTCGAACTTGACTCCAAATAAAATCGCCTCGAAATATCTTGATGCAGCCCATTCGTAGGAAGACTAGCAAATAACGAGAAAAATAAGTAATTATGGAGGGTTGCGCGACCTATTGGATGATGACAGTGATTTTTAGGTTTTGACAAAACAGAGCTTGAAACGAAGGCAGTAGTCCTCCATGTATTGGTCGAAAACGAGGCCCAGATGAGAGAAATGACTAAGGTGCCGTTCTCTTTGGTATTTTCAAGCCGTTTTCTGTTTTCGATTTTTTAAAACAGTAAAAATGCGTTCTGTTTGGCGTTTTCGAAAACGAATTTTTTTAAAACGAGTTTAAATTTTACAAAGAAAACAGAAAATGGAGAAAAGTCATTTTAGTTGTTTTCAGCCAAAACCAATACAAAACTTCAAAAATGTGGAAAACGCGTTTTTTAACCAAATAATGTGGTAGCCTAGTTGGGGAGAATCTCGGATTTTAGAAGGTCACGAGTTCGGCACCATTTCACTGCGATTTTTTTTTTTTTTCCCACTCTCTCCTTCAGTCATGTTATTGCTCCTCCACATCCTCTCCTTTACCTCTGCCCCAAACTCTCCATTCTCTTCCATCTCCATCTCCATCTCCATCTCCATTTCCCCCCTCCTCAATCTTCATGCCTCTAAAAACCAACCTGCCCTAAAAAGCAATCTACAATCTCTATTTATCGAAACTGTATATGCCTCTATTGCTTGGAATCATTCCAGTTGGTATATAAGGATATGTAGGCTGCAAAGATTGACTATGGTGCAATTGGCTCATTCACAGTTGGTTTACAATTTGCCTGTAGAATGCTCATTCTTACATTTTGCAGTATACCGCTCTCCTCCAAGGCCTCTGCCTTATGATGCAGATCCAAGATATTTTCGCTTGCAACAGGACGGATTGGTCTCAAGGAGGGAGAAAGGCTCAAGTCATTTGCACGAGGAAACTGAACCGTTGAGAAAGATTTTTAATCTGATTATAATCAAATACACGTGAAATTAAAGGAATTGGACTGTGTAGTTTAGAGTAGAATTAAGATAGATAGATAATTCTTGATTTGGGATATTTGAGCATGTAAAGTTCTAATCTTTTTTTTTTCTTGTTTTGCCATGACATATAAATTTCTAATCGTATCTATGAAATTATGTTGTCAAATTTAATTTAGGTTGTGTTTTTTATATCTAGAAAAAAAATATTTCAATTATATCCGGAAAAAAATATTTCAAGATCAACCAACTTCAAAATTTATATGTTATTTAATATTATATTAACAATAAACTATTAAAATTTATTAAATAATAAAATATCTTGAATAAAATATTATTAAAAAATATTCTCAAATTTTCAAAGTAAACGCATTTTTCAGTTTTCTGTTTTGAGAAACAGTTTTTCAGAATGACAAAAAGAATGCATTTTCAGCAATTTCAAAACTAACACTCAAAACACAAAACACAAAACGAATTCAAAACTCAAAACACAAAACTGAAATACGAAGAGAACGCCACCTAAACTTTTGAATTGATTTTAAGAATTCATTATGTTTTGTAAATAAAATTTATATTTTTTTTATTAATTCAGTTAAGTTAGGTTGGGTTGAGCGGAGTTGGTTTGATTGGTTTTTAATAAGTAACTCGCACTCTTAAATTGTTTGTTACAGTACCATTCTCCACCACACATTCACAAAATAAAATATTCTACACACAAATAAATAAAGTTTCTTTACTTTTTAACAAGGTTCTAAAATGCGTAATGCGTGACAATATATTTCGATCGAGTATCAAGCATTATAAGAATATGCATGCTTATACGAAGCGTATACATAATTATGCGTTTTCCAATTTTAATATTTTAAACTAATAAATAAATAATGCATTTTTTGAATTTTTATACATATTCTTCAAATTTAAAAAAAAATTATAAATACTACAATTACTTCAAGTTTATAATTTTTCAAATTTTCAACAAAAATATATTGTTCAAAATTATAAATACTATAATTACTTGGTAATCAATTCCTACAATTAGATTAAACAAGAATATTGATTTTAAAAAATTCTAAATCTTGCCTAGTTTTTTATCGGATTCTAACTCAATCTCTTCTTCTTCATCCAAATCATTTTCCGTGTAATCCGATACGAAATCATTTTCATCGGGTTCGCTTATTTCAATAGAGCAACTCCAAAAACTATTTTTATGTTAATGCACAGATGAAAATTTATGCAAAAGCAAAACTCTAGAGATTGTTGTATATAATTGATAAGTTTAGGCGATTTGGGTCAATTTGATGTTTATTTGACTCAATTTTTTTTTTTTTTTTTTAAGTTATAAAAATGGGTTGAATTTTTTTATGTCAATTCGAACATATTTTTAATTACAAAAGCGTAAGCATTTTGGAGAATATACTTGCATATCCGGTCAACGAAATGAGTTAAACGCATTATCATATGCATACCTCATATGCGATGCGTTTCAAAAATGTATCGAGCATATGCGAACATTTTAAAACACTGTTTTTTAACGACACATTTTTCAAAAAAAATACTATTTAAAACTCTTTAATTTTCCAATTAATGGGTGACAAACAGTGTCGAAACGTCCTTAACTTTTTTTCAAAGGTACACTTATATTCTTAATTTTTTTAATCATAATAGTATATTTAACATTTCATTGACTAGCAAATATTGTCAATGATCATGGTTTTGTCCGAAAAATACTAATAAAGTGCTTTAATACGAGGGACAAATATTTAGTCTTAATTAATTAATTATTGCTTATTTAAAAAATGATCAGCATATAAGTCTGTATATTCTATCTTAACAAATTTTTTGATAGAAATCATCATCAGCGATAATTTGTGTAATTTGAAAATAAGGCGATGAAAAATTGAGGAGATAAAAGTATTAATGAACAAATATTTGCAAATGCGGCACAATTATTAAAAATGTGGTGTGAATATATTTTGTTTTAAAAAATTTCAATTTCTATCCTAATTTTATATTCATTATTTTTTTTTTGCTTATTTAAAAAATGACAGGCATATAAGCCTTTTTATTCTATCTTAATGAATTTTTTGATAGAAATCGTCGTCAGCGACAACTCGTGTAATTTGAAAATAAGAATGCGATGAAAAAATTGAGAACATAAAAGTATTAATGAGCAAAAATTTGCAAATGTGGCAAAGTTATTAGAAAATGTGGTGCGAATATATTTAGTTTTAAAATATTTCAATTTCCTTATCCATTTTCTTATTTACTAATTTTTAATATTTTTTTTCAAATGCAATTTAATTTAAAATATAAATCAAAATAATAAAATAAGAATCAAGGTGAGGACATGTTCTCCATCTTGCCTCAATTCTCGATAGGGCGGGGAATTTTCCTACCCCTACGTGAAGGGAGTGTAAAAAGAAATATTAGTCACTTGCTTATATTGGTCAATAGGCTTTATTTATCTTGAAGTGATCATTGAAATTTACTTTTTCTTTTAATTTGGTCATTCATTGAGACTCTTCTAAGATCTAAAGTATAATATAGTGTTTGATGAGAAGACTTTCTACTAATGTCACGCCAAGTGTTCTATCGAAAAGACAAACACAACAGTTAAATGATTGGTAAAAAAAAAAGACTTCACTTTAAGGAAAATCAAGTTTGGTAACAAATATGAAACTTCAATGTAACCCTCTAGACTCTAGTGACCAACAAAAGGGAATTTGAATTTAAATTTTAAGCCTAAATAATTAGGCAGTTATTAAGAACTTAATGGAGAAATTAAGTTATATTCATTCAATTCTATAAAGAGTCTGGTGGCAAGAATATTCCGCTTCACACGCTTAATCAGTTTTCATTTATTATTAATTGGACAGACAATGAACATTAATTAGTTATTTATTTTTAATTAATATAATATTTGGAATTCATTTTGCACGATAATTGGCAATACTATTTAAATTCGACTTTATTAGCATTTTCATTTAAAAGCGCCTGTCTTGTTCTCCATAGTCGTTGTCTAAGTTTTCAGGGCACCAAAATTTTTCCTCATATGAAGATTTCTCCACTGTCGTGAATCAACTTTATCTGTTTAACAAAGAAAAAAGGAAGTGCCGTTTTTTTGGAGGTTCGGAAGATTTTTTCAATTCTCTGATTATTATTACTTTTTTTTTCACAAAAAATAAATAAATAAATAAATTGTAGCATATGATTATTCCAAAAAAAATAAAAATGTCACTTGAGGGTAATTTTTAAACTTTAAGTAACATTACACGACTTCTTACATTCAGCAATTGTCTTTGCTTTTGAAGGGAATAAAAAAGTCAACGATGTCACCACCTAATTCGCCACGTTGTGAAATGGCTCGTCATCATGGACATGGGCTACATATGGGATCATACATGGGAGAATTGGATCGAGTATCACAAAATCAGCAACTGCATAATATAGAACACATAGAATCCAGGACATGGAGGATTAACTTTGGAGGCAACGAGAACTATGAATATGGTCCTCTAGCATATAGAGGCTATTCTCCAAGGCATCCTCCACCTTCCATGCACACAGGTGGAAGGTCGTTTCCTCATATGCTTCCAAGGCCACCAGGCCCACCACCACAACTCGATATTCATCCACCAAATCACCACCATGGTCCCCCAGGGCCACCGTCCCCACCATGTTTCCCTCCATCAAGTCACCGCCATGGAAATCCGGGGCCAACATCGAGAGTAGGCCTTCGTCCACCAGATCACCATCATTGTCCTCCACGGCCGTTGTCCCCGCCATGTCTCCTTCAATGGGATGATCTTCCAGTGCCAACACCACGACTAGGCCTACCTCCAACGAATCTCCCCCATAGTTCCATAGGACCGACACCACCTCCACCAGCAGCTCATCAGTACTCACCTGTCAATTGCTATGGCTACTCGAGTCATGAAAATCCAAATGACTGCAAAACGATGTGAGATGATGCAGTAAAAGTTATTACAATGCTTTAGGTTCTTGATAAATGATCATTCTTTCTTTAGTTTTAGTTCCATTCTTTGTTCCAATTCATGATTCGTTAGGTGTAATTTACTGCTTTCTCAAACTTTGCTTCATCCATCCACAATAAGATTCTTTTGGCTTTTAAAAAGTATATTCTTTTCGGATTCATTAATTGGAATTGAAATCCATAAGTTATGTGAGTAATTAATAACAAAAGCAAAGAATTGTAATCAATAACACATGTACATAAAATTGCAAAGAAAAGTGTGTTGGGTAACTTCTAATTTTTAGCTCGCGGGCTACACCATCTCTGGACACCACTATGTACAAGTAGATAAATTCTAACTCTAATAGAAAATGTTAACGAGGACAGTTCCCCCAACCCCTTCGCAGTAGAGAAAAGAACAAATACGCCTTTTGATCTATTTCCTTAGTTGAAACTCAACAACTTCTTGGAACAGATTTAGAGGGCTCCATCATCCTCGAGGCCAAGTAGAACCTCATATCCATTAAATAGATAGAAATACGAGGAATCTTAGCCCCTTGAATTGAGGAGCAGAAGTTGTATTGAGTGATCATCTTGGATCGAATTTCCATAGGATTGATGTCAATTGGTGGATATTTTGGGGGTATCATATTTCATGAAAATGTTTCCAAATGGCCACGTAACAAAGTGCAAAGTGAAATTTTGTTAAGAAACTTTCACATTTGTTGCAGTAGTGTCCCTATGTACGTAGTGGTTAGTCGATTTAACAATATTGTTAACACGTGACATGTTTGCTGCTAAGACAAATGAAATTGGTTAGCTGACAAAAATATATGTTGAATTTAGAAAAAGAAAAAAAAAAAAAGGGAAGAAAAACGTACCCCAACAGTCAACATAGTGACCATATTTTCTAAAACATATTTTATTAGAAGAAAAAATCATCTGCATTTTCAGGATTATAAATGTCTGTCGTCATATAAACCTTAAATCTCAAATGTGAAACTACTTTTCTAAATCAATGATATTTCATTTGAACCCTAACGATAACTTATCCTACCTCGACTTCAAATTTGAGCACTGTGTCACAAATACTTGAAATCCATATGACCAAAGTGCTTGAAAATAATAACATGAACGTGAACTAATACGCATTCATATTGAGGAGGCTCGAGTAAGTGGCTACTATGCACCTTCACATGAATAGACTTTGAAAATTTCAACACATTATGGGTACCTTTTGCCACCAAATTCGATGGACACAAAATCGACTATACACTATGTACATAGTGACCTAATTGAAATAATGTGAAAGTTTGGCGACTAGACAAATCCAATTTGAAAAGTCCTCCCTTGCAAGGAGACTATGCAATGAACCACGAATCATTACATTTGAAATACCACAAATGGAGACGCATTTATTACTGGTGTAGCTGGTTCCCTGAGAAGACGTCAAGTCTCCCTGATAATTCCTTGAGGCAAATTGCTGTTACAATGAACTGAATTATTGGATGGGGAAACGTCTTTTTATTTAATTTTCTCTCTTCTCTCTCTCTCTCTCTCTCAAAGAAAAATTGAAAGTGCTTCGTATGGAATATATGTTGATTAAGAAACTTCAATTCGCTTGTTATGCTTATGCTGTTATGAATCTTGTTAAGGGTCTATGGAGACCCACCACTTCACCGGCCACGCAACAAACGAACTGAATTTACACGGATGAAGTGAATGAGCGACTTCGAATTGAAGCACTGATTTCGCTTATCCGAACTGAACGTGTCTTCACTTACAGTAGAATCAAATTCATCCGCACTTCACAGCGGATGCAAAGGCCCGCACTCCGCATCTACGACGCTCATGAACCTACCCGGCCTCTTCTCTGTCAAGATCTTTTGTACAAAGATCTTTCCAAAGCCAAATCTCCGACTGATTAATAGGACGTGTGACAGAGTTCAAATGGTCAATTTAGCCGCATTCGTCATAACATTTAATATCCGTCAACCTATTGATTGACAAGCTGATACCTAGAATGGGACGACCCGAAAGAATCTGAGGCCACGTGTCTCCTCATCCAACGATTCTCCTCTTCTCATCCTTAGTGTAAATATCTCAATTTAGTGCTAGAAGGAGGACTTTTGATTTTGGATCCCCACAAGCAACATAAGATATTCTCCCTTTTTTATATACACACTTTGTTACTTTCTTGTATTTTCTAACCACCGGTGACCTTTTTCGATGAACTAAAAAATTGACATGATCGTCGGAGTGCTCGCGGCCGCCTCCACCCATACCGGGAAAGGGCCACGAGTAACTAACGACTTGCTACCATGCGCAAGAAGAAGTGCACTAGAAGACTTATTTGTTGACTGCTCGGAAGTCCATTTTTTTATGTCAACAAATCTTATGATTTACATATAGATTAATTGTGGTGAGATTTTCTGATATAAGATGAATATTTGTTTAATTGCTTTAATTTCAGATGCATGTACTTGGGAAAATCTACACGGCGTTCAAATTTCTCTAATTAAGAGAAATTAACGCGGATAATCACTGAATGACTGCGTTATTCAATGTTCAGATGTCTATATTTCAGTAATGTGAGTTAACCTTGCACTTTTTGTATTTCACTTCACGAAACTGTGTTCAAATTCATTTCATGTTTTCTCTATTTATTATCGCTTCTTTCTTGGAGAGATATATTTGCAAAAATCCAATTAGTTTATGTGGATTTATTTGTGAATAGATTTGTAATATTAGAAGATTGAGTAGATCTTTTCAATGTCTAGACATTTTACAATGAATAAGAATAAAATTCTTTGACCATAAGAATATAAGGGGTTACCAGCTAATATTTTAGAGATTTTAAAATAAAGAATAACACTATTCATAATGAAAACTTTATATAGTCGTCTTATGTGACATACACATAATAAAGATTATTATTTGATGCATGATACAATAAAAAACTACCATATTATTGCATTAAATAACAAGTTGTATACACAACTATCGGTAGTCTTAACTATTAATAACATTACTCTAAAATTAAACCCTCTCACCTGTATGGCCCCTGTAGGAATAGTGCTCTTGTAGTAGAGAGTAGGGTTGTAAGCAAAAATCGTCAAATCGAAAAATCAAATTGAAACCGTATTTTGAAAACTGTCGATTTGGTGCCACGTGAACTCGTCAACGAAATGGTTTTGAACCAGTTTAGTTTAGGGTTGAGAAATTTTTATTGATATTTAAAACCAAATTGGACCGACGACAAAATATATAAAAATTTAAAATTTTAAAAAAATGAAATTTTCTAAATTGTAACTTGTAAGATTTTTGTGTTGGACTTTTATTTATTTTTAAATGAGGTTCATATATTCCATATGCTCTTAAACTGAAAGTCTGAAACGATTTATCAAGCAATTCCACGTGGTATTCCATATAAATTATTATCACCAAACAATCATCAATTTATATAAATTGCATAGTACTCCAATGATTAAACAAACTTCAGTCAAAATCAAAATCATACATTGAATTGGACATCCTTTAAAAAATTATTGCAACTTCTGCTTTGTCGATTATAATTTGTAGAAATTTAGATGAAATTTTTTGATCGGATCAATAAATATGTAATCAAAGTGAAAATAAAATAAAAATTTCGCATCTTAGAAATGAAATTATGTATTGTAAATAAATTTATTAAGATATACATTTACTCAATATTCTAATTTGGTTTGAGAATCAGTTAATCAAAGAATTATAAGAAGAGAGAATAAAATAATCAAAGATAAGAAGGAAATTGTTGGGGTCTAAAATGAAAAAGGAACCCTATTATTTTTTATAAAAGTGATTGAAGATTGAATCATATATTTTACCAAAAAAATAAAAAAAATTCTACGAGAACCGTTTGGTTCCTGACGATTCCCATACTAGAACCGAAACTGAACCGTAACCGGTTGGTTCTTAATAATTTGTCCTAAAATCAAATTATTTTTTTAAAAGATCCGGAACCGAATCAACCGATTCTAAATGGTTCCGATTCGATTCCATCGGTTCTGGAAAAAAAATGTCCATTTCTAAATTAATAGGATAAAAGTAAACATGTAAAAAAATATACAGCGAAATCGAAGATTTAAAATCGGACGACGGGCAAAAATAATATACCACAAAATCGGCGGTTTAAAATCGGATCAAACCGTTAGACTTAGGTTTGAATTTTTTTTTTTAAACCATTCAAAATAGTTTGGTTTAGGTTTGAGTTTTTCTCAAACTGATGTAAATGATTTGATTTGAAAATCTGTCAAAAATCGATGAAATCGGACCACTTTCGTAAAAAAGTGATTGTTTCAGAGCTTAGTGGCTTCCGACACAGTAATCAAGACCAGCTTCTGCAAATGCTTGTTTCTCAGAGGTCGACCCACGTGAAGTCACTCCTACAATCATGTTGTTGACCCCCATGGATCGAAGCTTTTGTGTAGCCTATTAAACAAAGAATAGTGAAAATCATTTCACAATAAAGATGAGTTAATGAGATATTGTTCCGAGTAAATTATTATTATATGTGGAATAACAATTGTTGAAAGATATTAATATGAACGTACTGCAAAATCCAGCGTAAAGATATGATAATAATAGTACATTTAAAAACATGAAAAAGCATGTTTTATTTAGCACCAGAATAAAAGGAATAGTATTTAAAATAGCAATTATCAAAAGAATTATATTTTAATTGAAGGTTAGGCTTCAAATTTCTCTCAGTAGAGATTTTACCTATAAAATATGTTGCAGTTGTTAATATTTTGGAAAAAATGCATTCTTGAATTTACGCTTTTTAAAAGTTTATCTAACCTTAGGTCCGTCCATGACTGGCATTTCTATATCCATAAGAATAAGATCAAAATGTTTTCCAGAGATATAAAGATCAACATCTTCTTTTCCATTTTCAACCATTGATAGATTCATCTCTCAAACTCCTTCAGAAATAGTGTATCTTTCAACCACATTTGCCCGTGCAATCTTCATTGGCTTTCGACATTTATTTGAGCGATGTTAGACTTTTCCACAATTGTACCGGTTGCCTTTAAATTTCTTGTCATTCTTGGAATTGTCTCTTCTTGATGCAATATTAGAGATCTTACGTTTCTTGTGAACAACATTCGTACCAGTTTCAACAGAGTTTGCTCCAAGTTAAACAATAGACTTTCTTTCAGTGTTCATATTGTCTTCCTCAATCCTCAAATGGACTATCAATTCCTCCAAATTCATTTCTTTTTGTTTGTACTTGAGATAATTTTTTAAATCTCTCCACATAGGACGAAGTTTCTCAATGATGGCTAAAACTTGAAAGGATTCGCTCAATTTTATCTTTTCTGAATGTATGTCTTAAAGTAGAATTCGAAGTTCTTGTACTTGACTTATCACAGTTTTGGAATTTACTATTTTGTAGTCTAAAAACTTTCCGACAATAAACTTCTTTGTTTTGGCATCCTCGGTCTTATATTTTTTCTCCAATGAATCCCATAGATCTTTGGTAGAGTCCTTCGAACGATACACTCCATAAAGTATATTGTCCAATCCATTTAGAATATAGTTTTTGCAATGGAAATTCAAGTATTTCCATACATCCAATGCAATAATCGTCTCACGATTATTTTCTTCTTCTCGTACAACCAGAGTGATTTTTTTTCAAGAACTTTGACAAATTCAAAATAGTAAGATAGAATAACATCTATTGTTGTCATCTTTTGAAATCCACTCCTCCGATTTTTTTCGATTTTTCCTTATGTGGGATATGAGAGTTTGATATTAGAATAGCCAGAGGCAGAACCACATGGTTTGTGCATTCGTTGCTTGACTTGGAGCAGTCTCAACGATATTTATTTATGTTACACAAACAGAAGTTCAATACACTAAATGAAAGAACGGAACAACCCGCGAAAGCTTATTACAGATACAAAGAAAAATGGTTTGTTTTCCAACAAACAATCAAGATATTTTGTCTTTAAGATTGTTGGTGATGTTAATGGGAAATGGTTGTTTGTCAAAATGTAGAACACTGGTTAAGTTTAATTCGTATGAGTGTAATTGAACTCTATGAAAATAAGAAAGGAAAAGGAAGAAGAAGAAGAAGAAGAATGAAAAAGTACTAAGAAAATAGATCCGAGTCAAATGATTGATACTGTTTCCTTAAGACAAAATTGCCCCATAACAGTGTTAACAGATTATGGCACTTGTCTCCCATTATACAACAGATTCAACTTGTGGTAGAAATACTTTAAACCATAAGCAATAGCGAACTTTGAACGAAATACTTTTCTCTACAAGAAAATTGATATTGGAATGATTTTTGGAGATATTTTGCAAGAGTTTTGATATAATGTTCAATGCAAATGATATGAAAATCCATAATGGACTTTCAAAGGGTTGTCCAAAGGATCCTATTTATAGAAGATGAGAGGTTGTGAGTGAAATAACACGTCACAAACTCCACAACTTTAAGAAGGGAAGCATCCCTTGTTGTCGCTGGCCTTTCGCTCGAGCGTCAACATCATATTTTCAACAGAAACTTTTCACCCGTTTATCGTTCACCTATCGCTCGAGCGACAAATTTCCTATCCAATTTTTGCTCTTTTCTTTCCAATTTTGGACTGTGAGTTCTCATTCATCCAGAATTAGTTTTGAAATTTCAAATATACCATGACGATTTACTTAACGAGTAGAACAAGTTAGTCTATTTACATTTATAATTTGACTATCGAACCATGTTCGAATATTTGATCGACATCGACAAAAAGTCACTTTTCACATTTAATACTTTAACCAAAAATTTCAATTTTAAACCAAATTCCAACATCTATTTCTTAAAGGCAATTCTTCTGCTACCCCACACCTCAATTCCCAAACTGTATCACCCAATTTGTGTTCCCTATAAACTGGCATGCCATGGACAACTCATTTTCTTAGTTCCATTTCTCACATTTAGTCACATGGCTGTCACTTTTGTTTTGAGATGGCGAAAGTGGTACTAGCCCATTGAGACGGCCACCATTTGATCTAAATGTCCCTCGTGTTTAATTAGTATCCTTGCAAACTCACAGATACTACAAGATGCGAATGTCTAATTTCATAGAAGGGTAGTAAAGAACATAGCACAAATCATGTAGTGTGGGACAAAACAAATTGTCACATCAATTGAGCAATAGAACATGATAAGATTTATAAACCAAGAGACGTGGACATCTATCTAGTCAAGAATAGATAATAGTAGTGTGTCACTCTTTGTCACGCTATCATCGTTATTCACGTCCTATTGTAGTGTTGTACTAGTTCTTAAAATTTCCCTAAATTCTTAAAACTCCAAAAAAAAATGGTAGAAATCATCACGTTTGAAGAGCCAAAATAAAAATAAAATAAAATTTTAAATTTAAAGTTGACTTGTATTCTTGCCAGTTTGCAGTCACCAGGCATGACAGAATATAGATCTTCTCACTTATTTTAAAAATAAGTAGTTATTTAAGAAACATAACAACATGGAACTGAGATTAATAAACAAGACGGTGGACAAAATCTGAGGATTAGATGAACAACTGCTTATAATTTATGCATCCAAGCAGACACAGAAACAAATTGATCAGTTTCAAAAACCTATTTTATTAATACCAAGAAACTTAAAACTTGGATTCTTAACCTAATCTTTTTCCTTCTTCTGGGCTGTTCTTAATACAGTTATTATGCTATAATTTTCAACTTATAATTGTTTTTTATTTGTATTTTTTTATGTTGCATTGAAATGGGATTTGTCGATGTGACAACATATTGTCTATATGTTTCCCTATCAAAACAGCGAGAAAATTGGTTATGTGTTTTCTGTACTATCAATTAATTAATCCTTCTTTAATTACACAGTTTATTCTAACAAATTTAATTTATGATTGTCTCCTGTTAATGTCTTCTTTTCTGGTACTTATATTATTAAATAATGATGAATGCTTGGAAATTGTTGCAGATAATAGAAGCGTATGTTTTCCTTGTTTTCACATATGTATAGATTTATCGAAGAAGCAAATGTTTATTGTTGACTTGAAACGAGTTTAAATTTTCAAAATTTTATTGACGTGAAAGATATTTTGTTTTATCACTATTTTTGTCACTATCAATCAATATAACATTTTCACTCTTGATGTCCGGATTTTGTCCAATCATTTAATCACCAAAGTTGGAGTCATTCATGAATTTATGGGATGCTTGTGAATTAAATCACATGTAAATGGATATATTCGAACTTATGTAAATACGTTTATTAGACTATTTGTATATATTCTGAAAGAAAAGGGTTAATTTTGGGAGATGCTCGAAGTCGACTAGGGCAATAGGACATTTATAGCACTTTCATCGAATCGTTGAAGAATGATTTTTTTTGTTCAAGAATATAATTATTACATGAATAGAGGTGAAAATTACCCTAGAAAATTAACCCAAAGGAAATCATCATTGGTTACCTCCCTTTGTTTATTCATTTTTCTTGATCTTCACTACTAGGTTTTAGGCTAAGATTCTGGATGTCTAAATTCAAAATTTATCTTATGAAATAACAAAGAGAAACATCGGAAGATGCTAAATCTAGTACAAATCCCACAAAATCTCCTAACTAGGATTACCAAATAGTGGTGTAAATGTGCTAGAATAAAGTCACTTGATCAAATTGAAAAATAAAGAGTGAAATAGAGAGTGAAGAGACAGATTGATGTGTCAAAAAATGATTGAGTGTTTTTTTTTTTTTTTAAATTTTTTTCAGATTATCCAATCATACGTTGACACGTGTCTCATCTGGATTTGAGTTTGAATGTGTAGCATGATTGATTATGCTAATATATCGTGTGTAACTAGTGTTCAATAGGAAGCTTAGTTTTATCGACTTCATTTTCTAGGTTTTAGCCTTAAGTATATTAGATACTTGATATTTTTTGTCGAGTAAATTTTTTAAGAGCTATGGACTCAAATGTAACAACATGAATGTATCCAATTTATTGATTATTGTGTTCAACGTCGTAAAATTTATAGTCTATCAGAAATGCCAAAATATCTCATTTATCTGCCCCTTACATTACTGTTGTTTCCAATATATAAATCAGGATTACTACATTCTGCTGAAGACATGAATAATAATGAAACATATAAACTATCATTTATTTATTGGACATTCTTTGGACACGCTTTCATGGTTTGTCAACTGTGTCCCATAGATGTATATTGTACTGAACAAATCTTTTGCCCCATTCCTCTGTGTTGTAAATAAACTCCACACCCACGTACATGCACAAAACCTTTGCAAAAGATTTTTAATTTCGATTATATATAGAGGCTATTTGACATGGTTTCTGTTTATTATATAACTTTTATTGATTAAATTACTCACGATCAGCTTTCTTTAAAAGTTCTTCTAGTCAAACAAAATATTTTTAGAAAATTATTTAAACTTGTTAAAAAGTAATTTCTTAGTTCTATAATTAACTTTTGAATTTTCAGAAAGCTTTTCTAACATGTCCATATTCATTGACACTACAATATATTAAAGAATATTGGACCTTGCTTGAGGTACATAATGATGTCCATACTCTCATATGGGTGTGAGGTCCATTCATGGACCCTACACTCGAGTCTCACACCCATATGAGGGTATGAATACCATTATGTACCAAATATTATGTACAAGTAGTTTTATCCATTGGACTTTGCTTGGGGTACATAATGGTGTCCACACCCTCACATGGGTGTAAGGTTCATTCATAGACCCCACACTCGGGGCCCCCACCCATGTGAGGTATGAATATCAATATGTACCAAATATTATGTAGAAGTAGCTTTATCCAAGAATGTTATTATAAAGAGTATTCCACTCATGATCGTAAAATATTGATTGTTTCTAACTTCAAGTATTGCACAAACATAATTGGTGAAAAATAATGTAAATGAAATAGGGTTAATTTCAGAAATGATCACTGAAATTACAGGAAAATTACAAAATGGTGACTGAAGTTCAAAACTTTCAGTAACGATCACTGAAGTTTCGGGCGCTTTAAAAAACGGTCACTGAAGTTTGGAAAACTTTCACAAACGGTCACTGAGTTACAAACAAATTTTCAGTTTTTTTGTGACTTTCGCGGCAACTTTTTTGCCACTTCCAAACACCGAAATCGCCAAATTTTGATACCGTTGGAAAGTTCACAATGTTCTCTTCAATTACCACCCAAAATTTTCTCGTAACTCCAAGGGATTCGGCCGAAAAATTGCCGCAAATGTCGCCCAAAAAATCCGAAAATCTGGGCAGATTTTCAGATTTTTTTTGGGCGACTTTTGCGACAATTTTTCGCGCGACTTCCGACCACCAAAATCGTCGGATTTTGATATCGTTGGAAAGCTGACAATGTCCTCTTCAATTACCATCCAAAATCTCCCCTCAACTCCAAAGCATTCGATCGAAATAAGCCCACAAAGTTAGCATCCCGAATCTGGGCAGATTTTCGCCTTTTGGGTAACTTTGTGGGCTTATTCTGGTCGAATGCTTTGAAGTTGGGGGGAGATTTTGGATGATAATTGAAGATGACATTATCAGCTTTCCAAAGGTATCAAAATTTGGCGATTTTGGTGTTCGAAAGTCGCCGAAAAATTGCTCCAAAAGTCGCCCAAAAAATCTGAAAATCTGGGATTTTTAGATTTTTTGGGTGACTTTTGCGGCAATTTTTCGGTCGAATCCCTTGGATTTAGGGGAATATTTTGGATGATAATTGAAGAGGACATTATGGGTTTTCCAACGGTATCAAAATTTGTCGATTTCGGTGGTCGAAAGTGGCCGAAAAGTTGCCGCAAAAGTATTTGTAACTCAGTGATCGTTTCTGCAAGTTTTTCAAACTGTAGTGACCGTTACTGAAAGTTTTAAACTCCAGTGACCATTTTATAATTTTTCTGTAACTTCAGTGATCATTTCTGAAATTAATCCAAATGAAATATCTTAGTAGATTGAAATTGAATAAATGAATAATGATATTTTGACATACCTTTTTGGGTCCTTTTTGCCAATTATTTTGTTGTTTGATAAGACTTAAAAAAAATAAAAATGAGTGGGAATTGGGATATGATATGTTTATATCAAATGGACCCTTGAGAGTCGATCCAACTGTACTGTCCCTTTTTGCTTCCCTTCTTCAAGACATTTCATGAATCTTTTTGTCTTCTTCGGACTAGTGTTTAATGTGATGCCACGGTATTTGTTTCGATACTAATGAGTAGTAGTAAAAACATTTTTATCTGAAATTATATTAATTTATAAATTGTATCCAAATACCGATTAAATTGAACAGTAAAATAAATAAATTTTTTATATTATTTAGAGCATGTTCGGGCTTTTTTTTTTTTTTTTTTTTTTTTTTTTTACCTAAAAATGTATTTTAGAATAGTAGATTGATAGAGAATATGTGGTTGACAATATAAATTTTTTTTTTTTTGAATATAATATTATTTTATTAAAAAATGTGTGATTAAAAAAAAATAAAATATATATATATTTTTAAAAATAATGTAAATCAAACAAATGCCATTTTGTTCCTCGCACGAGCCTTGCTAAATATTTTATTATCGACTTGTATTGTCCTCGTTTTCCCTCGTGCACTTTTTAATCCAGTGGGCGACTTTTACTATAGATAGACCAAGCATTTTGAAATCCAAACTAGAGTGCATTTCATGTGGTTATTACCATTACAATTTTTATTTGATATATTATATTTTAATTATGATTAAATGTTTCAATCTTTCTTCATTATAGCAATTATTTCTTTTAACTTTTTTTTTTCGAATTTTTATCTTCAATATTTTATTAATTAGTAAGTCTCGTACATGATGATGATTTATATTAAAAAAATTTATTTTCATGCTTTGAAATAAGAGAAACACATTTTTCTCCCACTTTTTATTTATTTATTTTTATAAAATATGATAAAAAATATGTTGTTTTACGTCATTTCAATGGAGTTTTGGACATGGAACTATTATTAAATGCAAAATGTTTTAACTAAAGAAAATTTTTAGGATAAGGATGACATGAAAAATATTTAGAGATGTAAATACTATAATAAACAAAGATTAAGAACTTTAATTACAATTAAAATGTGGTGCAAAAAAAAATGGTATGAATATAATCACCTTTCATTATATTAGAATTAGATTTAATTACTGTTTGACCCTTATTTTTAAAATTCATGTTTTCTCAAACTCATCAAACATTTATGAGATTTACAATTTTTATTAAATTAAAATTTACTAAAAATAAGGTTGTCATCTAAATGGACTTCATACACGTACATCAAGGTGTCCATGTCCACGTTGTCAACGCCCTCGCACGGAGGGAGGTTCATTTCGAATAAAATATAATTTATCTGAAATGGATCCCCTTTTATGTAAGAAGGATGAACATCGTTGTGAACACCACATTATGTATAAATAGTATATTTTAATTTAAAATTGTCCAATGCAGGTAAATTTCTCAACCAGTTTGGGTGAAAAAATGTATAGAAAATTGCGTTGCGTGATGCTATTCTACTGATCAAACTTTCACATAGCTTTTGGGCAAACTTTTGATATGCGTAGAATGGCCCGCCCTTTGAGGGTTTTTTTTTTTTTTTTTTTTTTAAATTTTGAATTACACACTAACATTAATCGAATCAAATTAGAAGCCCACATGCCCTCCGGAGCACATTCAAGTTGGCAAAGAATGGGCATTGCGGGACTTGCAATCTCAGTGTGGAGAGTTCGATTCTTGAGAGGAGTAGCCAAGTGATGTAATAACCATTTGTTAGTTGGAGTAGTTTGATGATGTAATAATCATGGAGTAGACTTCTTTGGGGCCAGAAGTATAAAGGGTGTACGGACCCTAATCAACTTGGACATAACCCGCGATTTACCTCCGACAGTTACTGAGAGGTCAGTGGCTGGTGGTCCAGGATATAGTCTGGCGTAAGTTGGAAAATTTGGATATCAAAAAAAAAAAAAAAATTAGAAGCCCACATGCTCTCCAGGGCAATATTGACATTTCACTTTAAAACCACTGTTTTCACACTCCAGGTCCAACACGCGCACTGTATATTCTGTCGGAAGCTTTAGCAGATAAGCAACACCCTTCCCTTTCCACACGTGACGAAACTACAGACCTACATTTTGCGCACGTATCTGCTACGTCAGCAAAGCATAACACGTGTGGCTCAGTTTCCTTGGTGTCAACGGCGAAATAGTATTTGATTTTTTTTTTTTTTGAAATGATCCCTTTTAATTATAAAAAATAAAAAATATTCATAACTAAATTTATATTGGTTAAAAATGTTTTGACGGACCATATAATTACTTTGACTTCTTAAGAATAAGCATTAACCATCTTTATATGTTCTAATTTCGATTTATGTTATTTTCATTCTTTCAATAAATAAAAAACTTGAGAAAATAAAAGGATATTGAGTAGAAAAGAATAGAAATAAGAAATTAATTATACAATAAGCAACTCTTATCATCTCTGTTGTCGCATCTTGATTCTCGCATTTCTTTTCAAAATCCTTTCCCTACCTTTTTTCCTAAGCATTAATATGCGTGAGCATCTCTTGTATAAATAGAGATGCTTTAAAAGAGCACGAAATTAGACTTGACGATACAATATGAAGGACGGACAAAATAAAAAAGAAGAGTGTAACTTTGTAGTAGTGAGGTTAAGAAGTACCACATCATGGATAGAAATAAGACAATTGTTTACACAATATAAGGGAGAAAATTTTAAATTACTGATCTATTTTCCATTTTATTCTGTTAGTTATTGCTTGTTTTGTTTTAAAAATAATTGAATTTTTTATCAAAATCACTAAAACTTTGGTGTGTTTGAAGAAAAAAAATAATGGGAAATTTAAAAAAAAAAGAAGGAACAATTGAATGATTTTTATCAAAAATATGTGGTTACTAGAAGAATAAAAATGAAAATGATTGAGTCAAAAAAAACATTGTCAAATACCTTCTATATTCTAACCATTTTCTTATTTACCCCAAAAAATCTAATTACTGCCATTCGTACCCTCGACCATTTGAGTAGACCAGTCCAGCATATTTCTAACTCCAGCCCTTCCCTCTCTCTTTCTCTCTGTGTCTCTCTCTCAAACCATAAATTCAGACGTAGGCTGTAAACAGTGGCCATATTATTTCTAGCTAACATCTCTTCTTCTTTCTCTGACGGTACGGAACCCGAAATTCCTTTTACACAGAAAAGCTCATATCGCCATTTGCTTCCACAAAGCTCTGTTAGGTTTAAGCCAGATTCTTGAGTTTTCACATTTTGACTTTGTTCTTGATTCTTATTTGCTTTTCATTCTTCTCATTTGATTTACCATTTCTCGTATCTGATTCGACAGGAGAAAGTAATAGAATACCCCAAAAGCTGAAATCCATTGTTTTCAAATCATTTCCCAAGGAATTTTCAACTGGTATCTTCCGTTCATCTTTCGCAAAAATTTCCACTCTTTTACACGAAATTGTTTGTAAAATGTTAGTCTTTGATAGAAACTCCAACGACTTGATTTTAGAAGGTTTTAGTTCCAGCAAAACCTCCATGAGTAGTGACACGACCATTAGTAATTGCACTAGTTTTAGCCGATTGTCTTTGGAGCTGCCGACTAGCTCGCCGGAAAATCTGCATACACTGAAACCCCACCGATCATCGGACTACTCACTCCAAGCCATTCGCTCAAAGACGAGCTTGAGCTTCCGGGACTTCAGTTTGGTCCGTCAGATCGGCAGTGGAGACATTGGCAAAGTATATCTCTGCCGCCTCCGCAGCACGGCGGAGGAGGGGCGGCTCTACGCCATGAAGGTAGTCGATAATGAAGTTTTAGCATTGAAGAAAAAATTCCAGAGAGCTGAAACAGAAAGAAACATCATGAGAATGCTGGACCATCCATTTTTGCCTACTCTTTATGCTGAATTTGAAGCCTCCCATTTTTCTTGTGTTGTAATGGAGTACTGTTCCGGAGGTGATTTGCATTCCCTTAGGCACAAACAGCCTCAAAAACGCTTCTCTCTCACCTCGGCTAGGTATTTTTCTCTCTCTACGTTTCTTTAACAGAGAGATTATTCTTTAGTTTAGAAAAGCTGATTATTATTTTTTTGAAGGGCTAAATTAACTGAAACTTGTCTATCAAATACAGTTTTCTTCCTCTGGTATGATTCTCTGTGTTCTTTGTTTCTTCTGCCTAAAAAGACCCTTCATAGAATTTCTTGGTTTAAATAAATTAATCTGTTTTTATTTGAAAAATTGTCCAATTCTGTCGCAAATTTCCATCAATGACACTTTTATCTTTCTGGGTTTTTCTTGTTTTTGTGACTTTATTATCTGAAACGAAATTTACCATATCAGGGTTCTTCCTCTTATCTCCGTAAACAAGCCATCAGAACATATTTCTCTGTTTCCCATAAAATTTTTAACCTTGATAACGTTAGATCGTTATTAAATATGGTACTGAATATTATCATTTTTTGGTAAATTTTTCCAGGTTTTATGCAGCTGAGGTATTGGTAGCACTGGAATACCTCCACATGTTGGGAATCATCTACAGGGACTTAAAGCCAGAAAATGTGTTGGTTAGATCGGACGGTCACATTATGCTTACTGATTTTGATCTTTCCCTTTGCTCAGATTCAATCCCAGCCATAGAATCGCCTGTCTTTTCATCCGATGACCCACTGTCATCGCCAACAGCCCGTAGACTAACACCGTTTTCCTGCATTTCCGACCGGCTGTTCCGGCCAAAGAAGATCCAGTCATTCTCCAACAACCGGTTGTTCGTGGCGGAGCCGGTTGCCGCCCGGTCTTGTTCCTTCGTTGGAACCCACGAGTATGTGGCGCCTGAAGTTGCCTCCGGTAGGTCCCATGGCAATGCCGTGGATTGGTGGGCCCTTGGGATCTTTATTTATGAAATGATTTACGGAAGGACCCCATTTGCTGGTGTATCGAATTCGGCCACACTGCGTGACATTGTAAAAAAGCCGCTAACTTTCCCCACCGCCGCGCCATGCAGTGTGAGTGAAATACACTCTCGGGATTTGATATCCCAGTTACTTAACAAGGACCCGAATAGGAGACTCGGGTCGAAACGCGGGGCGGCTGATATCAAGACCCACCCGTTTTTTAAGGACCTAAATTTCGCCCTAATTCGATCCGTAACGCCACCGGGTTTACTGGGAGTCCGTAAACAAAGAACGATGACATCAGTATATGAGAAGAATTTGAGGCAACAAACGGCACCGTTTGACATCTTCTAATTGACGATTTGATATTTTATGCTATCAGAGAGCCTGGATGACCATCATATGGTGATATTTTCTCGTAGATTTTGTGGGTACGAGGGCTTAGTATCTAGCCAGTTATATTGTTATTGTTTATTATCTCTAGGGGGAAAAAGGAGTACATATTATGCGGCAATATAAGTTTCGGCATTATTGTTTCATCATTTAATAATGTTCCGGCAAATTATGACTAACCTTTTTAAGTATTTTTTGTAATTGACGAAAAATTTTGTGGACTAGGGAATATGTTGAATAGATGAGATAGTCTAGCAAATTGAAACATCTTAGAGAATAACCTAAAATTTGTGAAAATGGAGACCACAAATATTGTCTCCTACATGACAGAAGTTCAAGTCCAAAATATCACTAATTTACGTTTTGTCAAGAGTAGCATAAAACACTTTTGAATGTCATAACCGTTTCATAAAGTTAAATACTTACGAACCATTGAAATGACGTAATAACATAAGGGATGAAAATAATCCATATGGTAGCAAATTTAACTAAAAGATGGATTAGAATCATTGAAATAACGTATTAACATAAGGGACGGAAAGAATCCATATAATAGCGAATTTAACCCACGTTTCATAGGTCAATTTAATCGCTTAATACTGATATCTAGATTCAATCTTAGCACCAAAGTGTAATTATATTAAGGGCTTGTTTGATACCCATTTTGTTAGAGAAAATGCATTTTTTGGGTTGATGTGATGGTGAATATGTGGTTGAAAAAGAAGGAAAAATTATTGATGTGATGGAAAAAATTATTTTATTGAAGAATGTGTGGTTGAAAATGAAAATGAAAATGATAATGAGAATGAAAATGAGAATGGGTACCAAACAGGGGCTAAGTATAAGCCCCATTTGACCCTCATTATTTCAAATTTTAATGGGTGAAATATTATTATTATTATTTTTAAATGAGTGGTTGTAAAAGAATGAAAAAATTTCAATTTAAGTGTAATATTTATTTTATGGAATATTGTGTGGTTGAAAATATGAGAGAAAAATAAAATTTAATTTAATGGGGACCAAACGATACAATAAATTCATAAGTTATATTTAACAAATTTTGAATAATTGAGGACTAAAATGGGGAATTCACACAATCTCGAAAATGTACCAATTCTTTCGAAAATCAAGTACCTTTTTGGATCCGGCTTATTTCATCTTCCAAGTTGGGTTGGGTTGGGTTGGGTTGCGGTTTGGTACAAAATTTCCCTAAATTAAGTAGCTTTCTGCATGGAATTGATTCTGTTGATTTCATGCTTCTAGTAACTTTGAAAAGTTGTGTGCAAATATGGATCTTTTAAACAAAGCATTGACCGTCAATCCTTCAACCGATTAATTTCTAATTGACGATAACTTCTTTTCTAAATAGAGACGCAAGATTTTAGAGAAAAATAGTAATTCTTTTCTTTTGTGTAGTAAAAAAATTATTTAAGAGTTTCGTAAAATTGATTAACAAGGGCTATGTTGCTTGCTGCATAGATCATCAAGATCTCTCTTGGGAGCAAAGCAAAAACCGAGAGCAAGTTAAGCTAGGGCATAAATATCTTCAATTAAAGAACGAAAGATGAATTGAGATTTTTCAAAAAAATGAAATTATCATTGAGGATTTCCACCATTTTTCTTTTTCAATCTTCGTCCAAAAATTAGTTACACAGTTCTTTAAAAGTTTGAGAACATTTTCTAAGAAATCTTAAGCCCCCATTTGGCCTCCAATAAATTAAAATTCATTTTTCTCTCTTCTTATCAACTACACATTTTTCAATAAAATAATTTTACACACAAACCTAAAAAAAAAAATTTTTTTTTTTTTTTAACTACACATTCTCTAAAAAAAATTATTATTCTCATCATTAAAATGTGAAATAATGGAGTCCAAACAGGGGCTGAATTTGCTTTTCTCATAACACGCTACAAGAAAAATCGTAAGATGCGATCAGTAGAAATTAATTATTGCCCAAAGTCAATCTACGTGGTAGAATCAATCAATCAATGCTTTAATGGATTTTCAAATTTTTGTGCTTGTTTTTTATTTTGATTCTTTGAGAATCATTCTCTCACATTATCCAAAGAAATTATTTTACGTTTCTTCATGACTTTTTGCAAAGAAAGTATCAAATCTCAAAGAATCAAAATCAAACAAGTACTTGATTTATTTTCCACTCACCATTCTTCATTGTTTCACAAAATAAGAAGTACTTGAAATTGTAAAAGAAGACCCTAGCATAGACATTTAAATGGACATATGAATGTGGAATCTTAGTTGACAACACATGGGATGTCCATGTGACCACCCTGCCAACCATGCAACCCCACCTACGAACTTTAAAGCCCTGTTCCAAATCTACCCCCACAAAAAGCGACCGTTTGGCTGGCCCATTAACACTAGCTCCCAATTATCTTCAAGAAATTAATTTAGGCCCTGTTTGATTGATCAAGTTTTTCGTGGAAGGTGGAAAACGTTTTCCTACTTTTTACTATTCACCTGTTTGATTGCACTAATTTTCCAGGGGACGTTTTCCAACGTTTTCCAAGGTACAAACGGTTGATGCACAAAAGCTAGAAAACGTTTTTTCACCATGGTGGTGGGAAAACGTTTTCCAACTTTTTGACAAATTTTTTTTTTTTTAAATTTTTTTTTTTTAGCAATTGGAACACATTCCAAAGTCAATGATAAAAAAATTTATCCATTTAATTGACAATATGTGTAAAAAATAAAACCAAACGAAAAATTTGCCAGGTGGAAAATTATACCAATCAAACACCATTAATTACAATTCCCTGTAAAACGTTTTCTAGGCAATTCAATTCCCTGCCATTCATTTTCTTTCCACCCGTTTTTCACCCTTGCAATCAAAAAGACTTAGGGTGTGTTTGATAGAAAGATGGAAAATGAATGGCAAATAAAATGTTTGGCAGGGAAGTGATTTGCCTAGAATTTGTTTTAGAGGGAATTGTATTAATGGTGTTTGATTGGTATAATTTTTCACCTAATCCGTTTGGCTTTGTTTTTCATGCAAATGGTTACTTTTTGAGATAATTTTTTTACAATCTGTATTAAAATTTGTTTGGATTGTCAAAAAGTAAAAAAAAAAAATTTTAAAAAAAATTTTCATAAAATTTTTATGTTTGTTTGGCTATATTTTTCATGCAAATTGTCAATTAAATGGATAAAATTTTTTACCATTGAATTTAGAATATGTTTCCATTGCCAAAAAGTAAAAAAAAAAAAAAAAAAAAAGGAAAAAAAACACCCAACAAGGTGGAAAATAATTTCCCACCAAAATCATAAGAAAATATTTTCCTGTTTTTGTGCTTTAAGGGATTGTACATTAGAAATTGGTGGCAAACATTTTTCAGGGCAAATTTGACTAATCAAACAGCCAAAAATAAGAACTAGGAAAATATTTTTCTAGTTCCATGGCAAATTTCTTGTATCAAACACAACCTTAGAGTAAAACGCTTCTTCGACAGTCCCGTGTAAAAACAGGGGACGACGTGGCATCCCCTATTGGAGGATTCCCTTTTATAGGGGACTGGCCAAGAAGCACGCCCCTAATTTATAATCAAGAGATTCATTTAGTTCATGTTTGATAATCATAATTTTTAAGTTTTTTTTTAAATACTCATTTTCAATCGCAAGTTCACACAATAAAATATTTTACCCGTAAATTCAATTTTTTCAACATTTTAATCATACATTCTCTAAAATTCATTATTCAAAACTTTGTTCTCTCAAAATAATGGTTGTCAAATAGGGGCTTAGTCTCTATTTGTCTTCCTTTAAAACAAAACTTTTTAATTCTCATATTTATTTTCAAATAGGGGCAATGTGTTTTTATTTTTCATCAACAGAGCAATTTTTAATCTTTATGCTTTACATTATAATTCATCAATTAAGTTGTAATTTAATTGAGGTTACAAATATTTTAGAGGTTGCATTAATATATTAATGAGAACACTCAAAGAATAAAAAAAGAAATTACACACGAAAATTCAATGACTATCAATTGATATTTATCATTTGGGTTGGAATTAATATAAGGAGTGAAAATGACATTCAATTATTAAAAAAAATATAAAAAAAAATCAACGTAAATTTAGTGACTTATCATTCAATTGAGTATTTTGTTCTTACAATTTTTATTTTCCATCAACAAAGCAATTTTTTATTTTTCATCAACAAAATCTTTATTAATCTTCATGATTTACATTATAATTCACCCAAAGCAGATTTTATTTTTCATTAACAAAGCAATTTTTATTTTTCATTAACAAAGCCCTTATTAATCTTCATGATTTATATTATAATCAATCTATTAGGTTATTATTTAATTGAGGTTACAAAATTGAAAGGTTGCATTAATGTATTAATGAGGTAACTAATGTGATAATAGCTTATCTTTCAATTGATTAATTTTTCCTTACATTTTTTATTTTTCATTAACAAAACCCTTATTAATCTTCATAATTTACATTATAATTTATGCATTAAGTTATTATTTAATTGAGGATGCAAAATTCAAAGGTTGCATTAATATAGGTTACAAATATGATAAAGTAAATAACTTCTAATTATTAGGGTTTTTAAGATTGACAATAATCATTTCTACTTCCAATCACTCTTACCCTACGTATGAATGATTGAGAAACATTCAGTTGATTATTTTATTATGAAAATTTATATATTTAATCAATAAAGTCCTTATTAATTTTCATAATTTACATTACAGTTCCAGCATTAAGTTATTATTTTATTAATATATATCATTTGGTTTGGAGTTAATATAAGGAGTTAAATGACATTCAATTACTAAAAAAATATTAAATGGAAATTCAGCGACTTAACATTGATATTTATTAACTTCGGTAATTAGAAACATTAATTATATTTTAATTAAATATTTTTAAAAAAATTTGTCAAATAAGGGTTTAATGTAAAAGTAATTAAGACCATTACTTTCTTGTGAACTTTCAAATGACAAAAGTCTTAGTAAAAGCCAAAAAAAAAGAAGAAGAAGATATGAGACGTTGATAAAAAATATTGTGTACGAACATTGTAATCATAGCTTTACATTTATGTTTATTCAACATTTTCACATTACATACATAATTTCATAAAAAAATTATTCATTTATATTTTTTTGTTTCAATTTTAATTTTTCCTTTAACAATATAAATTATCTCAATTACTTTAAAAAATTGGTATTAATACTTTAATAAACACTATGTATATCATTCATCTGATACATAGGACGTGCAATGCACGTGCTTACTACTAGTGATATTGAAAAGTGCAAGATTTTAATTTGTTTATTCTGCTCCTGTTTGGTGGATATTAAAATTAGATTTTTAGTAAATTTTGATAAACGTTTTTGAAATATGTGGTTGAAAAGTTGTAGGTCTCATAAAAGATATGATTAATATTGATTATTTGACTTTGACTTTAACTTTGACTTAAATTAAATTTTGATTTTAATCTGAACCAAATAAGAACTTAATTTTTTGAATTCAATTATTTAATCAAAATTTAAAACGTGCTTAATTTTATCTACTTTTTGCTTGTGTTTGAAATTAATTTTTTTATAAAATTCATTGACTTTTTGAGAATATTACTCGTTTGATCGGGTACGAAATGAACTTTATACTCATAAAATCGACTTTTCAATAATCAGATTGTAATTTGTACCCTAACCCGTTCATTTCTGACAAGCAATCAAAGATCTCTGAAATTTTAAGAATTATTGGAGATGGGATGGGAGGTAGTTGCAGAGTAACCATAATTTCAACGAATAAGGAACCAAATATCTGTAAATGAACCAGTTTCGTTAGAATTCGAACAATATAATTAATAAACGACATTAAGGTACGACGTTTTATTGCACAACAGGGAATACAGAGTCAAAGTCAAAAGTACACCTTGGCTGCAATTAATGGCTTCTGACACCACAAAAAAGGTCCTCGTACGATTCAGTAATTGGTTACTGTAATAAGCGTTATAATAGTAAAACGTCATGTGTGCAGGGTATGATCTACAGAATTTTTACGAAACATTCACGTAAAACGGAAATACTATACGTACATAATACATCATACAATGCATTACACTTCTCTCACATGGAGAGGGATCCACACACAATAAAATATTCGTGAACCCTCCTCCATATGAGAGGAGTGTAATACATTTGATACACTAAAAGATGTACAAATAGCATTTTTCCACGTAGAATGAAGATCATGTGATATCAAAAAAGTCACCCCTGACCGGCTGACCCCACTCACGGCATGTGTGTGTCCTGCATGGGAGTAATAAGACATGATCACGTGAGTTCTGCATGCATGGTAACCTGTGCCTATGTGATATAGTCTGGTCTCTTACGTTTAGTCTATTACTCTATGCCTTTTGAGTGCTTCAGAAATCAAATAAATATGTAATCACTTTTTCTATGATTATTCCCTATGGGACGGAATCTTTCATAGCTCTTAGCCCGTTTGATATTTAAAGAAATTAATAAGAATTTAAGTTAAAATTAGTAATAATTTTAATTATATATTTTCATTGGGATTCATAATTAATATAAATTTTAAAATAATATATTTCAACAATTTTTATTAAACCCTTATTTGATGTTCATTATGTTGAAAAAAAAAAATTGTTTTAAATAGTGACTTTTTGAAGAATGTATGGTTAAAAAGTAGGAAAAGATTGTGAGCTTATGGGCAAAATATTTTAATATGAGAATATATAGTTGAAAATGAGTATGAAAATTAAACACTTTTGTTTAAAATGGAAACAATCAAGGACTAAAATTTACAAAAACTTTAATTTTTAACAAAACCAAAAGGGATGCTTGATTGATGTAGCTTTTTTGAGAATAAATTTGGTGAACAATTGATTTTTTATTAATAATGTGTTATTTAAAAGTAAAAAAAAAAAAAAAAAGTTATGGATTTACAAAATTTTATTACCCCCGAACTTATGTAGTTTAAAGAATTTATACCTGATGTTCACGAGATTTCATTACCCCCGAACTCGAACTCGAACTCGAACTCAAAAGCCCAATCTTGCCATTCCTCACATGCCCTGTCAATGAGGTCGGGGACCTTGGACATGGTCGGACCTGTCAAAGGTCGGGTCATACGCCAGTGGAACATAATCCTTATCTTACGCCTTTAATAAGACATTAATCATACTTCGACTATAATTCTTCATGACCTTTATCCTCATCCAAATCACTTATCTATCACGATTCGATTCAAATTCAAATAGAATACTTTCAATATAACACAAATACTTTGCATGATAAGGATAAGGGATACAGATAGTTTGATCCCTTTAGAACTATATCACCAACATCTATAAATACACAATCAAAATTCATTGTGGAGGTTTTTTACATTTTTTTTAGTTTATAGCTTCACGCATAAATTCTCTTTCTAACTTAAGCATCGAATGGGCGATGAGGACAGACTTTGACTTATTTGTTTCAAGTACCCAAAGATATTGTTCGTGCTCATTCTCGATCGTCAAGCTCGAAAATCCACGAGTACGATTTTTGATAACATCAATACCAAATGTACACGAGCATATTTATATATGTATTAACATCTGGTCATCCTACGACGTGGTTTGACTTATTAGGATTTGAAATTCTTGTGTTATTATAATATTATTATTCACTTGAGTTGACCTAATTTCATCGTGAAGAAATTCATCAGAGAAGTGAAATGTTCCCTCATTTTTTTTTTCTTTTGCAAATTCTCCTTGAGTTGGTTCGAGAACTCACTGTTAATTAGAGCTCTAAACATGTTATGATCACTGCTAATATTAATTTTCAAGAATGCTTTTGTTCCTTAAAATACTATCTATGAATAAAATGCGCCGGGCGCATCATTGATTTCACACTCATGATAGCACCATAATCCTTACTCACTTAGGTGGATTCGAAACGTTTTGACACCAATGATGAATGTCAATTAAGCGTTGATCCCATCACCTAAACTAACCTTTACACGTTTTTACTAGAATGGGTTTAACAAAATTTTGATAGAGTTTCTCTATAAGATGGATTAAACCATTCTAAGATGCAACAAAATTTTCCAAACATGTACATTTAATATTTTTTTTAAAAAAAAAATCATGCTAAATGTTGTCGTTTGTATGCAGCAACATCCCTAAGTATTTTAATCGATTTTCGATAATTAGAGACATTACTTCCTATAAAGTTTTCAACTCATTTTTTTTAAAAGTAATTTGTTTATAAGCAACATAAAAATAATTCGTTTGTGCAATCATTGCTTCAGTCTATAGGCAACATAAATAACATTAGAGGCCGAGAGCTCATTAAAGAAATCAGGCCCACAAATTGGAGATTGAGAAAAGCCTAAAATAAGCCCATGGGCCTCTATCGTGTGATGGCTTGAAGCAGTAACATACTATTTTGCTCTTCATCCATGGAACCTCGTCATATTCACTCATCATATATGGGTCATAAACAGGTCCTACGGACAAGTCCAAGTTCAAGCCCAAACATAAAACACAAGTGACTTTCTTTATTTAAGTAAGTAGCTGATATTACAAATAAAAATGTGATGACACTTAAATGAACACGTGAATGTTTTGTTATAAAACAAAACATTGGAGACACACGAAGAGATTCCATATGGATAACTATCTGAGTATCAGTGGTTAATTTCTAACGTTCGGTAGTAGAATTGATCATTCGACTTGAGGTCATCATAGTGCCTCATATGAAGACAGTCATACTTTGGTGATGTTGGATGTTGTTCTGCTAAGGACCGTTAATACGACATCGTTCATATATGTAGGAATCATATGAAGGCTGTGAATTATCAGCAGATGATTCTTCACTATTAGATAGTAAGCGATTATGATCTACATTTTTTCTAGTTAAGCTGATAATGAAATCCTTGATCAAGGTGTACTCATAAGTCGAAAATGAGTTTTTGATTTACATTGACTTAATAGTGGAATGAAAGATATCGATAATCAAGATCTCGTAATTTATTGGATCGTATTGACGAAATGATTATAGTTTCACAATAAACGAACAAGTTTGATTTTGTCATACCATGTGACATTTTTGGCTACATGTATTGCCCTGACACATTACTAGATGTCAATTTGGGACGACAAATATAAATTAGTAATAAATCAAAATGGTGTTTTGATTTATCAATTTTGATTAGATCAAAATAATAATTCATGTCGTTAGGTATCGTGATTGGGAACCTAATGGGTCACACATAAATGAAGAACTAGAAGAATGAAATTTATAAATTAATTAATTGACAATCATTGGATAATTAATTAATTGAGTTGCTTATTAATAGGTCCGAATTAATTAATTCATGGACCATATTTAATTAATTAAATTAATTAAACATTGGACCGAATTAAGTTGTAAGACGGGCTAAGCCCGTTTGAGCTTATATAAATAAACTACTAGGGTTTGAAAACTGTAGAGAGATTTTCATTATTCTTGCTAGTAGAAGAAAAGTAAACTCTGGTCCTTTCTCGAACTTGTTTCCTATGTGGATTTCATTGAAAGCTGGACAATTGGACAGTTGTGGAAAACAGATCAGGATTGCTGGAACAAAAGGAATAGCAAAAGAATTTGTAGATTTCAAAAAATATACATTTTCTATCTAAACACAAAGATTGAAATTTGTTTTATTTTTCACTGTGCATGATTAAGTAAATTCCAAACAATGCCCATTGTGCATGTATGACTTGATCTTAGCCTGAGCATCTTGTTTAACGAAACTCGTTTATTTTGTGTGCAAAATAGAGAATAAACTTCTTTGTTCGGAGAGAAACAATCCAAATCACGACATAAGATCCTAAACGATAATATACGAAGACATCATCTATGTTGGACATGTCCAATTCTTGAATTGGTTTGTTCCTCCCACGTATGAGAATGACACAAATGGTCCTTCTCTAGAAGAATATTCATTATTAGTGGGTAAGGGCAGTTGGGCACTACAAGCCAACTGTTGTCATGTCTAAGAAAATCAACCAAAAAAAGCCAATGAAAAAGTCAAAACATTTACCAAGAATCACGCATGACCATGGACCAATACTAATCATCATAAGACAAACATCACCAAAATATTGAATCTCACAACAAAAAAAACCTTAGAGAGTAGGAGAAGGAGGAGGAGAAGAAGAAGAAGAGAGAAAGAGGATTCATACCAATCTCTCTTCTTTGGATCTCTCAAACATATTAAGATTTTTTATACAAACAAAATACCTTTTCTATTAATTCTTTGATTTTCTTGAAAGTGTTCTTCATTTTATGAAAAAAGATTCATATACTCCTGCGAATTATGAGTAGGTTTTGCGTAAATTCGTCTCCTGAATTAGCTGCTTCTCCATCAACATCTGAACAATATTATGATGATTCTGCATTAGAAGGTAAATCACCTTGCAAACATGTAATTACTCTATTTATCATCCCATTTTCAATTTTCTTCATATAAATGTCATCGCGTTTAAAAGTTTAAGATGTTAAATAAATGAGTGGTGACGAAAGTTGAATATAGAACAAGTCGAACATTCTCGTCTAAAAGTTTAAACTAATTGAATGGTAATTCAGATTTTTTTATCAAATATTATTTATATAATGTTCAGGAGTTGCAGCAAATGTAAAATTATTGCTGAAACTAATCCAAGATCACAAGGATGCTTGTAATAAAGAGAAAAAGGATGGGAGAAGAATGTTAAGGGTGGCTACGATGATGACAATTCTTGATAATGTTAGGACAAGAATTCAGAAATGTCAATCATTTGGTAATAAAACTTCAGAAGTTAAGCCAAACCACGTTCCGAGGGACAAAAAGCAAGGTGAAGCGATAGCAGACGAGAAAGAAAGGCTACGTAAAGAGCTAAATGCGAGCTTGGCAGCACGAAAGAGCCTCGAGATAATGTGTTCGAGTTTGGGAAAAGAGAAAGAGATTATGGCCGCAGAACTTTCTAGAAAGGTACATGAATTGAATGGAATTGAAGAGCTTGTTAATGATTTGAAAGCACAAAATGAGTCATTGTTGGAAAAAGTACAAGAACGTGCTTTGGATCATAAAGAAACGGGAGGCAATAGAGGAGACACACAAGGAAACCTAGACCTCCAAGAACGTAACAAAGTACTCTCGGAGCAACTTTTAAGGTCACTCGATGGATATAGATCCATGAAAAGGAAACTAAAAGAAGCAAGAGCAGAATACGTGGGGATGCGTTCGACAATGGATGAAATGGGGGCAAAAGCAAAAACGAGCCTAATCAGAGTCCGTAGCTTTAAAGAACGTATGGCCTCGGATAGTAATCCACCAGTTGATGTTCAAGAGGAAATTGCTGCATTGGAACATATGTTCGAGTGCTTCCAAATGATGGTTGCGAAACACGAGCAAAAGAAAGGAGAATGCCTTCAGACAAAAGGAGAGATCGATACTTGTAAGCCTTCAGTTCTTGCATGAAAAGAAAAGGGAACTCGTAATCAGAGAAAGTAGATCTTGATTCAGCCAGTATAGTTCTATTTCTCAATGGTGCATATAATTGTATTCTTAAATTTTGGCATTTTTAATAAAATATGAAGAGGGGTCATTTGCTCAGTTCTTTAACCTATGTATGTACAATTACACAAATTTCTGTCTTTGCTAGAGAAAAGTAAGGTTCTTTCAAAAAAAAATTTAAGATAAATAGGGGATACAAATACGAATATGTCAATAAGATCCAACTCCCATGTTTATATTTTACATAAATAATTTCATGCAGTCGACTATTTCTCACTACACGTTCTGATATATAGTGACTATACAAAGGCTAAAACTTCGTACTTTGGCATTACTACATGTCCCAAGCTAGATACAGAAACTAGGCTGGTGCATTTATAAGCAAGAAAAGTCTCTGATGAAGACACGTCGTTAATCTGCAAGATTTTGCAACTTAAGGCCGGCAATGGAGTTCATAATCCACGAATTGCTTGCTACCACAGCTCCAGTGCAACTTGCTAAAATCTTGGCACTATTTCGCCTATCGTTCAAAATCAAATTTTTTTCTGCAAGCTCACAGTTATCAGGAAGCTCAAGGCTGTAAATTATAAAGGTGGTTGACACAGAGGGTCTGAACGGAAGATTTGCCTCATCTCCTGAAACAGGTTTTCTGCTTAAAACTTTTCCCCCAGCTGCTATCACGAGATCATGAAGATATCCTTTACATGAAGGTTCAAAGTCGCCCATAAAGAAGAATTTGAATCCGTCAAAGAGCTTTGGTTGCTGCAAATCAAAGTTACTATTAAATCTTCAACACATGAAAAGCTTGATATCATTATAGTACAAATTCTTTACGAAGAATAAGTTATCATTTAGGAAAGAAGAATAATTACAAGCTTAGTGCTTGTTTGGATTTCATTAGAAATTTAAAAGTAAATTATATTTTAAAAGTCATAGTCAAGCTTTAATTTCAATGACACATTTTGTAGACAAGAAATAAAAATGTAGCTTTTTTTTTTTATAAGTTAAACAGAAAAACAAAAGAGAATCAACTATGAAGTCGAAGTGTTAGTATACAAACTTCAGAAAAAGGAAAAAACTATATGCCAATCAATTATAGAGAAGAAATTACCTTGTTTGTAAGTCTTAATCTTCCAAGTCTTGGGCCATCTCTGATTCCATGAATATCAACCTCAATCTCATAATGCTGCTCATCAACAAACTCTCCGGATTTCATGCAAGCTTTAATCCCTGCAAAAAGAGAAGAGGAATGAAAACATTGGAGCAATATTAAAGCAAAACAAGCCTCTTAAGAAAGTTCTATTAGTAATACTTTTGAGTTGATTGTATTCTTGTTTGTGGATAAATTAATACTCACATTCAACACTCAGAATCCATTTCCCTTCCAAGACGCCCATTAAAAATTTGAGGGTTCGCCTGCATGTCCCATTCTCATCTGTAGATGCAATGACATGTGTAACACTTAAGTCCCAGCTCTTCAATATAGTGACTCTAGACAAATTTGCAAATTCAGAGACAGTTTCCTGCAATTGAACCATCAAACTTATAAGACAACCAAAATAGGTGAGTTCTTATTGTACCCTTTAAAGCTATAAATTTGGTTTTTTGGTTACCTTCTCCACATCAGTGAGAGCTGAACAGCAGAGAACCAAGTTCTTTGTTTTTCCATGACACTTCCACTGCAAAGTTGTGGTACTTTCACAATTTTTAGTGACCTGTGGTTGGTGAATGTGAGACTGCCTATAGTAAGAAGAGTTGTCAGATATGGGGCAAAAAACAAACTTAAAGGCGGGGAGGGGATGAGTCCAGCTGAACTTAAAAGTCCTGGAACATTTTGTAGGAAAACTAACCTTTCAGCTGCAGATTTTCTTTTCTGCTTGGACTGAGATCCCAACATTTCATTTGGCAGTTGACAGGAGGCATGTAGAGGGCAAAGCATGACAAAATTTTGCTGTAACAGGTGTAATATAAGCAATCTACACAAATAAATTATGGACTACTAAAATTGAACTTAGTTACACGTACATAATCCCATCTACATTCCGGAGTCAACTTAGCACAAGGAACATGAAAGCTCTTGCGGCAACTCTTCTCATAACACCCAAGAGCTGCCCCTTTAATTCCACAACAACAGCATTTAATCCGTCTACTTCTTCCCAATTCAGCTTCAAGGTTGATCACATAATCATCTTCAAAAAACGCATTAGGGGCCCTGCAAATGTGATCAGCACTTATAAAACATATCAATAACCAGGAACATGACACTTAAATTTGGAAGGAGGATAAAAAAATCCAGCCATAGCTGAATTACACTAGGCATCCAGAATTCAAGATCCCGTGAATTTTTCTTTGTTTTCAATTCTTGCTTTAGCCAGCAGAAGGCAGTTAAAAGTTAGAGATAGTAAATATTTATTCATTAACTTCATACAACAAAATAATATAATCTGATGACTTAAACAACAGAGCACGTGTTAATATCTTTTGGAGAACCTCCATACCATTCTGTACAATTCTTGTGCACATGTATGATATCTGAACTTCCATTCTCACTTTCTGCAACGAGCTTGCCTTTTAGGTAGTGAACCATGACCCCCGAAGCCTAAAGTTTTGGTTTTCAGATCAAAAGAAGCATAACCACATGTTAAAATTAGCAATTGATCTTTAATAAGAAACTGGATGTGGTAGAAGAACTTATGGGGTATATTTAATAGGAAAGGTAATGTTACCTCCGATTCTTCAGCAGAATGACAGAAAGCGCACTGGGTTTTGTTAGTTAATGTCTCACGTTTTCGTAAAAGCACACCACTCAAAGCAGAAACAGCCTTCTCCGCTTTTGATGGATTGTCAGAAAGAGCACAACCATGGTTTGCTCCAAAATTTACAAATGTTTGACCTTCCATCATAGCATTTTTCTGAAGATTTTGAGGATTGTCTTCATAATTTTCCTCAGACACGCCTTCAGAAAATTTCACATTCTTCAGTTGTCTTAAATGTTTGTTACAATTTTCTTCACATCTTCGGTTTGCCACACCTGAATAAGAAGATTTTTTGTCATTGCCTAAGATGGAAGATTGGTTGCTTGAATTGAAAATCAAAAGCTGTAGCATAGGCTTTCACTTAGGTCACTCTTACCAGTTTTCAACTTTCTAGCTTTTGATCTATCACTGGCCGTCTGTGGATAAGCAATTGTGTTCTCACTGCTTTTATAGCTTTTGCAACATTTCTTCAGGTGATGACTTCCTGCACTGCCTTCTTGCTGATTTAATGAAGCTGAAAAGTCAGCCAATGCTGTTTTATTACCCATGGTCAAAGGCTCCATCCCATCAGATAAAGTAGCAATGCTTTCTTGGGTTCGCTCATGTATATTAGCCTTGGAGCAATCATTTCGGTTGTTTATACAGTTTTTCACCTTCAAATTCGAAGCTTTTTTCTTCTTGCCAGTTTTTTCTTGCATATTTTGCTCAGTTACGTTCTGTAACTCATTGGGATCTTCAGTTACTTCACACATACTTCTCAAGGATTTCTTACTTTTACTACTTCGAGTCATGTTACTAACTCTTCTGCTAGGCTTCCGCGTTCCACGATTATTGTGTAAGATTTTGCTCAAAGGAGAAGATGAAGCTGGAAAGCTAAAGTTGACTTTGCCAGACCCCTTTTCATTACCTTTTTTTCCTCTCTTCTTAGGTTTAAGATTTAAACAGGTAGTTTCATTTGCCGAGGCAGCTTCAGCCTCAACTACACCATGCTCTTCAATATCTTCAACCTGAATTGGCATAATAAGCAGACAGTAAGAACAAAAAGGAAAAAGAACCTTGGAATGATAAGATAAGATGGAAAAGGGCATCATGTGATGTTGATTACATTTTCTTTAATGAATTACCTGCATTTCTATGGGGCTTGAATAAAGTTCAGGAGAGCAAGGTCTTTGAGTCCATTCAAACATCTCACTGTCAATGAAATCTGTATTGTTCGATAAAATACAAGTTTTCCCCTGTATGGAGTAAACAGCATGTTACAATAATTTTAAGCATCCCAAAACTTTCTCGTTCAACCAGGGAATTTAAAATGATTGGAATGCAGTGACAGCATTCCTTTTGAGTCGTAAGTTCTGAACATCAATGAGGAAACTATCATGGAATGAATTATTTCCCATGCACCCAAAAAAGGAAAGGAAAAAAGTTAACTATTATGAGCATAGCAGGCAAAAATAATACATTGAGGAGATCCAAAAAGATGCAACGATAAAATAACTGAACCATATTGATCTATCAAGCTATCCTGCTCTATTTAAAACTGATACCAGATCTAGAAAATGAAATTTGAAACTTACTTTTGGACTTATTTTTCTAGGGGCTTCATCGTCCGAGTCCTTCATATCGCTGAAACAAGGAACATCTGGCGGTGTATAAATGAGCTTGTCCTCATCTGAATGTTGACTTGATTTCTCTACATGCTCCTCCTCTCTCAGCCAGAAGAATGGAGTGAAAACAGGATCCCCCTTTTCATTTACAACGGGCATGTCTTTCTGTATGAGATGAGGTATCTGAGGTTCATTTATGGAAACTTCAACAGTTCTACCTTCCAGCTTTTCAGGCTGCGTTGGGCTATCTAAAGATAGATGCTTAGGTAACTGAACCCTTTTCTTAGTAGGAAAGGAAGGTTTCATTAAATCTGAACCAAAATCATTCTGGTTACTCTTCGATGGTCTTTTCGATCCTTTTCTTTGACCCTTTTTCTGATTTTCAGGGTCTACAGTCTCCATGGGAGCTTTTCCATTATCCTGGATCCCACAAATTTTACGAGGATCTTGCTGGTTGTAACGCCCCGAGTTCCGCGGACCCGGAACGCTACGTCATCTTCTCTTTGCCCTAATTTAACTGAAAAGTTTGGCGGAATAACTAACTTTTGAAAACATCACATTTAAAATTTGTGACTTTAACGGTAACAAATGCCATTCGAATTAACTTAAGGAAAAATTGATTAAACATTTAACTCAAGTTTGAAAATAGCGGAAACGACAAGGTAAATTTCATAATGTTCAAATGCGTGAAATTTCAAAAGTAATTTAAAACGATTAACTACATTTATTCCACCACTGCCCATCAGACTCGGCCGTCTCCAAAATCTGCAATATTGTTAAAAACATGGAATGAGCATTTCGAAGAAATACTCAGTAGACTCATCGCCAGTAATTAATTTACAGAATAATTGAACACATAATTATGCAATCTATACAGTGATATTCTCATGGGCTAATTTTCTTTGAAAAATCATAGGCTCTTTAAAATCATAGGGTGTGGGTAGTCTGTCTCATGCATTTAAGCACGTAAGTTATGCATAACATCTTCTTATCTCATAAGAGATTCTCTTTCTTCTTATGCAATTAAGCATATAAGTTATGACAAGCATAACAACATAATCTATCTCATAAGAGATTCTCATCTTATGCATTAAAGCATATAAATCACATAGAATCACATAATACATGCAATTACAATTTAAACTAATTAATGGGGGCGAGTCTACCTCAATTTAACTCGAGTCGTAAAAGTTGAGCGGGGAGAAAAATCTCAGTTCCTCAATCGTTCGCACGTTTCGTCTAGCCAAAAATAGAAAATAAAACCTTGAATTAGTGTTTCGAAATTTCTTTAACGATTAAAAACGATAAAAATAAAGTTTAGGGACTTAATTGAAATTTATTAAAACTGAAAAATAAAAGTTTAGGGGCTAAAATTGAACTTTTCTAAAATAGGGACTAAATTGAAAAATTTATTAAAACTGAAAATAAAAGTTTAAGGGCTAAAATTAAACTTTTATAAAATAGGGACTAAATTGGAATTTATTAAAACTGAAAATAAAAATCCAGGGACTGAAATGGACTTTTTTCGAAATCTGTGGACTGATTTGTTTTTTAAAACATAAATCTGGGACTGTTTTCTTTAAAAACCGGACTTTGGGACTGAAATAAAACATTTTAAAACTTGGGGGACTAAAATGAACTAACGCCTAAACTAGGGGCTTAAAAATAAATTTTCAAAAATCAAAAATAACAAATCTCACAACACTCTCTCTCTCTCGCGTAAAACTTAGGGCAGACGGAGGGGGAGGCGACGAGAGGCGACGGGCTTCGCCCTTTCTGTCGCTTCCGGCCGGCGACGCCAGCGCCGGCGTCGCGTGAAGACGCCGGTGGCGTGGGGGTGATGGTTGGGTGGTTTGGCGTTCGGGTTGGAGAGCGAGACCGAGGCTTGGGGGTCGGTTTTTCTTGAGTTTTTCGGCGGCGAACCGGCTAGAAGGTGGGTCGGGATCGAGGTAAGTTTTATGGGTTTCCTTATTTCTGGGTTTTGATTTTGATTTGGGTTTGATTTGGGCGAAATGGGGGCTGTCCATTTGGTACGTGTGTGGTGGTGTTCGAAAATAGGGATGGTAGGTGAGTTTGGGTGTTCTCGTGGTGGCTTGCAGGTGGTGTTGGTTGTAGTGAGGTGGTGTTGGCGTTGATGCGGTGGCTGTGGTGGTCGGTGTTGCTCGAGCTAGGGGCTAGTGGTTCTGGTTTTTCGACTGTGGGGTTATGGCTGCAGTGGTGGAGCTCGTGTGGTGTGTGGTAGCTGCAGTGGCTGTAGGTCGGAGGTGGTGGTGTTGATGGTGGCTGCAGGGCGGTGTCTGTGGATTGGTAGTGGCTGTATGCCATGTCTGTGAGTTGGAGGTGGTGGGGCTGATGCTAGAAATTGATTTTCTAGCATCACACATGAATCTCCAACATTATTGATGCTAGAAATGGGTTTTCTAGCATCAGTTGCGAAATGGAGATTTTCCCAGCGTGACATTTCAGCTGGGTTGGAGGTGTTGGTGAATCCGGTTTCCACTGTGTTCAGTTCATGTCACTGGTTGTAGTTCTTGCAGTTTTGGGTTTGGTGACTGGTTTGATTGTGTGAAAACTTCATGTTGTTGGTGCTAGAAATTCAAGGTTCTAGCATCAACGTGAGTTTTCAAATTGAGGGAGATGAACTGTGAGATTTTACTGCATTGAGTGAAGAAAGTCTGTAAAATGTGGCATTTTCTTACCCTGTTGCTTGGAGGCTGCGTGAGTGAGGGGAGGAGAAATGAGGGGTATATAATGAACAGTAGAATTTTTTTTTTAGGGCACAGAAATCAAGGTGGTAAATGGGCCAAAATCTTGGGCTGCAGGAATTTGAATTGGACTTAAGTGAATTGGGCCGAAAGAATTCAAAACTTGGACTATTAAGAAATTGGACCCTAAAAAGAAATTGCTTAAATTATTAAAATGATAAGAAATTCGATACCTTAAAAATATTCGGGATTGAACTCGATTTGAATGAATTTAAATTGATTTTATAACGGCTAGACGAACGCGCGTTTTATTTAAAACTCGGGGTTTAAGATTTTGCGACACGTTTTTCAAGAAACTTAAATAAAAATTCTCGGTCGCTACAACCTTATCCCCTTAAATTAATTTCGTCCTCGAAATTTAAACTTACTTGATCTATAATATCTGGATATTTAGCCAGAATCTCGTCCTCCTTTTCCCAGGTAGCTTCATCGCTATCCTGTCTACCCCATTGGACTTTGACTAAATGGACTGCTTTGTTTCTTAAGACATGGACTTTTCTCTCCACAATGCACATAGGTGTCTCCTCATAAGACAGATTCCTCTGAATCGAAATAGTCTGAAAATTTACTATATGGCTCGGGTCATGGATATATTTCCTCAACAAGGAAACGTGAAAAAAAATTGTGTACGGCCGAGAGCTCGGGTGGTAAACGCTAAACGATAAGCCACGTTACCTACTTTTTCTAAGACTTCAAATGGTCCGATAAAACGAGGTCTTAGCTTTCCTCTTTTGCCGAAACGGATTGTACCTTTCATAGGAGCTACTTTCAAGAATACTTTCTCTCCAAATCTCAAACTCCAAGTCTTTTCTCCTTCGATCGGCATAACTTTTCTGTCTATCTTGGGCAGCTTTGATCCGTAGTCTGATTTTTCAATAATAGCCTCAACTGTCCTCTCAATCAATTCTGGACCTAAAATTCTTCTCTCGCCCACTTCATCCCAATAAACTGGTGATCGACAACGTCGCCCATATAGTGCCTCATATGGTGCCATACCAATAGTAGCCTGAAAACTGTTATTATAGGCAAACTCCACTAATGGAAGATGAGTCTCCCAATTACCACTCAAGTCTAGCACACAAGCTCTAAGCATATCTTCCAGTGTCTGAATAGTGCGTTCAGACTGTCCATCTGTCTGTGGATGATAAGCTGTACTAAAAATTTAATTTAGTACCCATTGCGACATGTAAACTCTTCCAAAATCTCGAGGTGAATCTTGGATCTCTATCGGAGACAATGGAAGCTGGTACTCCATGAAGTCGAACGATCTCTTTAACATACAATTGGGCTAATTGATCCACATTGAGAGTCATTCTGATTGGTAGGAAATGAGCTGACTTCGTAAGTCGGTCTACAATAACCCAAATAGCGTCATGACCTCTTACTGATTTTGGTAACCCTGTCACAAAGTCCATGGAAACTTTCTCCCATTTCCATTCTGGTATATCCAAGGGATTTAACAACCCTGAGGGTCTCTGATGTTCAGCCTTGACTTGCTGACACGTCATGCATCGAGAGACAAACTTGGCAATGCAACCTTTCATGTTTCTCCACCAAAAAGTATTGCGCAAATCACGATACATCTTTGTCCCTCCTGGGTGGCATGCATATGGTGCTGAATGAGCTTCTGTCAAAATCTCATTCCGGATATGTTCTTCTTTCGGCACACAAAGACGTCCTTTGAACATAAGCGCTTTATCAGGGGCAATCTCGAAACCTATCCTCTTGCCAGTCCCAACTTCGGATCTGATCTTTTCCAAGAATTTATCTCCGGCTTGAGCTGCTACAATCCGACCTCTCAAGTCTGGTTTGACGATCAGATTTGCCAATCTGTTAGATCCTTGGACTGTTGGGATTCGTACTTCGATTCTTAAATTCTGAAAATCTCGAATCAATTGATCTTGCGTTGTTCCCAAAGCTGATAACTGTCCAGCATTCTTTCTGCTCAAAGCGTCTGCAACCTTATTTGCTTTACCCGGGTGGTAAAGAATAGTGCAGTCATAATCCTTCACTAGTTCTAGCCATCGTCGTTGTCTCATGTTCAGTTCCTTCTGAGTGAAGAAATACTTGAGACTCTTGTGATCGGTGTAGATTTCACATTTACTCCCATACAAATAGTGTCGCCATATCTTAAGAGCATGCACGACAGCTGCGAGCTCTAAATCATGGGTCGGGTAACTCTTTTCATGTGGCTTCAACTGCCTTGAAGCATATGCGATCACCTTGCCATTCTGCATCAATACACAACCTAGACCATGTTTGGATGCATCGCTGTAAATAACGAAACCATCGGACCCGTCTGGTATAGTCAACACTGGTGCTGAGACAAGTCTGTTCTTAAGTTTCTGAAAGCTTTGTTCACATGGTTCTGTCCATTGAAACTTAACTCCCTTCTTGGTCAACTGGGTCATAGGACCTGCTATTTTAGAGAAACCCTCTATGAATCGCCGATAATACCCGGCTAATCCAAGAAAGCTTCTCACATCTCCAACATTTGCAGGTGTTGGCCAATTCGTTACAGCTTCAACTTTAGAAGGATCAACTTCAATGCCTTTAGCTGTAACAATGTGACCTAAGAAACCTATTCGCTCAAGCCAAAATTCACATTTCTTGAATTTGGCATACAACTTTTCTGCTCTCAGTGTTTCCAACACAGTCCTTAAATGTTCTTCATGTTGTGCAGAATTTCTGGAGTAAATCAGTATGTCATCGATAAAAACAATAACGAATTTATCGAGATACTGATGGAAAACTCTATTCATCAAGTCCATAAATATCGCAGGTGCGTTCGTGAGGCCAAAAGGCATTACTGTGAACTCATAATGCCCATATCGTGTCCTGAACGCTGTCTTTGGTACATCACTTGGCGAAACCTTTAGCTGATGGTAACCAGATCTCAAATCAATCTTGGAGAAGACAGCTGTACCTTTCAACTGATCGAACAGGTCTTCGATCCTAGGAAGGGGATACTTATTCTTTATCGTCAACTTGTTAAGTTCTCGGTAGTCGATGCACATCCTCATGCTTCCGTCCTTCTTCTTTACAAATAGAACAGGTGCTCCCCATGGAGACACACTTGGCCTGATGAAACCCTTCTCTAGCAATTCCTCCAATTGCACCTTCAGTTCTTGCAACTCTTTCGGTGCCATACGGTACGGAGCTTTAGAAACAGGGGCAGCTCCTGGTACCAAATCAATGGAAAATTCCACTTGCCGATCCGGCGGAATACCGGGTAGGTCGTCTGGAAAGACATCCCTGTACTCGCATACTACTGGCACTGAGTCCAGAGTAATCTCCTCTACGGGTTTGTCTTGAAGACTAACCAAATAGCCATGACAATCATCCTTGGCTAATAGTTTCTCCGCTTGTAAAGCCGAGATAAGGCGAGGAAGTGTTTTGATCCTCGTCCCGTAGAACCTGAATACTTCTTCACCATCTTTGTGAAAAATAACCTCTTTCTCGTGGCACATGATTGCGGCACGATTGGTGCTGAGCCAATCCATACCCAGAATAATATCGAAATCGTTCATTCGGATAATATTCAAGTCTGCCTTCGAAACTTGGCCGTCAAAATCTATTTGTACTGCTTTGACTATCTTATTGGTATCAATAGTTCCTCCTGACGGTAAACTATCCTCGAGAGTACTACCAGTTTCTTCTCCTATTAAGTTCAGTCTTCCTAAACATGCTTCAGCTATAAATGAATGCGTAGCTCCTGAGTCTATTAGAACATATACAGGAATACTAGAGATAGATAGTATACCTGCAATCACGTCAGAATCCTCAGCGGCATCCATGGCAAACACTCTTTGCCTTTCCTTTTCTGTTCTGGTCTGGGTTCGCCTTCTGATTGGAACCCTGGGCGGATGGGGCACGACAATCCGTTGCAAAGTGGCCCGGCTGGCCACACTTGTAGCAGACACCCTTTCCAAAAAGGCACTCTCCTTTATGCGGCCTCTGACACTTAGGGCAAGGTGGAGTGAAAGTGATCATCTGTCTCCCTGCTGGTCCTAGATTCGGCCTCTTGGTAAATGCTTGATTTCGGTTCTGATTCTGATTGCGATTTGGGCCTTGCCACTTTCTCTTCCCTTGATATCTTTGCTCGCTATGGTTGCCTTGGTTCCCAATTCTCACACCCAGCATAGGCTACTGCTTGAGCCTTCTTCACAACTTCTCTCGTATGTTGGCAGTTCATGTGAACTGACGATCTGTCGAATATCAAGGCGTAGACCCCTCTCAAAACGCCGTGCTTTCTTGAACTCAGTCTCCACCAGATGTGGAGCATAACGGGACAGTTCCTCAAACTTTCTCTCGTATTCGGTTATGTCCATTTCACCCTGTACCAAACGTAGAAATTCGGACTCTTTGTGATCTCTGAGGGCCTGTGGGAAAAATTTATCCCTGATCTCAGTCTTAAACTCGTCCCAAGTCAAAGCTGCTAACTGCTCTTCACTTCTTGTTCGGGATGCAGATTCCCACCAGAAACCAGCTCTTCCAATTAACATGAACTCGGCACAAATTATCTTTTTATCTTCAGGACAAGATATGTGCCTGAATATTTTCTCAATGGCCTGGAGCCATTCTTCCACTGCTAGTGGACTTTCTCCGCCATCGAACGTAGGTGGGCGGTATCTCCGAAATTGTTCTATTGCCGGTGTTGTGGGGTTAACCGGCTGTGGAGCTTGTCTCAGTTCTTGCACCACGTTAAGTAATTCCCGGATGATATCGGTTTGAGTTGGTGGTGCCATAACCTTCATAAAATTTTAAAAAGCAATTTATAAAGGTTGAATTAAGTGTACCACAATGTAAATGGTAACAGATAACTTCTAAAAATGAAAATTAGAACCCAAATATCATTTCATTTAAAACTCGACTTCATTTGATGAAAATACATGGGTAGAAGGCACGTATGCCGAACATTTTTTTTTTTTTTTTTTTTTTTTTTTTTTTTTTTTTTTTTTTTTACAGCAACATGTCGAGTCTACTCTAACTTCTATCTCTCTATTCTCTTTCGGTTACGCCTGACTCAGCGTCCGAGATTTCTCCTAGCGCTGGTTCAGCGTCTTCCTCAGTTTCTTCTTCTTCTGAGTCTTCTTCAGGAGCAAACCCATAGCGGTACTCAAAGTACATGGGGGCAAATATGCCACAAATCTCGTGCAGAAGGCATCATACTCCATTTCCACATTCAAAGACACCAGAGCATCTACATATATGCTATTAGCTACCTCCGCATAGTCACTTCGAAAAGTTGAGAGCAAGTGACGGATCGATCGGTGATCATTGGTCACGTAGCCATGTTGTATGGCCCGTTCACGTACAATGTTCAACTGCTCTATATGTTGGGCAATTGTCCACTCAAGTTCGGGTCTGAAGCGGTCATAATCCCTAAAGGCTTGTTCTGCTTCACTGAGTGTCTTTCTACGAATGGGTGCCATGTCCTAAATCAATTATGCAAAGTCCAATTAAGCGGGGTTATTCTTCTCTTCTAGTTAAAATTACGAGGACGTAAAAATTAAAGAAAATTCTTTTCAAATTATGCTCAAACTCGTCTTTCTTTCTTTCTTTCTAATTCGGATACACTTTCTTTCTTTCTCTTTCTTTCTTTCTCTTTCTTTCTTTCTTCTAAGTCTCATAGAGCATCAAAATAAGTATCCGAATTAAAATAGCATTTAAACTTCATAAACTTCTTTACCTTTGGAGTCGGCTGATCGAGTGATGGCAGTGGCAACTTTCATTAATAAGAATTAAATAATGTAAAATATCTTTTTGAAAATTAAATTTTTTTTTTTTTTTTTTTTTTTTTTTTTTTTTTTTTGAAAATTTGCCAGTCTACAGAAACGCAGACTGGCTCTGATACCAAGCTGTAACGCCCCGAGTTCCGCGGACCCGGAACGCTACGTCATCTTCTCTTTGCCCTAATTTAACTGAAAAGTTTGGCGGAATAACTAACTTTTGAAAACATCACATTTAAAATTTGTGAACTTTAACGGTAACAAATGCCATTCGAATTAACTTAAGGAAAAATTGATTAAACATTTAACTCAAGTTTGAAAATAGCGGAAACGACAAGGTAAATTTCATAATGTTCAAATGCGTGAAATTTCAAAAGTAATTTAAAACGATTAACTACATTTATTCCACCACTGCCCATCAGACTCGGCCGTCTCCAAAATCTGCAATATTGTTAAAAACATGGAATGAGCATTTCGAAGAAATACTCAGTAGACTCATCGCCAGTAATTAATTTACAGAATAATTGAACACATAATTATGCAATCTATACAGTGATATTCTCATGGGCTAATTTTCTTTGAAAAATCATAGGCTCTTTAAAATCATAGGGTGTGGGTAGTCTGTCTCATGCATTTAAGCACGTAAGTTATGCATAACATCTTCTTATCTCATAAGAGATTCTCTTTCTTCTTATGCAATTAAGCATATAAGTTATGACAAGCATAACAACATAATCTATCTCATAAGAGATTCTCATCTTATGCATTAAAGCATATAAATCACATAGAATCACATAATACATGCAATTACAATTTAAACTAATTAATGGGGGCGAGTCTACCTCAATTTAACTCGAGTCGTAAAAGTTGAGCGGGGAGAAAAATCTCAGTTCCTCAATCGTTCGCACGTTTCGTCTAGCCAAAAATAGAAAATAAACCTTGAATTAGTGTTTCGAAATTTCTTTAACGATTAAAAACGATAAAAATAAAGTTTAGGGACTTAATTGAAATTTATTAAAACTGAAAATAAAAGTTTAGGGGCTAAAATTGAACTTTTCTAAAATAGGGACTAAATTGAAAATTTATTAAAACTGAAAATAAAAGTTTAAGGGCTAAAATTAAACTTTTATAAAATAGGGACTAAATTGGAATTTATTAAAACTGAAAATAAAAATCCAGGGACTGAAATGGACTTTTTTCGAAATCTGTGGACTGATTTGTTTTTAAAACATAAATCTGGGACTGTTTTCTTTAAAAACCGGACTTTGGGACTGAAATAAAACATTTTAAAACTTGGGGGACTAAAATGAACTAACGCCTAAACTAGGGGCTTAAAAATAAATTTTCAAAAATCAAAAATAACAAATCTCACAACACTCTCTCTCTCGCGTAAAACTTAGGGCAGACGGAGGGGGAGGCGACGAGAGGCGACGGGCTTCGCCCTTTCTGTCGCTTCCGGCCGGCGACGCCAGCGCCGGCGTCGCGTGAAGACGCCGGTGGCGTGGGGGTGATGGTTGGGTGGTTTGGCGTTCGGGTTGGAGAGCGAGACCGAGGCTTGGGGGTCGGTTTTTCTTGAGTTTTTCGGCGGCGAACCGGCTAGAAGGTGGGTCGGGATCGAGGTAAGTTTATGGGTTTCCTTATTTCTGGGTTTTGATTTTGATTTGGGTTTGATTTGGGCGAAATGGGGGCTGTCCATTTGGTACGTGTGTGGTGGTGTTCGAAAATAGGGATGGTAGGTGAGTTTGGGTGTTCTCGTGGTGGCTTGCAGGTGGTGTTGGTTGTAGTGAGGTGGTGGTGTTGGCGTTGATGCGGTGGCTGTGGTGGTCGGTGTTGCTCGAGCTAGGGGCTAGTGGTTCTGGTTTTCGACTGTGGGGTTATGGCTGCAGTGGTGGAGCTCGTGTGGTGTGTGGGTAGCTGCAGTGGCTGTAGGTCGGAGGTGGTGGTGTTGATGGTGGCTGCAGGGCGGTGTCTGTGGATTGGTAGTGGCTGTATGCCATGTCTGTGAGTTGGAGGTGGTGGGGCTGATGCTAGAAATTGATTTTCTAGCATCACACATGAATCTCCAACATTATTGATGCTAGAAATGGGTTTTCTAGCATCAGTTGCGAAATGGAGATTTTCCCAGCGTGACATTTCAGCTGGGTTGGAGGTGTTGGTGAATCCGGTTTCCACTGTGTTCAGTTCATGTCACTGGTTGTAGTTCTTGCAGTTTTGGGTTTGGTGACTGGTTTGATTGTGTGAAAACTTCATGTTGTTGGTGCTAGAAATTCAAGGTTCTAGCATCAACGTGAGTTTTCAAATTGAGGGAGATGAACTGTGAGATTTTACTGCATTGAGTGAAGAAAGTCTGTAAAATGTGGCATTTTCTTACCCTGTTGCTTGGAGGCTGCGTGAGTGAGGGGAGGAGAAATGAGGGGTATATAATGAACAGTAGAATTTTTTTTTTAGGGCACAGAAATCAAGGTGGTAAATGGGCCAAAATCTTGGGCTGCAGGAATTTGAATTGGACTTAAGTGAATTGGGCCGAAAGAATTCAAAACTTGGACTATTAAGAAATTGGACCCTAAAAAGAAATTGCTTAAATTATTAAAATGATAAGAAATTCGATACCTTAAAAATATTCGGGATTGAACTCGATTTGAATGAATTTAAATTGATTTTATAACGGCTAGACGAACGCGCGTTTATTTAAAACTCGGGGTTTAAGATTTTGCGACACGTTTTTCAAGAAACTTAAATAAAAATTCTCGGTCGCTACACTGGTTCTCTTCATCTGTAAGTACAGAAAGCAATGGTCATGCAACACAATTAGCTTACTATACCAATGAAATGTATCATGCCTTTTTCAGGAAATCAACATGTTTATGCTTGTGCTGATATTTCATATGACCTCGGAGCTAAGGCATTGAAACTTCAACTTCATTCTTATTTGAGGTAATTAATGCCAAATGAGGCTCCGTATGTTAAAATCAACTCCCCATGGAATTGGCAGAGGAATAGCAAGTGCCATTCCTCTATCTAATCCATGGGTGTGAATAGTTGGAGCATGGACTTATGTCATGCTCTCTGATAAAACTTTTTAGTAAAGAAATTTCTTCCTTTTCAGTTCATACCCCCTAAGAAAGGTCCTGGTTTCATCCATGATTCAACTCCTGCACACATGCTTACACACAGGTGTCGTTTGACAAAGCTTTTGTTAAAAGTTTTAGCAAATTTTGATAAAACTTGATGAAATTGTGGTTGAAAACTGAATAAAAATTGTGATTCCTATGAAATGCGTGGTTAAATTTGAAGTTTGACCAGTTGAAAAGTTAATGAAGTTTTTTATTAAATTTTATGACAGTCATTTTATCATCAAGCATTGTCTTTGATGTCACAAAACATTACCCTTTTTTTTCTCTGAACTGACAGAGATATTCACAAGAAAAGAATCCATGTGACTAATACTCAGTTGAGTAAGAAAATGACTGAGGTTCTTCCATCGCCGCACGTAAGTCTAACTCATAAATTTGGTGTCACTGTGAACTTTCTTTTACTTGACAGTAACACTAACTTATTACCTGATAATTTGGTTAAAGTTGCAGTTTGACTGACAAATATATTGACTCCAGAGGCAACTTCCATGCTCTTGTAAATGCAGACTAAGTTATCCATATGAGGCGCTGGTCGAATTTCTGACAGGAAAAAAAAAAAGAAGAAGAAGAAGAAGGCATATGTAAATACATGAAACAGCACAAAGTTGATACAGTCCATACTATAAGTTACGTTAACACCAAGCTAAACAAACTAAACTGTTTACTTTAATATAGGACTTGTAAAATGATAAAACAATGGGAAGAAAATTGTCAGACACTTCAAACAATTAGAAGAGATTAACTCGTAAGAAAGCAATTGCCAGTGGTAGAACAAGAGTCATCTTGACTTAAATTAAATTTTTTTAACTAGCTTCCTGTTAAATATTCATGCTGGATTTGATGGTAACTGATAATAAATCTTCTAATTTCTATGATCATTCGAAATTTTACCCAACTTCCATTTAATATTGAGGTTTGAGCTTGAAAATCACTCGGACTCTAATATTGTCTGAGTTGGCAAGAAAAATTAGCATTACTGAGAATGTAAATTCATTTAAAATCTCTAAACCTTGTCATTAGTTTTCTCTATTTCAAATTATTGGAATATGGTTGGCTTCTAGTTCATATATATATTTTTATTTCTGCAACTCTAATGTGCCTGATTTCTGATCTTATTTGTTTCAAATAAGATTAGCATGGAATTTGGCTCAAAACTGGAATTCAAGGGTAATAACGTGGACAGAATCATCATTTCTAATTCCAGTTCCTAGGTCACCGTCAATTTTACAAGATATAAATTATTCCCCGATGTTGAATTTTAATCCTACTTTGAATTTCCCGAGCTCACAAATAAAAAAGATAAACTCAGAATTAAAAAATAAAACCTCTGCGTCGATATGGAACTTTGCACACTGGACAATCGGATGTTGATCTCATAGATTTCTCCAGACATGAACTGAATCATTAAACAAATGCATTAAATTGAGTGCCTTACATGTATAAATGACATGCTTGAACACAAAAGTGTACGGAAAGAGCTTACTTGCAAAATACATGATTGCAGGTAAGTGAAACAGCGGAATTCAGAAGACTCAAGCTGTCAAAATGGTAAAAAAAAAAAAAAAAATCAATTAAAAAAAAGTCAGTTAGCAACTAATTTATAATTATTCGAACCCAGTTTATTTTTATGAAATTACAATAAATCTATTAAAAAAACTAAGAAACCTATTTAAATTATGGAGAGAGAGAGAGAGAGGAAACTAAGCGAAAATTCCCACTAATTCAAGATTATTCGCGCCCATAAATTGTTATTCAACAATTTAATATCAATAGACACTAATTCGGTTCAAAACCAGTGAAACCCATTAAAAGTTCGGGAAATAAAGTAAGTCTACGCGAAATATAGAGATAAAACAGATTTACCAAATGGGGCACTTGAGCTCTCTGCCCATTCTTTCTAGATGGGATGTGTCTGCCATTTACTCTTTTTTTGAAACTCTATCGTCTCTGTGTTTTGTAGGCAGAAAAAGAGTTGCAGCAGGGAGGTGAATGGATGAAACTTGAAAGAGACGATTACGATGGCGCGCTTTTAGTGACATAATTTTTTTGAAATTTTACCCTGCGGCGCCGAAACATTTCGTTTGATGCTTCCCCGCGGGATGTCAAAAAAAAGTCAACGGTTTTAACTTTTGTCCTGTCAATTTTTGGGGATTAATTGTACCCTGGTTAACAAACTTTTCCCCAGTTGCAATTTGGTCATGGGTCCTTTACATGTTGATTTATCTGATCACACCCGTCCTTTCACATGAGGTTGGGATTCACATATTTAATGGATGTGGACCCCAACGCGGGTTCGGATAAACCAATATGTAACCCAAAGGTACAAATAATTTAATTATTTTGATATTGTGTGAATATATGATTAAAAATGAATATAAAAGAACAAATTTTGAAATAAAGAGATTGCTTAACTTTAACCGACAGCAATTGAACCACGATGTTTGTGATCATTAAATTATAGCCCCTATTTGATAGTCATTTTTCTCTCTTATTTTCAATCACACATTTTTCAATAAAATAATATTACACACAAGTCCAAAAATTTTCCTTAATTTTTAACAACACGTTCTCCATCAATCAACTATTCAAAAATACATTTTCTCTCCAAAAATGACTACCAAACAGGGGCATAATCTCAAACGTGACAATTTATGTGGATTTTTTTTGTAATGACAATCATACAAATTTCACCACACCTCAATAAACGTCAATTTGTAGCACTCGTGTAGCTTGACTTTTATTTAAATTACTCCCTTTTTTGTTATAACAAATTTGATAGCGTGTAACTATTGCAATTTTCCACATCTTTATCTAGTCTTCAATTTTTTTTGAAATGTAATGTCCATTTCAAACATATTTTTTGGTTTCTAGACGTGTTTGAACTTTTTGCATTTTTCTTGCTTATACTCATTTTGAAAATGAGGTACATGTGATATTTTAAAATAGTCCATGTATTTATTTTAAAAAAATTTCCAATAAATGGAAAATTAGGCTACCACCTCCCCAACCTTTCAGTTATGGGTGCACAGCATTCAAAATTGAGGCTATATGTCCTCAACCTTTTTAAATCTATGAATCTGGAATTTCGCATAATCAAAATTGTCAATGTGAAGGTGCAATTTTAATTTGTATACTAATAATCTTGATAACAAAGAACTTAGACTTACATATTTAAATAGGTTGTGAATCAAGAACTTTGTTTTAACTGGTTGTGATCTCATAGTTACGCATCGTGAAAGATTAGAGAGCATATCCCTAATTTTTAAAGTGCAAAGTTGCAAAGATTGACATTGTTTCAACACATGAAACATTATATTAACATTCCATTTCAGACACGCCCTGGCCAACCAGGAATGAAAAAACTAAAAATAAAAGTGTGATAAACCAATTACTCTTTATTACATCCAACTGTGAATTACAATAAAAAGATTACACGCCATTTTCTTTGTAACCTCTCGTTTGGAAGTTTTCAAGAAAAACCTTCACGCGTTATCTACATACATAAACAAAAAAAGAGATAAATGAAGAACATGACACGATACCGGAAATCCTTGTGTGCACATGCATCTCCCTCTATTGAAATGCTATCTAGCTTCACAAGTTGTCTCATTAACATCTCAGTCAAAATGGCAACCCGTAATTCTGCTGCTTTATTACCTTTTGCAATTGACTTCTCTATTGCAAATACCTATAAACAACGCTACGAACAATCAAATGATAAGCGATGAACTTCTTAATAGCATTATTCATGAGTAATGCTCACCTGCTCAACCAGCTTATCAACTTTTTCTGGCAGTCACTAATCAAGACTTGAACGGTCTGGATCGTGGCATTCGGCATATCTCGATGAGTCTTCTCTCAATGCTTTCTGGGTCCTCGATTAGTCTGACTCTTGGCGGTCTTTGACTCCACAAATATCCAAATACTCTCCATTTTTCTCTCATTTCCTTTGACAATAATCCTTTGTTCACCAGGTTGTAACCCGGTCTCTACCGTTAGAAGCTTTTTCAATTCCCTTGAACTCCCAAAACGACCCAATATTTTGATTCAAATTTATTATTTCACCCGTCCCTAGCATGCAAATTACCAATTTGGCCCCCATCAAATTGTTTTTTATTTTTCTCTCTTTTATTTTCAACTACAAAATCTTCTATTAAAAATTATTACACGTAAATCGAAGTTTTTTTCTTCTTTTTCAACCACCATTTCTTCAAAAAAAAAAAAAAAAAAAATATATATTCCCCCATTAAAGTTTGAGATAATGGAAGCCAAACAGGGGCTTAGGTTTATAAATGCATGAATTTCATAAATAGGCAAGTCACAAACTTAAGCCTATATATTTTGCGTGTTCTAAAGTAAAACTTCAATTATCTCTTCTGAAAGCTTAGTATGTTAGAGTGAATACGACTGCATACCAAGAGAATGAAAGAATATATTGTACTAAGCCTCAGTCTCGTGTAAATTGAAATTAGGAGCTTGTTTGAGCTCCATTTTTTTGTTGCAAAATACATTTTAGAATAGTATTTTGATAGAAAATATGTGGTTAAAAAATACGAAATTTTTTTGGACTTGTGTGTAATAATATTTTTATTAAATAATGTATAGTTAAAAATAAGAGAGAGATAAATAGATTTTGGAAAAATGGGGGCCAAACGAAGGGATTTTGATAGAAGTTGATTGAAATTTGTGATTGAAATCAAATTTTAAGGATAAATGGCACAAAACGTCCATAACTTTTATTTTTTTGGCATTTTAGCCCATATTTCCACATTTTATTGTGTAGAAGGTCATTTTCATCCATTTTGACGGTTTTACCCTCTTATTCAAATAAAACAAAAGAAATGAAATGAAAAAAAAAATAAGAATCTAATTGTAACTATAGTCCCAAATTTTTAAAAAATTACAAATCAATCGTTATATTATTATCTTGACCTCCTGCTTTCTATCAACACTAAAAAATGAACGAACTTTCAAATTTTGAATTTTTAACATTTTTAATGAAATTTTCACATATAAATGCATATTAAGAACCCTGAATCTGTAAGCTATGGATATTGGAAGTTAAGTTACAAATTTAGGGTTTTGAAAATATATGTGGACATTTTCACTAGAAATGTTAAAAATTCAAAATTTGAAAATTCGTTCATTTATGAGTGTGGATAGTAAGCAGGAGGTCGAGATAAGAATATAATGACCGATTTGTAATTTGTTTGAAAATTTGGGACTATGATTACAATTAGTTCCTTATTTTTTTCATTTCATTTCGTTTCGTTTTATTTGAATATGAGGGTTAAATCATCAAAAATGGATAAAAATGACATTTTAAGCAATAAAAGGTGAAAATAAGGACGAAAATGTCAAAAAATGAAAAATAGAGATGTTTTCCACAATAATATTTAAAGATGTTTTGTATTATTTACCCAAACTTTTAATATGAATAAATCCTCTTGTATACCAAGCCTTACAACTCGATGTACATTCCCCTCACATGGGAAAAGGGGCCCACTAAAATAAATGCGTGGGTCTCGCTCCCATGTGTGAGAGCTGTACATCAAAGCTGTAAGACTCGGTGTACGTGTAATGTGGTTCTTTTAAATGTTGACTACCTCACTCCTATTCTTTACATCACTGAGCCATGTCTCGAAGGGCTGTGTGGTTCTTTTAATATATACCAAATATGGGCCAAGAATGGTGCTTAATCTCATAGCGCAAGGCGCCATAAGCCACTGGTATAAGCAATTCTGGAGATGGAGAACCAAAATTCTCACTTCTTTGCTGCACCAACATGCCCCCCGGCCTCATTTCCCACTTCACATCTTCTTCCATGTTGCCGAATTTTCGCTCTTCCCGCCATTGAAGTTCAATCTTCTCTTAATCATCTCTTCTTCTTCAAGCCCCTTTTTCTTCAAGAAAATATTTAAAAGTCCACGAGGCATAGAGAGGCGTTTGCTTAGAACATATAACGGCAATGAATGAAATGAAAAAGGGAGCTTTACCAATGGGAGAAGCCAGTGTCTCTTTAACTACTGTGAAAGCTTGAGCAAACATTGCCGATAATCTAAGGAAGTATCCAAGTTTTATTGCATTTGAAGAAGATGTTTGGATTGGGCCACTTTGTCACGTGTATTAGCTTTTACAGATGTTGGCCCGATAATGTTTTTTATTGGTTGGTGGGATATGATTTTGGTGAAAATTGTCACAACGTTGCTTTTATCAGGTGATTCCACTATTCAAGTTTCTTTATGTTGAAAGTTGGTGGTTACGCGTAATGATCTTGAAGGAACTTTTGCAATGTACATATTATTGATTTTATTTAAAAAACTGAACTTATATTCGAACTCAACATGTTAAAAATTGCTGGTCAAAAACTATTTCCAAACCCCCTCTTAGGCCCTAGTTCGCCCAGGGCCATCGAGAATTTTTGGATGGGCTCCTTTCTGGGTAAAGCCCAAAAAGAAAAAGAAAAAAAAGAGCCTTCTTGCATCAGTATATGGAGAGAAGGTTTTTAAAGTCCGTTCTTGTCATGGAACTCCTTTTAGAATGTACCATCAAGTTTAAATAATCGCTCAACTTAGTTTCTGTATCAACTACGAGTGGGCTAGTTATAATAATCGTGATTTGTAAAAATCCCATTATTAGTGATAAAAGTCCGTCACAACTCCCCGATCATAAACTTGTGATAACATCTTGTAATTTTATGTTATCGATGAATTACATCAAAGAATAGTGAATGCTCTCGATAATACGATTTCAAGATTTTAGTTTGGAAACAAAGGAAACAAACTTCAGCCCAATGTACACTCGAACTACAAACATGTTGGACTCTAGCCCATTCAACCAATATCCGACACGTACGTTTTAGTTGGCACATTAACGACGTCTTTGTCGCTGATATTTCGAAACGCGACTTGATAAAAATACCTATGAAGGCGATTTTTAATGTACTCGAGTATACTATCCGCTTTTTCGGTGCTCAAAATTTTGCAGCAATCGCATTCGCCGTCGTTTCGCCTCTCGGAGCCGGATCTCGTCGTGCATTTTCTCTGTAAGTGAACGCTTCAGCTTTTCATTATTCCGTTTATGCATTGAATTTTCGCGTGAAATTATTTCTTACTGTTTACAGTTGATTACTACCGACATCGTAATCTCTAGGTGTTATGAAATGCATGAACGTTTTTTTTTTTTACTATACTCATGAATGTACAATCAGCATAATTTAGTTAGACTAAGGACGTGTATCTCTGTGCTTAGTTGTGCTTAGCGTTAGTGGTTATTTTGTTATATTCTGTTACATTTTAAAAATTAGGCATATAATTGAATGATTTTACCTTCCTAAGTGTTTCCTGAAATTTCTTAATTTGTATTATGATTTTGGAAAGTTATTTTCCATTATATCTTGGGTCGAGTTCTGGACATTTTGTAAAATCTGTGCTCACTATAATTATGCTTGGGCTTAATGGAATAAATATTTCTGGTACCAGAACGTGGAGTGGGAGCAGAGGGAGTGTTAATTACCTAAGAAGTAAATCTACTAACAAATAATTAAGTTTGTTTTAAGGTATATAAATTTTTATTGGTTGAAGCTGGAAACAATTAACTTATTTTTGCAATAAGATGAGAGTAAATTCCAGAATAAGTAACTCATTTTTACTTTAAATAATGAAAATAAAAAAAGGTAGCATATTTTTACAAACAAACAATTACTTAAAAGTAACTGTTACTTATTTGTAAGACTGGCTAAAACTTGCTCAAAGTGTCTAAATATACAGTCCTGCATAGTTGTAAAACACAAGAATAAAAGTAACTATAGTTATATTAGAAGTCAAAAACTATTATAAGATAGATAGCACCCAAATACAATGCTAGTAGAATCCAAGAAAGAAACTGCATAAGAATTAATCATGGTATGGTAAATGATTATTTAGCCCCTGTTTGATTCCCATTTTAATTCTCATTCTCATTCTCATTTTTCTACTCATTTTTAACCATATATTCTTCAATAAAATAATATTTTTTATCACATCAATAACTTTTCCTTCATTTTCAACCACATATTCACCATACATCACATCAAAAAAATATATTTTCTTCAAAATAATGTGCATCAAACTGGCTGTTACTTTCATACAGTCACGCTGCAAATTAATAAACATAGACAGTCTTGAGTTTATATTATTTCTCACAACAAAATTTGGATTTTATTTAAGTTATAAGCCTAGATCTTTGTCACATTGGCCTGCAGCATTTAATTGTGTAAGTATCCTGTTAGGCCACTATCGAAGTCCTTTGGACTTTGAAGTCTTAATGCTTTTCTTATCTTTCGTAGTTCACAATTTCGCCAAAGTGAGATTAAATTAGTCTGAGATTCTTGACCAATTGACCACCCTCATTCCTGAATTACACTCTCGTGTTACAGGTGATGAAGCCTTACACAGCTTCTAGTGCAAAAGTTTTCTATAGTGTGCAACAAGGTAAATAATCATCTTTCATTCACTTACTTTTCCGATAAGGGTCCTCCCTAGGACAAGACTATAATTTTATGCTTTTGTTATTTTGGTAGGAGTAAGTGTGGAGCATTTCTATGATAATGTGCTTGGTTTGCACATTGTAGGCATTGATGAAAATGAGGATTGTGCTTGATAAGTTTATTCATCAGAAATTTTGAGGGAGATAGATTTGTATATTTACTTTATTTTAGCCATTTTCTTTCTACTCTTTTCTTTTGATTTAGTTTTGAGTTTCTATCTTCTTATACATGATGACTTTTCTTTCTTTGTTACATGTTTCATTTTTCTTTTCATTTTGTATAAGAAAATTGCATTCTCCTCTTAATCTTGAGGGATGCAAATGAACTAAGTTGATCTGAATTGAATTCCAGGTTGCTCTGGTTTGGCTTGTGTTTGTGCCAAGAAAATTTGATTTTGTGCTCCTTTAATATCACTTCTCGACTGAACGAGTTGGTCACAAACATGAATATGGAAAAATAGTTAATTCAATTGAATTATCTATTATAATCTGGTTGAAAACGTTAAAAATAGTTAGTTAATAGTGGAATATAGTGATTAGGGAAAAAGTTGTGTTATTAAGGATACAGTTAATATTATATTTTGAGCCTGTTTGGTATTGATTTTGAGAATCAATTTTCAATCAATTTTCATTTTCAACCACACATTCTTCAATAAAATAATATTTTTCATCACATCAATAACCTTTCCTCCTTTTTCAACCACACATTTCCCATCATATCACTATTCAAAAATCAATTCTTACCCCAAAAATCACTCCCAAACACCCTCTTTATCTCTAGCAGTCAAATTAAGATAAATTTTGAAAATGCATCACAAGATTATAGTATTCGTGATCTTTTATAGATATAAAGGTTTTTCTGTGCGGCTTGTTTAGGGAAACAAACTAAACCTTATTCCTAATGCATCTCTAGTCAGACGCGTAATCCTTATTTGTCACTCTATTCTGTCATGTCTATTTCTCTGGAGTCAAAACAACTATGTCCAAAACAAGCATGTCCAAAAATTACAACGGACCATATTGATGTAGATTTCTTTTTGTATCTCTGGTATTAAAGATCATGATAATTTATTCATGTGTTTTTTACTGAACACAGATACGTTTTTATTGCACAGTAACCACCAGACCAAATAATTACAATGTGAGATGAAAAACAACATGCAGATGTGTAATAACCTGCATATTTGCGGCCATGACATGAGATCTCTACATGTCAAGACCTTAACCTTCTTTTTCTTACCGTTGTGCTTCGGCCTCTTTGGCAGCTAGTTAATCAATCAAGATTTAAGGTGAGTACCTGTGACAGTAAATATTTTTAAAAGCAGCCCGTTTGAATTTCTAAATCTCTCTCTTTCATTTATGTTTTAGTTTTTCCATCTTTATAAGATGCTTGGTAGCTAATTAGCTATAAAGTAAGTTCTTTTAAACTCAAGTACTGGTCGTTGCAGATTTTTCTTTTCTAATTTTTTTTTTTTTTGGCAGAAGATAAACTTTTTCTTGCTGGAACAACATTTTTGTGGCTTCTACTTCCTAGTGGTATTAGCTTATTGCGGTTGAATAGAGCATTTAATTCATTTTGCAGAAGAGTAGCTCTGTTTTTCCCTTTACTTTGTCCCACTGAAGGCTAACAATATCTCATGATATTTGGAATATGAATTGAACAAATAGTTTTTTGTAGGCACTTATTTTTCTTATTTAGCCCTTGTTTGACAGCAATTCTTTCAAAACTCTTCTTTTTCCATACTTATTTTTAATCACACATTCTCACAAAAAAAATATTCTTTACGTAAACCCAAAATTTTCGTGTTTTTTAACCATACAATTTCCAAAAATTTACTATTCAAAAACTCATTATTTCCAAAAAAATTCTGTCAAACAGGGGCTTAGTCTCTTTGATACGTGGACATACTAAAATGGATGAGATAATAAATGAGAATATACACCAATAAGTGGTGGTGGCAGTGATCGAGGATAAATTAAGAGAAAGAGGATTTAGGTTGTTTGGACATGTTTTGTGCTAGTCTATAGAGCAGCATACATTCTCAGCCGTTCTCTTGGGGAGAGTGTTTGCCCTCTTACCACTCACGACTTTATATCTCGTCCCCAAACTTCGAACTCAAGACCTTTGCCTTATAAGAGATAAAAGACAAAAATCTTGAGTTCGAATTCTAGTGAACGCAATAGAATTCGTAAAGGGTAAGATGGATTTAAGCTCTCCCAAAGAGGACAATAAGTATGATATAATGGTTTGAACATAGAGGTCGGGTCGTTACACAATATGTTAGATGCGTGTCGCATAAAATTAACAGACATAATAACTAAAAAAAGTTTAAAATGTGCAAAGAGAGTGATGTGAAAGAAAAAGGGACCTTGAGAACCATAGTTGGTCAGCTTAATCGTTGAATTAGGAAGAAACGGTTTGAAATGTCTTGTATTTTCTGAGCTTCACCATCCTTGTTTGATAATGATATTAAAAGATATTCGCTCTGTTTATTCATAATACTGAAAGCTCTAATCTGTTGCTGATTCAATTTGTCTTGTTATAAACTTGTGGTGGCCCATATGGCATATAAACAAAATCAATAGCCTAAATTTTTGTGCCTTGGTCAAAAAACATATACATTTTTATCAAATTTAGAAGCTCTACATATCTATGAACAAGATTTTGACTCCATTTGTTTCCCTTTCTTGATGTGAACAGAAATCCGATACAAAGACTAGCTCAGTTTGGGTTGCTTGTGGACCAGCACTAAGGTGACCAACCTGTACCAATGCATCCCAGTGTGGTTTATGGAAAGATTCAAGATTTATTTGTATGACATAGATCATGTTTCTCTAAGCTTAAAAACTTTACTTAGTAAATAAGTTCGTTGCAATATATTAATATTTTGTTGGTAAAGTTAAAAATAAGTAAGTTACTTATTTTGATATTAACACAAAAGATACTTTTAAATATGTTGTAAGAAAAAGTAATATATAGAAATATGTTTGGGAATAAAAATTATTTAAAATTAGCTTTTACTTTTAGCTCCTACTTGGTGAGAATTAAAATCTAGATTTTAAGTTAAGTTAAAGTCATAATTAATTTTGATAATATATTTTATGGGGATCTATACCTTTTCAACCATAGATTTTATCAATTTTATAAAAATCTACTAAAAAACTTATTTTTAGGGCTTAAAGCCTAATACGCTCTTAAAGTTGTTTCATATTGATAACTTACTAGATAGAGAATCATATGTTCTTCTCTAATAATTATAATCTTAAGATTTTAGGGAAAAGTTGTTATTTGAAATACTCCTTTCTCATGTCAGTTTACCTCCTAGTAACTGTTCCATCAATCTATGTTTTTACTCTCTTAAAGATATCTTTATCAGCATAATTGAAAATAAGAATTACACAAAACTTCAAGCTCTCCGCTTTTGTTCAATTTATATAAGCTGTCTTTTGTATAAAACATGGATAAAATATATGACTTGAGATTGTATTTAGATTCTACACTAAATGGTCATGTTGATCTTAAGTTATTAAAAGCTCATAATATCCAGTTTAACAGCTGAAACATGGCTTACATACCCAGCTCAACATTCTTGGAAAACAAATAAATTGAGGGTCCGGAGGAGAATAGAATTAATTTGTATTAAAGAATAATTCATCTTTTAACAAAAATGTTTGCACTACTACTTGTATACATATGCATGCACATACATCTGTTTGTGACACTTTGTGTGTTTCTATATTTCATTTGAACTGGTGCATTCTCACAAATTTATGAATATATGAACAAACTTAAAACAATATTTACTTCAAAATTCCTTCTAACAATTTGTACCAAGAAATAACTTCATGATAAGATATTAATTATTAAGTAGTGAATATGAATGGACTCGGTTCAGGAAATTTTTGTTGATTATTGTAGACCGTAAACTTATAAAAATAAAATAAAACATAAAAAAACCTTGCAAGAGCATCTACTTAACTGCGTTAATCCCAATTTGATCCAAGTCCAACATTCCAAAATAGTAGCCTATTGGCCTATACGCCTTAAAGCTAGTCTCGGAATTCCTACTAGTCCCTAATAGCGTGCCCTCATTCTCACTTCACCACATTATCATGCCAGCTTTAATTTGAGCGAGTGGTTAAAGATTGTCCTTTCAATACTGGTGAATGATTTAATATTATTTAGATGAAATCTATTTGATTTGACTGGATATTCCCATTATGTAACAATGGATTGAATAGAGTGGTGAAAAAGGGGTCGTAATCTTAAAGGTATTGCGTCTACAACTTTTTTTTTTTGGTTACTGTTACATTATGAGAGTTGGATTATCGTCTTCTTGGACATCCATTTTTGATTGTGTTCCATGGTGGCATTTAACAGCCACTTGTCAATTTCGTCGTCCACGTGCTGTTAGTGACGGGAGTAACACGATGAGCAATGGAGTGCAATCGGTGTAAAGTTCAATAAGTGATGGGATGCAAGTTAAAGTTGAATGAGTGAAACGTGACGTTATTCGAAGTTCGATGAACGTTGAAATAATTAACTCTAATCTTAAAGGTATTGTGTCTACAACTTTTTTTTGTTACTGTTACATTATGAGAGTTGGATTATCGTCTTCTTGGACATCCATTTTGATTGTCTTTTAGCGAAAATAGTTAAAATCACGGTAAACTGAAGACAACTAGTGTCATAGTATAGGCTGCTAAATTTTCATAGTCAAAGATTTGTTTGATCTCTTCTTTTTAATCACACTTTCTTCAATAAAATAATATTACACATAAATTCAAATTTTTTTTTAATTTTTTAACTACACATTATTCATCAATTTACTATTTTAAAATACATTCTTGAACAAAAATGGTGCTCAAAGAGGCACTCAGCTACTCAAACCACTAAAATTTTCAAATATATAATAACTAAATAGAACTGCTAAACATGCATATTTGGCAATCTCCTATGCATTTTATCATTTTCCTAGATACAGTCATACAGGGTCGAATTTGCATAGAGGCAGATGAGGTTGTCGCCTCAGGTCCAAAATATAAGAGGATCTTTTTTGGCCCAAATAAAAAAAAAAATTATTAAGTAAATACTGTAATCTGTAAAAGGAAAATCTTATTTTCTCTTTTTGGGATCTAATTTACAGAGTTCGTTGATAAGTGCGTTTTACGCACTTATTTAGATCACAAAACATGGACAATTGATTGTAATTATGTTGAAATATGGCTTAATTCTATGTAAATTGTGTTTGCAGGACAACATTGATGGATATAATGAGAAGTATGTGAAAACGAGCGAAAAATGACCAAAATGGAAGAAAATGAAAGTTTGGGGATCGAAATGAACAACATGAAAACAATCCGTAGATGTGATGGATGATGGAATGAAGACTCAAAAGTGCTAGGAGTCAATTGGTTGAAAGAAGATATCAAATGGATGAAATATCATCAAAGTATGATCATACATCAATTTCTAATCGAAAAGTTATGCACCGATTTTTAGTCTCATATTGCGACCCATATTTGACATGGTAAACGATCGAATTGGAAGATGATATCTGAAGCAAAGTTGTAGATCTTTGAGTTGTCTTTCTAACTCACTTTGAATCATTTCAATCGAACATCGGTAGAGAAAGTTATGACTAGAATATTGAAAGCTGTCCAGCGGAGAAACAATTGAACCATGCGGTCGCATGGTGTTATTTCCATGCGGTCGCATGGAAGAAACCGAGGGCTCCGGGTATCAATTTCAGTTAACCATGCGGTTGCATTGATTATAACCATGCGGTCGCATGGTACAATCCCGGCGTGAAAATTCTGGTTTCCTTATTTAAGTTGAACTCTTATGGAAATCAATCTTTAACCTCTTTTTAACCCTAAACTCGACCAGAAAAAGGGGGCTACGCATATTTTGACATATTCTACACATTGGAGAGCAAGACAACAAGGAAGGAGAAGAAGATTCATCCCAAAATTCAAGATTTAACTCATGAATTAACAGGGTGATGTCGTCTCTAACCTATTTCTTTTATTTTTCTTTCTTTAGCATGTTAGGCTAGTTTTTCTTGTACTAGGAGATCGATGAACCTTGTAACATGATATTTGAATCTTTAATTTTATACTTTTGACATTAAAACACGTTTTTGGATATTTGACCGATTTATACGTATTTATTCCATATGATTTTTGTGCGCACGTTAATTGTATGAATGTGGTGATCTATTTTATGCATTCGAAAGAAGGGAAATAGATTCGACGTAGTCTAAATTGTCATAGGGTCCGATAGGGGATATAAATATACCGCTATGCTCTATGTGAATCTTTAAGTGTTCATAAAAGTTAATGCGTTCTTTTATGCTTGTATTCGTCATAGAAATATAGTCGGATCGCATGATAGAATAGGTTTAACATTACTCGAAAGAGATTGTTAAATTTAATAGGAACATTGATTCTTCAATATTTAATCGTGTTGTCAAAGTGTAAAATTAGGATTTAAATGGATTGTTGCTTGGGGATTCGTGATCCTAGTACGTTTTTCTCATTTTAAGTAAACCAATTTGCATTCATCTCTCATATTGCATTCTAAGATAATTTGCATTTAGTTTATCAAATTCATTCATAATAGTTTTCATAATTTAGTTTGGTTAGCATTTAATACAAAACTCATCAAAAATTCATCTAATTTCGGTTAAGGTCGGAATAATTTATATTGAACTACTCAATCTCTGTGGGATCGACAATCCGGACTCTTAAACTCCACTTTATTACTTGTAACGAACCGTACACTTGTGATAGTTTTAAATCGAACGTATTTTCGTGAACAGTCATCCTAGATTCCAAAAATCATAGGACCGACTTTGCCTAGATATACTGAAGTAACCAATCTTCCTGTTACTTTGAAGTCTTAATTATCAATGAGCAGAAACAACCATTTTCCTCATCTATTTTAACATGTTGATCTGACTGCTGATGTGTCCTGCCCTTCCGTGGAATGAATGTAGTACAATTTCGTCATGTGTTTTGCTCTGATAAAATAGGTTTTAACTATTATTTTTGCCTACCCACCAAATCATTTTTTTGTTATACACCTAACTCATTCATTTCTTTATTCCCATACCACGTATTCATAATTCTAGTTTAGCTTATATTTTTTGGGCGACCCAATTTTGGAAAATAATAGAGTCCTATTGTTAAAAGGAAAAAGAATATAAGTTCGACAATAAAAATGATACTTTTCATTGAGGAAAGGGACCACGAGGGTAATTTTAAGAATTGTATTCAAAAGAGAACCCTTTTGCAATTAGGAAACGCAAGCTCCTAGTTTTCATTCTAGTTTTATGTGGGGAGAAATTGAGAGGATGAAAAATATTGTATTGGGTGGTTTTTCTCTACGAATAAAGTTTCTTCTCAAGGATGTCGGTGGTTTATCGAACCACATTTAATTGTGTGTTTTTTTTTTTCTTTCCACTCGTTTTCTTGTTTTTGCTTCCGCTTCGTGTTGGGTGGGATTTTTTCTGAACTATGTCAACAGGTGCATGTATGGAATAATGGCGTGCCTAGAATGAAGTCTTTCTGAATGCTTTAGAAGCACGGGAACTCTATGTGTGGTTGAGAAATAATTTTTTTTTTTATTGCATGTGCATGTACAGAAACTGCTTCATTTTGCACCAAGTACTCTTAAATGAAATAAATGTTCACTGTACACGAGGCAGCTAACCACCACAATTGTTTGCATATATGCCATGACATATTATGCTATAATCCTACGGATCAAAATGAAATATTTTCTGAAAATTATAGTCCGTTTGATTTCCATTTTTTTTTTAAATTTATTTTTCTCTCTTATTTTTTCAATCACACATTTTTCGATAAAATAATATTACATACAAATTCAATTTTTTTTTCTTAATTTTAACCATACATTCTCCATCAATCAACTATTCAAAATACATTCTTCCCCTCAAAACGGGAATCCAACGGGGCGGTTTTGCAGTAGTGTTAAGAATTTTTGAAGAATTATTATTTTTGACCCATCGAATTGTAAGATATAAATGTGAAGAAGGAAAAACACATTACCACAAAGTTTGATATAACAACTTTAATCTTTATGCTGTAACAGTCCCATTTTTTACTTTTGATAGGCATTTAACAACACAAATCTACATCTACAATTATCTACGTCTACAATATTTTAAAAATATGGATTGAGGAGAAACTTTTTAATTATCAAATTTATCCTTACATATTTAGCTATATGTCCAATATACCCTCATTTATTTTATATATTTAACTTTTCATTTTAATGTTTATAGTCAATAATATCCTTAAAATTAAATTTATTTCAACTAAATTCAATTATTATTAAAATTAAAATTATTTATTTTTTAAAATTAAGTCAATTAATTTCACTAAACACTATTATTACTAATTATTAGCATATGATTAATAAAAACTTATATAAACTCAAAATAACAAATATAATAATATTACATATATAATTAACATAAAATGACATAGACTATTAAGTCAATTAATATTAATATATAAAATTTATAAATATAACAAAATTATATATACAATTAATAATGTAGATAGTGTTTAATTTAGAAATTATAAAATAAACGGTTATAATTTAGAGAAGAAATAATTTTCAAAATGATCACCATATCTATAATGTAGATAGTGTATTGATTGATAGAAAATTTTCAATTACTTGAAAATTGATGGAGATCTCATGGAGTATGAGGAAAAGGATCGGCTGCTAAAATGGAGTCATCAGGAAGATGAGATTTTGTAGTAATTAGGGCTCTAAATGTACAGGTTGCTAGGACATGTCGTACGAACGAGATGCTGAATCTTTTATTAAGTTCAATTTTTTATCCTTTAACAATATTAATTATAGCAATTATTTTTTAAAAATTATTATTAATATTTAAAAAATATTATGTATATCATTCTTTGATATATAAAACGTGCAACGTACGTATTTACTGTTAGTAATAAATAAATAGCGTTTGCTTATGATTAGAGCGTATAATATTCAATTTTTATTCAACTGATTATGGCCTTGTGGTCTGGTGTTAGGAAGGATTTTGAAAACGGAATTTGGGGAAGTCGAAATGAATTCGTTAGGTGTGTGCGAGAAATCTGAATTGGTAGGTAGCCAAAAAATATTTTTAAAAAAATGGCCACGTGCATTGTGTAGCTGCAGCTAACATTCAAATTGACTGTTAGGTGATTTAGAAATCAATATCAAAAGAGGTCAAAGTAGTTACACACATGTGATGAGAGATTTTGGAAATAATGTATTTTGAAATATTAATTTTGGAGAAAATGTGTGGTTAAAAAAAGAAGGAAAAGTTTTTGGTTTACTTGTAAAATTAAATTTTATTGGATAACGTGTGGTTGATATGAAGAGAAAGAAAAGTGTATTTGATTATTCCACGTAAAGAAGCATGGACATTTATGGAAATTTACCAAGAGATTTTTCATGTGTTGGCATGTGAGATGGTCATATATTCTTGTCTGAGATGAAGTATCTTGTGAGGTTTTGCATGTGCTGTCATATTGGATTTTTCTATTATTGGTGGGGGACTAATAATCACTACGATGCTTACGTTTTTTAAATATTGCTAAAATGCTTTTTATGGAACACATAAAAAATTGAATGAAGAAACAAACGAACGAAAAATGCTGGTCTGAGTTTGTAACTAAAAAGTTCTGTCAAATGCCTCTCCTTACGTGTGTAACGTGAAGCTCGATGGAATAATCATATCATTATATAACAAACTTAGCTTCTTCCTCGTGTAGCATCGACTTAATACCATTCAAACACCTCGACTTAGTAGCTTGTGGTGAGATTTTTCGAGCAAAATGTTATGATTATTTAATATAGATTAATATTCTAACACCAGTGATTAGTTGTAATTATTCAAAGTTAGGTGCCACCCTCATTATTATCTTGTACTAGAATTGTGCATGTCATATGTGTGTCTCCATATTCATTGAGCTCAACCATTTTTGACATTTCTTTTCGTCATTTTTTCACCGTCTATAATGATCAATGTACCACGTGTATCTTCATTTATGGAAATATACCAAGATTTGGCCCTTGTGGGGGATGAACTGATTTTCAATATACGTTCTAGACTTTCTTTTTGCTTCTGTTGGGTAATAATTTTTATTAGTTTCTCTACCTTGACATCATCACATCTTTTTGGGTCTCCTGTGCAAGCTGCATCCACTTTTAGCCTCGGTTGACGGCTATTAAATTCAGATTTTTAATAGATTTTAATTGAAATTAATGAAATATGTGGTTTAAAATTCATAAAATATGTTATTGAAGAGAATTGTTAACTTTGATTTAAATTGAAATTTAGATTTTAATTGATAACAAACAAGGGCTTAATAAAAACATGCATGGAAACTCATCCATGACCATAAATTTTCATTAAAATCTGTAGTTGTTAGAACATGTCACATGACAGTGGGATATATTAATAAATTCGTATAAATCTAACAATGAGATAAATGGAGAAGTGAAAAAATCGTATTGCGGATTTAAAAATTATTGAAATAAAGGAGAGAATCCAATTAGAAGTGGAGGCGATGAAAAAACAGGACAACCACTCACGATTCGATCGATGGTACTGGTTAAGGAACCAGCCTTTTCCTCTGAAGTGGTCCCTGTGAAAAAAAGATAGGGACTATTGTCTCCACTGATCAACTCAATTAAGAGGGTATTTGGTAGTGATTAAAATTATATTTTTTAGTAGATTGTGATAAAAAAAAATTTAAATATGTGGTTTAAAAGTTGTGAGACACATAAAAGATGTGGTTGATATTAATTGTTTGACTTTGACTTAGATTAAAATTAGATTTTAATTGATACCAAACAGATTATGAGTTCCAAAGTTTTGGTTGGAGGCGCATATCCCGAGGCCCATGTATATTCCTTGAGTAATGCTATTTAACCCCACTGAGGTTGAAATCCCAGTTTAGGTGACATTAATGTGGCGTTAAATGATTGGTAAAATTAAATAAGTAATTTAATTTCACTTTTTAATTAGCTTATTATCTAATGTCACCTAGACTGGGGTTGCAACCCCAGTGGGACTACATAGCATTACTCATATTCCTTCTGTAGCTGCCCAACAGCTTCCAAAATATGGCAGGCAAGAGGACGGGGGACTGGTGGTAGGGTATGATAGGTGTATTACTATTTCAATAAATTAAGTTATTTGTACCATTTGGGTTACATATCGATTTACTCGATCCCATCCGACCTCTCACATGAGGGTCGGGTCACAATCCATTAAATGCGTGGACCCCGATCCCATGTGAGAGGACGGGTGGAGTCGAGTAAACCAACATGTAATCTACAGAGTACATGCAACAAGATCCAATGAATAATGCTTCCTGTACAGGGCACGCATCTCACATTGGGTGGATGGATGGGATATTTGACAATTTTTTAATCACATGGGGCCCACTCCCATGTGAGATGCCTCTACATGGTCGGTGAGACAGTGCCCTGTACAGGAAGCATTATTCATTATTATTTAGTTCAACCAACAACGATTAAGTTGTTGCAATGTCAAGTGAAATTATTATGCTGGGTTCAGAGGATTTGATGATACTAGATGGGATAATTAGCACAAAAGGTCCTTATTGTTTGCACTCTTTGTGTAAATTCTTCACATTGTTTTAAACTTGACATTTGCACCCTTATTTTAACAATTTTCTTCTGAAATTGGTTCTTTCCATCTCATTCTATCAATTCCTTTCATCAAATATGGGTACTTAGCGCTAAATATGTCTATCATTTGCTTTTATTGTACAAAATGTTTCTATCATTTTAATTTGGACATTTGGGCCTTTGTGTTGATCTTTCTTTGCATGAAAGATTTTTCTCATTTATTTTCTCCATTAAAGCAAGTAAAATGACTAATTTTCCTTCTTTAAAAAAACAAGTAGTAAAGAAAGAGCGAATATATATAAAATAAAAATAAAAAACTGTAGCTAGAGTTTCTAGTTTTTTAAAAAGTAAAAACAAGTTAACGTAAAATAATTTTAGAACGTAACTAGCAAAAGAAAAATATTTTGGACTAGAACAATTAAAATTGATGTTTAAATTAAGATCTTGAATGAACCATCTAATGGAACATTTTCGGTTATCATTTTGTGAGGCAAACGAATTTGAACAAAAAGTAAAGGAAAATTAAAAAAACTCATGCAGTGGTTACACAAGTAACGGTAACAAGAAGTTCGAAGCAAAAATTTGTTGAAAATAGCTAATTCCCTAAAAATCTCTTGTAACTTTGTTGTAAACAAAAAGATATTAGAACATGAATCTTGATTGAAAGAAAAAAAAAAAAAAAAAACTAAATCCATGAATGGTGTCGTAGTGAGATGGGGAGAATGGGTGGTGATGGTGGTGATCAGTGATAGGGTGCGGAATTGGGTGGGGAAAAAGAACCATTTTATTATTATTTTTTTCCTCACTTTTTTTATACTTTAATTCTCTTTTTAATTATTTTGATGGTGGTGAAGAGTAGATGATGGGGATGGGGGCAGTTGATGATGGGGATTGAAAAGATGAAATATTTTACTTTTGCAGTATGTTTTAAATTATTTTATGTGACATTCGTTTGTACATTTCTAAAAACTTGGAACTTTAGCCGTAATTATTATTTATATATATATATATATATATATTTTTCGATTTGTTTATTTAAAAAGATTGCAAATTAGTTATTTTATAATACTTTAATGGAGAAAATAAACGTAAAGGCTGTTTTGAGTTAAGAAAGGTTGATTCGATGGTCTAAATGTCAAAATTGAAACAATATGAATGTCCTGTGCTAATTACCCATATTTGATGGAATTGACCAAATTCACAAGAAAATGTTGAAATGATGGTGCAAATGTAAGTTTAAAATGATATGGACGATTTGCGCAATGAGCACAAAAGATGAGGTGCTAAATACCCACACTGAATCATACTAAGAAAATGACAAGAGTGAGGTAGTCTCAGCGATGCAAAGGACGGGAGTGAGGTAGTCTTAGTTGAGCTGGCAGTCGCAGTGTGAGGGTTTGATTCATGCTTCTTACAATGTATGGAATTAGATTCTTTGTGGGTACCAATATGACAGATCTTGTACCATGACATGTTGTGGCACATCCCGCAATTTATCTCCTCCACGATGTTATAGGGGCGGGGCGGGGCGGGACGGGACCCTCAAAGTTGGGGGTCAACCCTTTTTAAGAAAATTAAGTATTGTCTAGTTATGTACTAAAAGCATATTCAAGAGACTATCTTTGATCGTCATCTCTTTTGTTGTTTCTCTTACGACGCTAGCCAAAATTGGAGTTGGTTATTTTTAAAGAACGTATTATAAAGTTTAGAGAATATCCATAAATTTAGAAAGTAACCATTTTTAAGTACTCCATTAGGTTATTTATATTTAACACTTAATTTTATTACTCTCCAAAAAATTTATTGTTTTTCCTATATTTTATTTTCATTAGTTTCCTTCCAAATTATTAGATTATTTCATCTATTGAAATACATTTAATTGTAAATAGTAGATTTGACTCTTCAAATTTTAAAATTCAAACTCACTCTCTATTTTAAAATATTAATATAAATTAAAGGGTCTCATAGCATAATTTTAAAGGTTAATTATTTAAAATAGAGAACATTTTATGTTTAAAGAGTCTCTTAAAAATATTAATATTAGGGTCTCATAGCATAATTTTAAAGGTTAATTATTTAAAATAGAGAACATTTTATGTTTAAAGAGTCTCTTAAAAATATTCTAATATTAATATCCATTAAATTTCCATGGAAATTGTCAGTATTGGAAAGTTAAGTCCATTTTTTATTTATTATACTAGTATATGGTTTACGAAGAACAAAGGCGACCCAAGCAGGCAGTCGGTCCTTTTGTGTTGTAATCACTATAACATAAAAGGGTGAATGAAAGGCTCAACACGTGTCAGTATTTCCCATCGGCCTAATTCATTTTTTTTCTGCCGTCAAATTCATCCACTTTCTCCATTTTCCCACTCAATCAACCATACATCTTCAACCACCCACCCACCCACTCAACCAACCATACCTCTTCAACTAACCATACCATCAACATCATTCATGTGGAGTGAAGTCCCAATCGAGCAAATCTAACAACTTCAACTGATGAGGTCTTTCTTTTCAAGATGCAAATGCAAATTAAGATGCAGATCGTCTCTGCAATTGGGTTGCAGAAGTTCGAGAAGCAACTTATGACACAAAGGATAATGTCATCGTATTTGTTGCTACCAAAATTGCAGCCAGAAGGTACGAAAATTCGAGAAAAGGTGGGTCATCAAATTTTAGATATTAAGAACAAGATAATTAGTCTCGGAGTTTACATACTTTTGGAATAGAACCCACAGATAATGAAGGAGAAAATCCGGGTCTTGGTGATGCAAGAATTTGGGATCTGGGGTTCGTGCCTCCAAGCCACATGGAGACACGAATCGTGCCTCCGTGTGCGACGGAGACACGCTATGTCTCCATGTGGCATGGAGGCACGATTCGTTTCTCCGTGTGCGACGGAGGCACTGACCGTGTCTCCGTGTGTGCAACGACGCAATGACATTTCATTTCTTCTTCTCCCTTCCTTCCATCTTGTTGTGAGTTTTTCCTTTTCTCCTTTTATTTTGCACCATAAAGACTGTTAGTTTTTCTTACTTGCCGGTGAGTTGGTTGATTTGTTACATCATGGTACATTCCATTTGATTAATGGGTGTTTTTTGTTGGTGTGATATGTGCAAAAACATATGTTCTGCAAAGAAAGAGAATAGAACCTATAGTTTTTGTAAGTGTTCTAAGTTCATTGTTACAGCTGTAAAATGGAGGTGCTTGGCTAAACCCTGATTCACATCTTTCAAAATTGTGGCTCCAATTAAAAATGTGCTTGAACTGAGTGTGGTGTGGTGATATGTAAAAATTGGATTGATTGTTCTCAGCTGGTTCTCATACTTAAGTGTGTGCTTGTTCAAGTTATGGATACATTTATGCTTGTTTATAATGGTTCTTCACATCCTTGCCATTTTTTTTATCAATGTTAAACATTTGATTTGTGTGTTTGTTTGATAATTTGGATCTTGGGGGGGAATAAATATAGTCTTAATGTTTTTACTTTCCTGATTGTATGCACTTGATTGTACAGAGGATGTAGTGATTAACTAAATAACTTTTATAGAGTTTATTTTATGTTTTTAATAATACTTTATTTGATGTCGATGTTGTAGGTACGTGGTTATCGTCGGTACAATACAATGTGTGGCTTTATTCTTGTTGCATCGCATTTTTCCTATGATAATTTGTCCAGATTCTTAATAATTTTCGCATTTTATTTTCATTTTGTATTGGGTAGTATTTTTTTTATCACATTCTTGATTGTTTTTAGATTTACAAGTTTTCTGATTCTAATACGTGAGAGGAAATGGATTATATGTTTCAGTGGGCAATTGTACAATATGATTAATAATTTGTGGTGTATATGGATTGTAATTTTTATCATAAAAATGTTTAATCAATTGAAAATATAGATGTTCTACATTGTAATGCAAAATGGAGATTTCTTCTGCAGTTTTTATAAATGTTAAACATTTCATTTGTGTGTTTGTGATAATTTGGATCTTGGGGGAATAAATATAGAGTTAATGTTTTGCTTTCCTGATTGTATGCACCTGATTGTACAGAGGATGTAGTGATTAACTAAATAACTTTTATAGAGTTTATTTTATGTTTTTAATACTTTATTTGACGTATTAAAACACAATATGACCATTTGGCAGGGATCTACAATGCCTCTTGTAGCCGCTACTATATTTTTTGGGGCTAATGATGCTGCTCTTTTGGGGAGAACTGGTGAAAGGCAATGTGTGCCTGCTGAAGAATACAAGGAAAATCTATGAAGAATTGTTCAACACTTAAAGGTTCGAATTTGTAAATTTTTTGGCTCAAACATCTTAAGCATTTCGTTATGTTAATGGGAAAGCCAATCTACATTTCCTATCAGCCCATAGGTCGACTTTGATGGCTGTTAACTGAAGCAAAAGGACCCTGCCCTTTTATTTGGTTATGTTAAAATATTATTCTTTAATATATGGATAAGAAAATGAGAAGCATTTCTTAAAGTTTGTAGGAAGTGTAGTGTGTGCTAACAATGCATATAGATTCAGCCAAGTGGAGATAGCCCCCTATCTCCATTGAGCATGGAGATATCCTAGATATCATTAAGCTTAATGGAGACATGTCACTGATGATATTGTGCATCATGGTTATCGAGCTAGCAAAGTCGAAGGAGGTTATTGAGCAATCGGATGTAATTATAATACAAAGAATCCCAAGTATTTTTGTTCATACCGTATTTTCATACCATTTGTTAAGTGAAGAATCCGGTAAATATGACCATTGATGTTGTTATTGTAGATCTGAAAAGCAAAGTAGTTATGATTAGTACCCCTGAAGAGATTACACAAGTGAGTGGCTCAGGAAGAATTTTTTTAGCTCTTTTAAATGAATTTGCTAGAGAAGTAACCACTAGGTTTGAAACATTGCTTTATAATAATGTTTGAAGAAAATAAGGTTGTGCTTAAATTGTTGTTGAGACATAAAAAAATATTGATAAAATTGAAAAGGAACGTGCTTGCCTGTGTGTTACTTTAACTTTCAACCATTCACTTTGTCCAATGTAACCTGGTTTTCACAATTTCTGAGATTGATTCCATGAAGTTAAGAAATGCATGCTTGAAATTGTTACTGGTTTTTTATTTGGCACACCATTCTTGTTACTTTCTGATTATTAATCACATCAACAAGCAATTTCTTTTCTTTATTTTTTTTAATTTTTTTTGCTCTAATTCGTGCATTTGAATTCTAGGTGGCCACTATCTCTTCGACCCTTTTTCAGTAAATGAATTAGAAATTTGACGGTGTAATTGGTTTTTGGTGTGATTTTGTAGAAAGAAATGCAGAGTTTTACCTACAAAATGGAGGGAAGATTTTTTTCAGTCTGAAAGTGATCTTATCATTCTATCTCAGGTATTTTTTTTCCTTTAGACTTGCTTCATAGCTCTAATCAAGAAAATATTTTGGGGTTCCATAATTGCTCTTTTTATAATGAGAACAAATGAGAAATTTTGTATCTTTAACAGAGTCGGTCAATGTTTTGTTAATCTGAGTTGCCCATACTCCATTTTATCTTGTTATAATTGTGTAGATTGAATATGTGTACTCATTAGTAAGCAATGATTTTGTTGCTGCAAGTCATGTATATATGACTTAAGCTTGTAAGATGACTTTAACATTAATTAATTATAAAATAGCTAAAATTTCTTCTACTTTTGAAAAAATCTAGAGCATCAAGAATTCCAAAATAAAATCATTTCTATCTTGTAGACAATAATCAACTAACGTGCAACGCACGTTTTCATCACTAGTAATTTCTAAAAGCGAGAAAGATGGTAATTACTTAGTGATGGGTGGGCGGACAAAAGTGCAGAATTTTATAATACTGTTGCTCCTTAGCATACAAGATACCCTTTCTCAACTGCCACCCCGGCGGCCATGGCCCCCGCCCCGTACCCAACAGTTTGTGACTTTAATTTGAGGTTTTCTTGAAAGTACTGGTCATTTTACCCGTCTACATATGGGATTTTTTTACTTTCTTTTGACATGTTACCCAAAGAATTAGTCTGAATGTACAGCCTAATTCTTACACTGTTGTTGACAGTGTAGAGACAATCCGTGGGACCGCAATTATTTTAATCACGGGCTCCACTTTTGTATGTGTGTAGGCTGTCAAAAAATTGTACATGAAGCAAAATTATTACCCAAAATATAGTTTGAATTTATAACCTAATTCTTACACTGTTGTTGACAATGTAGAGACAGTCCATGGGACCTGCGATAATTTTAATCACGGGCTCCACTTTGTATGTGTGTAGACGGTCAAAAAAATTATACATGAATCAAAACTGTTACCCAAAATATAGAGTTGGAATTTGGAGTTATTATTACGAAGTGTAGGTGTCCGAGAACTGCTTTGCATTGTCAATTCAATTATAAATTTATTCGTGGTAATTATAATTTTACTCTAGTTTTTATTAGGTAACAATACTTCGATGTTATTCAATCAGATCGCCACATTTTAAGTTGATTTGAATAAAAAAAAATTATACTTTAATTTGATTTCAATTTAAGAGTGTGTTTGATAGAGATTATTGGGGAATAATGAATTTTGAAATAGTGATATGATGAGAAATGTGTGGTTGAAAAAGAAAGAAAATTTATTGATGTAATATCATAATAGCGAAATTCGAAATGCATTGCACTATTTTTTAATAACATGATTTAATATTTTTCATTTTTGTAGTGTTTCTACTAATTGTATTATGTTTTTTTTTATTTATTAATGAATATAATCTTCTCCTTAATTTAACGTAATTATTTATTTAATAATTTACGTATTTGTAAAATAAATAAATACATAATATTTCAAATAAATAAATTATTAAGAATAAAAGAAGATAAAAAATGATTAAACACTGTTCATTTAGTGTAATTATTGGAGATGAATTTTAGTGTGGTACAAAATGGTACAAATTTTGGTACAACGCAAGATATTGTCTAATTGAAAAATTGAATTACTTGATAAGTGTTGGCCTTTTATTTTGGATTTTACTGTTTGTACAATTCACGTGAACTGTACAAGTTACAGCTTCTCACAATAAGGAGCCGTGCCAATTAAAAAAAGCACGCCCCCGCGAGGGGCTGTAACTCTTGCTGTATACAATCCGTTTGTTTTAGACTTTTAGTCACCAATACAATATATATTACAGCTGTCGATAGCTGTGGGAATCAAATTTTGTACTATAATTTGGTAAGATCCTATGCAGCCTGTAGTTGTTGAATCTCTAGATAATTATATGCCAGCACACTAATGATTAGATATATGGTACAATAATTAGGGTGTAATTGGTTGAATCCCCGCCCCGTCCTGTCCTACCCTTAGAATATTGTAGAAGAGGTAAATCGCGAAATGAGTCTCAGCAGATCAGGATACAAGAGTTGTCATATTGGTGCTCACAAAGAGTCCAATTTCATATCTTGTATGAGGCAGGAATCGAATCCTCATACTGCGATTGCCAGCTCAATTGAGACTACATTAATCCTATTTTTTGCGCCACAGAGCTATGCTCCGGGGGCTAATAATTAGGGTGTAATGTTACAAGATCATCACTTTGATTACCTATTTCAGTAATTACAATACAAGAAGGTTTGAATAATTTATTAATTTTCCACGAGTGGTTTGGTTGATGAAATGAATAAACTTCCCATTTTTCCAGTTTTCCTGGTTCATAATATGGCATTAAGGTCATCTATAAAATACAAATCAAGCAAATGTTTATTAAATTTCACAAACTAAAATGGACAAGGTACAATCTCTGAAGGCAGGGAATTAACGTTTAAAAATTTTAATAATTTTTTTTTAGCTCATCTTCTTCTTCTTCAGGACATGCTAAGAAGTGCATTTGCATGTTCCTGAATCGTCTTCCAGGCCAAAATGACATGCCTGTTTTCTGTAAGGGTTGTCCCCACGCAAAAACGGATCACATAAACACCTCCGATCACAGCATGGGTCACGTAGATCTTACCTGCCTCGTTGATGGATTCAAGTAATTTGGAGTTGAATTCATTTGTTACTTCTTCCTTGGAGACAATGTGATTCTTTCCAATTTCAATTGGTAAAATTCTGAAACAGACAGTTGCAAAGTTTCTGGGGACTACTACCTCGAACCTCTTGTCCATGCCGATCAAGCCTTCGAAATTCTTGGCCATTTGGACGTGACTCCTCAAGAACTTTCTAAGGTTGGCCACGCCGTAGCTCCGGAGAACTAGCCATAATTTCAATGATCTGAACCGTCTGCTCAGCGTGATTTGCCAGTCTTTGTAGTCCACGACCTGGTTTGAATCAGTGGCTTTGTTCCTCAAGTACTCGGGGTAGGTTGACAGGGCTTTAACCAGGGCGCTGGGATTCTTCACCCAGAGACAGCAACAATCCAAGGTTGTCAAGAACCATTTGTGTGCATTGAAACTGAATGAGTCTGCATTTTCAACACCATCCAGAAAATGGCGATACTCTGGGCATATGCAGGCGCTTCCAGCATAGGCAGCATCGACGTGGACCCACATCCCATACTCCTTTGCAACTTCACACAATGGCCCGATTGGATCAACAGCAGTCGAGGATGTAGTTCCTATGGTGGGGCAGAGAAAGAGCGGAACAAGCCCTGCTTCCACGTCTGATTCAATAGTTGATCGGAGTGCCTCGGGGGTCAGCCCGAAAGCAGTAGCCTTTGTAGTTTGAACCGCTCGAAAGTTCTTCGGTTCGATACCAGCAATTTGAGCTGCCTTCTGCAATGCAGAGTGGGTTTGGTCAGATCCATACACTACAAGTTTGCCAATATTATCTCTTCCAATCTTGTTCAGCATCTGATCTCTTGCAGCCACCAGTGTGCACAAAATGGCTTCACAGGTAGTCCCCTGGAGCACGCCTCCACCTCCTCCAGAGAAGAGAAATGAACTGGGAAGCTCTAGCATTTGGCCAAGCCAATCCATGACTATACTCTCCAACTCAGTTGCAGCTGGCGATGACATCCAGTTAAATCCAACAACATTAAACCCAGTGCTAAGCATTTCACCAAGAAATCCGGCAATGCTTCCACTGGAAGGAAAATAAGCATAATAGTTTGGACTCTGCCAATGCGTTATCCCTGGAACAATATCCTTTTGCACATCTTTTAAAATTTCTTCAATGGGTTCCGGTTCATGCGGTGCAGATTCCGGCAACCTAGTCCGGAGATAACCCGGCTGGACCTGGCTCCGAACCGGATATTTGTCGACGTTTTTGTAGTAATCAGCAAGGAAGTCTATGACCATATGGCCTTGCCTTCTGAATTCCTCAGGATCTAGAGGTTTAATGGTGGCGCCCGTGAATCCATTTTCTGGCTTTTGGTCTTGAAGGCTCCCCATTTGGACAGGAAGATCAAGCCCTTAAGTTACTAGTGAAATGGATTTCACTTAGTTAGCTTCAGAGTTTATCAGAGTATGGATTCATGAATGGCAAACTTATTGATGTGTATATATAGGCATATATCTGAGAGAGAGGAGGTAGATGAGCAAGTGGGTTGTTGGTGCGCATTACTCACGTTCTTCTTTTTTTATTATTTTTATTGGGATTTTTTAATTATTTATTTTCCGTGGAATAACCTAAATCATGGTGAAAAGAAATAATAGAGCTGGCAAGAAATGTCGCCGGGCGGGAGGGGGGGGGGGGGGGGGGGGGCACCAGCCACACTGTCCACACATGTCATATATGACAATTCGTACTGAATTTCCAAGTTGTGGAAATTTCCTAGAGAAAATAGAAAGTAATCGTCTTTTCAATATGATAATAGGGAAGAGGAAGAGAAGAAGAATAGGGCGATCTATTTGACTTGTAGATTATTGTTAACGTGTAAAATAGTTGGTGGTGAATTTTTAAGGAGATCAACGTCATAAAAAACTTTAACATAAAAAAATAATAGTTCTATAAAAAGGTATCATTCATAACTCCAAATTCAAATAATTTATTTCAACAAGTCCTTGTCATTTTTTTTTCTATACCCAGGTGTTCACATTCGACGACAAGTCCTTGTCATTGATTGCATTAGTTCCTAGTTTTAATCAAGGTTCTAAATAGCATAATGCGTGACGATGCGTGAAGGCCAAGCTAAGGACTAGACGAATTTAGGCGATGCTAATGAGTAAAAAGACGTTTTCTTAAAAAATAATGCACGTCTAGTGACTTTGCTTGGCGCTACGGGCACGCCTTGACAACTTTGCTTGGCGCTACGGGCACGCTATATGTCAAGGCGCGCACTATTTAGAACACTGATTCTAACTATTTGAGTCAAATTTATTTGCTTGGGTATAACTATTAGATGTCGAATAAAAATATTTATTCAAAAAATTTGATTGTGTTGGTTGATGTACTCAAGCAAGAATATTACCTAAAAATCGAGCAAAATTGTCCATTTAGAAATTCCTTTCATTGTTACTCATACTTGATTGAAAGTTTGAAACCAAATAAAGTGACTCTAATAATGTTGATCAACTAGTTGAGCAAAAATATTGAAGGTCGAATAAATAGTTTTTATTACAAAAAAATTCTACAGTGGAAATTCTAGTTAACCTATGCTTTCAGGTTATTTATCTAGAAACTAATCCTAGATTTACTTTTCAAAAAATAAGTAATTTTTATTAGTGAAGAAACAAGTTTGGAAATTATGTTTGGCTATATAAGGAAATAAACTAAGTCCAACTTAAAAGTAAGTCACGACACTCGGAGTACAAACAGGGGCAGACCCATGAACATGATTCAGTGGGGACGAAACGAAATTATGAGTCAAAAACCGTAAATTGTGGACTACAATTTTTTAGGGACACCCACTGGACCCTTCACGGGTCTGCCCCTAAGTACAAAGACATTAGACATGGATTTAAGATGTTCAAAATTTTGATTCATTTAGATTACAATTTAAACCTTTTTAGTACTTGAGTACGTGAATTAAGTGTTTATTATTGCAGTAATCCAAGCAATCAAGCAAAACCATCCATTTAAAACTTTTTTACAATGTTACTCAATTTAGTTGAAGCCAAACAAGGTTTCTTAGACAATGTCACCCAATTAGTCGAGTAATAATATTGAAGGTGGAATAAGAGTAGCCTAGGTAGATTTGAGAGCCAACTTGTTACTCTTTTAACCGCACGTTTTTAGTTATATTAATTCATCTGAAATTGTATCATCAACTTCTTCACAGAAAAAATATTTTTGGATAATTTTTATTTCATTCAAGTTCGACAACAAATAATCTACATATCAGCTCGATTTAAAAAAAAAAAATCAATCTAGTTTGAGTGATACAAATATAAATTCTCCCTTGTGCCCCCACCTATTTAGACGTAAGTCAAATTTGTCTAATAATCTATCTTGAGGCTCAATCTAACCATTAATCAAATGAAAAGGCTAAAAATATTAAAAATAATTATTTATAAACCGATCTCTTTTGACTCTGAACATTAGGTATAGTCTGTCTAGATCTGAAATATGACACCAAATTCTTTAAATAGAAAAAAAGTACAATAACCGTTTAAACTTAAACAAAATGAGTGCACGTCGTCTCCATCATTTATATTTTATATTCATTATGCGAATTGTCCTTATCGTTTTGAAACTTGATATTTGGATTTTCAATTCAATATTTTCTTCCAGAGTTGGTAATTTTCATCTCATTTTGTCAATTTCTTTCGTCAAATATGAATAATTGGTGTAAAATGACCTTATCATTTGCATTTGTTGAGCAAATTGTCCATATCATTTCAGTTTTAACATTTGAGCTCTCAAATCGAATTGTTTTTAGCAAAAGATCATTATTGTCTATTTTTTACATTAAAATATTGTAAAATGACTATTTTTTATTATCTTTTTTAATAAACAAATAAAAAATAAAGAAATAATATAAAAATAATAATTGCCGTCAAAGACCTGAAATTGTCAAATAGTGCAAACGAGTTTCATATAAATAATTTAAGATATATTAAAAACAATCATCTCCCCCCCACCCAAAAAAAAATAAAAAAATGAGAATATTATTTTTCCTCTTAGTTGGGTTTAAATTAGGAGAAGAAATTCCATCTTCAGACATCATTTCGTGGGGCAGAAGAAACTTGAATAAAATCAGAGCAAAATTCAAAAACTGAATTTACTGAAAATAACTAAATCCCTAAAAATTTTGTAACTTTGTTGAAAACAAAAAGATATTGAAACACAAAACTTAATTGCAAAAAAATAATTAAATCCCCCGATGGTGCCGTAGTTGAATGAGGGAGAATAGGTGGTGGTCGTGGTGGCCGGTAGCAAGGTGTGGAATTGAATATGGAAGAACAACAAATTTTTTTAAAAAAAATATTTTCTTACTTTTTTTTATACTTTTAATTCTATTTTTAATTAGTTTGGTGGTGGTGATGGTGGGTAAGGATGAATTATTTTGATTTTGTTAGTAAGATTTTAAACTATTTTATACGAGTTTATATTTTTTTAAAAACTTGGAACTCTAACTGCGACATTTTTATATTCTTTATTTCTTTTCTATTTGTTTATTTAAAGATGGAAGTAAATTAGTCATTTTACAATATTTTAAGGAGAAAATTAACGATAATAAATTATTGCACAAAAAAATGTCAATCTAAGAGTCCAAATGTCATTAAAAAAAAAAAAAAATAGGGACGATATGTGCAACAAAGATAAACGATAAGGATGTTTTGCTCCAATTATTCATATTTAACGAAATGAATTGACAGAATGATAAGGAAATGACCAACTTTACCAAAAAAAAAATTGAAATAAGGGTGCAAATGTCAATTTTTAAACAATAAGAACAATTTGTGCAATGAATACAAACAATGAGAACATTTTGGGCTAATTACACGTGCAAGAATCCCATTACAAAATTCAAATCAAGTTGATAGAAAAGGGATACAGATCACGCTTTTCAATGTTGGGAAATGTATGAAAACATTTTTCAAGGACGAGAAAATATAACGAGAATGCTATTTAATGCGAGGAAGTTATGAAATTTTCGAACTTGAGGTTCTAAAAGATGTTTACTCAATGCCCCTTCAAGTACCAAGTTTGAAAGGGATTACGAGTTGGAAAAACACTATATCAGACGTAAGGTTATGAGGAGTGTGACTAAGTCACATGAAGTGTAGTTTTTTATGCTTTCATATTTTTCTCTTCGTCTTCTTCGAATATATCCAACCACGATGAGCCCCTGCAAAGGTTTTTTTAAAAAATAAATAAAAAATAAATCATGTCATATCAAGTGGTTTAATTAAACAAAAAAATGAATAAAAGAAAGTCATGTTTTGCGAATCAAATTTGAAGTCCTTTCAATCCACCTTCAATGACGTAAAAAATGACATACAATCAAAGAAGATAAATAATTCAGTTTACAAATGACCGAGAATAATACAATTAAACAAGCCACATATATAAAGTAACGGGGAAAGGGAAGAAGGCAACAAAACCCAAAATATAATTTATTTTCAAAAAAAAAAAAAAAAAAAAAGATGAAGAAGAAGAAAGAAAACTAGGTGGAAAGGGCAACATAGACCAATAAATTTCCTCTTTAAATTCAGTTAATTTGGAAACAAATGTAAGAAAAATATGATGTAAAATAACTATAATCATCATTTACAAACAGTTCAAATGGCCGGAATTTTGATTGAGTTATTGTGCAATCTTTTGATTTGTGGAAACACTTGGAGAATCATGAAAAAAAAAAATTCATGGAGACTTGAAAAGTTGTCGATATGACATCAAACTCCAAGCCGGAACTAGACATGTCAAAATAGACGGGTTCGGGTTGGATCGGTCGGCACACTAAAAAGTCCGTGCACAGCTCGCTATAAAAAAGCCCACGTCATGCGGGCTTATGGGCTGATCGGCCCGGGCTGAAAACTAAGTAATCTCGCCCGGATTGCAAAGCCCCCCATGGCCGAGTCAGGAATGGGTCGATCCTTTTTTTTTTTTTTTTAAAGATTCTCACTTAAAAAATAAGTTTTTCAAAACTCGGTCTGGACCGATAAAAATATATTAGGTCCGTGATTCGGCCCGCTCGATTCACAGGTTGATTCACCTTCGGACGGGCTTGGACGGGCCGGACGGCTCGATCATTTGGTCCGGCCCGTCCATCTTAACACCTCTAGCCGGATCTATTGATGTCCGGCCCGTCCATCTTGACACCTCTAGCCGGAACTATTGATAACACGAAGAAATGTTTGGAAAGATGAAATTGGGAATGATTTTTTTTTTTTTTTTTTGGATTTGTAGGTTTCAGTTTGTAAAACAGCAGAGACGTCATTTTTTCCCCAATTTTGTAATATAACGTAGTGTTCAGTTTGCCCTCTCATTTCAGCGTACCAACCACGTTTTCCCAACGTAGTTTATAGTTTCAATTTAATAAAGCGATACTCATGGAACCCAACAAAAGACGACCGACCCAAGACTTAACTTATCTGCTCAAGATAAAACAGCCGAAGAGCCAGCAACTCTGGAAAACCCAAAAAAAAATAAAATAAACTCCATCCTTCCTTCCTCTTCACGAGTGTAACTCCATCACTTCTTCAGAAACTGGAATTAATTGGTTATTAATGCAATATCTTTAGTGGGTCATTATCTTTATCAACAAAAATGGCTTCTCTTTCACCTTCTTGGTTGTATCAAGGTCTCAATTTCTGCTTTACACTTCTCGCCTTAGTACCATGACAATCATATCCATTTCTTTACCATTTTTATTCTTCTGAGTTGCAGATGGAGTACTGAGAAGTATGGATTCTGTGGATGGCGTTGTTGCTAGGAGGTTATATTTCAACAATTTGAAGGTTCGTTTTAGTATTTATGCTTATTCTACTGTTTATAAATGTGTTGAGGAATGGGAATCCTGTTTTTCTTTTTCTCAAATTTCTATTTTAGTTGTGTGTTTGGGTTATGTTTATTTTATGCTTATGTGTATTTATGGCAGTGTAATGATTTGTGGAATTCTAGATATGTGTAATTATTCTCTTGGTAAACAATAATATATATACGAATAGGGGAGCGTTGTTACTGGTCTTGCTTAAGACTAGAAGGTGTTTTAATTTGCTGATTTTTTTTTATTCATGCACGTTTCCGTAATCCTTACTTTGATTTAGAACTGCAAATTCATTTTTTAACGTTCAGAATGTTTTTTTACAAGTTTATTTCCCCTTCTCTTTTTCAAAATTTATCTTTGCAAGTTGTGGCCTTCATTGTTTTCAAACTGCTCTGCTATATGTCCTTCTATGTGGTACCCTTTCCCATTTTTCTAAGTTTTCCCTTGAATATGAGGTCTGCGATGGTCGAAATCTTATACTCTAGCTTCACCTTCGAAGTTTTTTGTTTTCCTTTCTTTTTATGTTGTAAGGGGTCTGCATTTTTTAATGTTGAATTCTGCTTGCTGCAATTTTTCATCTGAAAATGTTGCAAATCGTATGGGCTCTTAAATGTTTTTTTATCATCTCTAAAAAATAAAAAGAGTCAAGGAATTCTAGTATTTGAGCCATGGTCCTGGTAGAATTAGCAAACTGCAATTTTGAAACAGCATATGTGAGTGTGTTCTGCTATACATTTTGCATGGCATGTGTCCTACGCGGTTCAATCACCCACTTTTAAGCATAGGAATCAAAGTTCTGCAGGTGATGTAACTTTAGAGGATATATCAAAATAAAAATTTAATCAAGGCAAAACGCCAAGCTTTGATGTTGTTTATTGCCATCTCGCTTTCTTATTTGAGTATATTGCTCTATTTCTTATTCTTGGGACATCCAGATATCATTTGCAGGTTCATTTCCTGCATCATTATGGAAGTTTAAAGTTGGCATCACAAGTCCACTTAAAAGATCTCCTTTACTTCCTTGTATAAAGTGTGAGAACAGTGATAAGAATGGCTCTTTCAAGCATGTATCGGTTGAGCGCGCGCCATATCACAGTTATATGGACTCTACTTCTGGACAGGTTGAGCCAGCTTCTGGTGCTCGTGCAAGTATTCCAGGGCAAGATTACTGGCCGGAAGGCACTGCTGATCGTGTGAGGGCTGCAAGGGCTCCTGAACCAACAGATGTGTCAACTGGAGTTTCATCTTTGGGTAAAAATCCCGGAAGTAGGCGGAAAAAGTACAAGTCTTCGCCTGCTGCTACCGAGTCTTCAGAAACGAATGTAGCTGTAAATGATTCGGTGGAACCCGAGACTCCAGAAGATGCATCAGAAGACCCTAAAGATCTCTTATCAGAGTATGTTGTTTATCAGACAGGACCTGAGGAAGAAGAATTAACTGGCTATGAACTGGACAAGAAGCTTGGACGTCCTCATTCTTTTGTTGATCCAAAAGCTAAGAAGCCAATAGAGGAACCACTTACAAGTGAAGAGCTGTGGTGGAACTGGAGAACACCAGATAAAGAACAATGGTCTAGATGGCAGCGGAGACGCCCAGATGTTGAAACAGTCTGTCCTTCCTTCTTCTGTTCTGTCCAAAAAATAAAAATGAATAACTAAATGAAGAAAGAGAATAATAGAGCAGCACAGATACCAATTAAGTTAAGTTGACATCTATAATAGAATAAAACACTGTGCTGGCACTGGTATGAACACACTGGCATCCTGTGTGGTGTTTCTGAGAGCTAACCATAACTTTTTGTAAAATAAGATTTCACATTTGCATTGATAGGTAGAAATTGTAATTTGACTTGATAATGTTATATTCTTTATCAGGGTATAAATGAAATCAAGTTGTACGCATGCTTGCGTAATGATTTAGTTGCATAAACTGCTATAGTTTGAGGTTTTCATTGGATCTTTTTAACCTTAATAGGAACATGCTGGGTGAATTGTCAAGTAATGGCAGACAAAATTTAGGAAACTTCTTGAATTGTGAATTCTACCAATAATTAAGTTATAAGGGGGGAAGTAGAAGATGTTATAGATATGAAAATGATGCGACAATTTTTCCTTTTGATTATGCATTACTATTTTGTACTCAATGCATGTGAGTTGCTTAGATGGAACAACGCATTTTCTGTGGTTAGTTTTCTAACTAACTATTTCTTTTCATGAAAGCAACTTTTGTTACTCTTGAGTATCAACAATTTGTTTCATAAGTTTGCTGGCAGATTTTTGGGTAATCCTTTATGAGTCTAATACACAAGCGTGCCTTACATTTTTCTGATGTCCAATATTGTTTTGGTTTGGCAATTTTTGGGATTGATCTTAACCAGTAACATCAGTATTATTTTGGTGTCAGGTGTTTCTCAAAGCTATGGCAGAAACTGGGCAAGTTACCCTTTATGGTGACCACCCAACACTGACCGAGTGTTCTCTTTACAGAGCAAGAAGGCATATTTATAAAGAAGAGAGGTATAAATTTTATTCAGATTCAACTGATGCACTTATTTCTTTAATTTGTCATTTGTTATTTGGATTTCAGCAAATTCATCTAGATTACATTGTATTCGAACCGGAAAGTATTGTTTATGTCTCATAGCTCGTGACTAGAAGTTGAAGCATCAATGGTCCAAGAAAATCCTATGATATGCATTTCTTCTTTTAATTTAAAGTAACCTTCTATTGTTGTATAAAAGCCCTTTATCTTGATGGAGAAATCCAGCCTTCTAAGATAGTTTATTATTTTTACTTAGTCCAAAAATTGAAAAGATCGAATTATTTGCTTCTGGTTTCTGTTCCTTTACCCAACTTGCTTCGTGATCAGATCCACCAAAATTAAGTTGGTTAGTCTTAAGATTTGACATTGAGATCTATGAAATGATTCTTCAGGCTGCAAACTGAACGAGAAAAACTGGAAAAGATAGGTCCTATGGCGTACTATTCAGAATGGGTTAAAGCTTGGAAAAGAGACACGTCACGCGAAGCTGTTCAAAAGCATTTTGAAGAGACGGGTGAAGACGAGAACACCCAACTGATTGAGATGTTCATGCATCAGACAGATCGAGAATATCGCATCATGATGGGTACTGACATTCGCATTCGTCGGGATCCTTTGGCAATGAGAATGCGGGAAGATCAAATAAAACAAAGTATATGCTTCTCTTTATCTCCTTCCCCTTTCTCTTCTTCAATCGACAACTCTAATTATTGAAGTTGTGACATTTATTGACACGTATATATTTTCATTAGCAGTCATAGATGTGAAGTCTCCTTGTTTTCCTCTGTTTCATCTATATTACTTAATTTGTCTGTTTGCGTTTGCAGTATGGGGTGGAGATCCAGTTTACCCAACGGTGAACTATATTCAGGATCCAAATGAGGTGATTGATTACAGGGGTCCAGATTTTCACGAACCGACTCCAAATATGCTCCCGTATCTTAAAGAGGTTTGATGCAAATAGCTGAAGCTCAAAGATCTTTTACTTTAAACGAGCTGTTCATCACTTCCCATTCTGGCTCTTTAACACCATTGACTCTTTTCAAACCCAAATTCATTTTTTCACAATCTAGTTTCATTTTTGCTCAACCACCTTTACAAAAGAATATTTTGACTTGAACACTTGGCTTCTTTCATTTCTAAAAGAATTATGGAAAGAATTTTTTTTGAGAATGTAAAAGCTCATTCCAACTGCATAGAGATATGTGGTTTCAGTTGTTGTATGATCTCTTAAGTGACCATCATACTTAACGAATTTCTTAAATATGCATTATGACTTTCTATTATGATTTCTTGATTAGAAATTATTCATTTGATAAATATGCACAATAACTTTTATCAGCATGGGAAAATAATATCTAGAGAAGAGCTAGAGAAAATCCTGGCTAAGGAGAAGACGGAAGAACTTGAGGTGAGAACACAGCGATTACACACTTTTCTGTCATTCTAGTAATTTATGCAGCAAATCAGAATTTGTAATTTACTTCTCAAATTTTGACTTCTTTACAATTTTCAGTAATCAATATAGTCCTCTATATGTTCATTTTCGTTTCTGTTTCCACTTTATTCTCCTTCTTTAAGCTTTCTCTCTTTTGTGACAGTTGACAGATATGGATGAAGCTATGGCAAGAGCGGTTGACATTGGTGAAAATGATGTGAGATTGTTGCCCTCTCCCCTGTGAATTCTCTGAATTTGTTTCATGTACTTAAACTGAAAATCTCTTCATGCTGCAGTATGATTGATTGTACCTTGGGGATATGAGCTGTTTATGTTAGTTGTCAAAGTGATCTTGTTTTTTCACGTGTTCTTACCACAGGATGAAGGAGAGGACAGTGAGGTTGAAGGTGATAATGAAGAGAAAATTACACGCAATTGGAGTGTTTTAAAAAGTAATCCTGAATTGCAGAAGTCAAAGGTGATTTGTCTAAAATGTAAATTTGATTTGTGTATGAGAATGTCAATTGACTGAGTGAGAGCATGTTTGAAGATAAAATTTTTCTTACAAGTAACTTTATCATTTTAAGCTAAGCCAAACATGCTCTTAGTGCTGTATTCCTGATAATTGTATGTGACACGCGCTTCCTTCTTAGCCGCAGGGCAAACCAAAAAAGAAGAATATGTCTCTGGATGAAGCTGTAGATGATTCTGAGAACTTGACGGACTTTCTTTTGGACTTCGAAGAAGAAGAGTAATTTTTTTGGTTTGAAGATTTTTTAGGTATGGTGGCTTGACTTGGTAAAAGGTGAAAATGGGTGGTCATTTCATACATTTGTAGATGCTATTTTCTATGTCGTGATGGTTAAACATGCATTTACACTATATGCATACAAATTACGATAAATCTTGATGTGATCATAAGATCCAGATATTGAACATCTTGCATGAATTTTTTTTTTTTAAAAAAATCTAGTTCTTGGGTATAATTTTCTGTTATTAGTGGGTAATTTATACCATTATCTCTTTACATTGGGCTAGATATCATCCAGAAGGTAATGAAAAATATTATTTTATTGAAAAATGTGTGGTTGAAAATGAAAATTGATTTTGAAAATCAGTACCGAACAAGCCCTAAATTCGGCTAAAAAAATTGTGCTTATGTTCATTTGTAAACTCTGAATTGCTTTAGTTGCAGGCAAAAAAGATGGGCTGTATTTCAATGGCTGAAGATGCACTGCTACCACGAGGTCTTGCTTCTGCAAAAGGATCGACCGGAAGGTGTCGAGTAAAGCAGTTTTGTATGTAGGGTTTCATGCATGTCTTTAAATTTGTTGTTTGATCCCACAGCAGAAATTAATAATTGCACCCAGTTTGAGTATTTGTTACCATGATCACTATGTTATGATAATACTTATATAAATATTGTTTGGATTAACGAGACCCTGATATACTTGATTCTATCAATCTGCACCCCATTTAATAGAAATTTTATAATTTTCTCCACGCCAGTGCAACTGCAGTCGAACTACAATTCAAACTCGAATTCACTCCAATCTAGTGCACATTATGGTCTCGCTTAAAGAATAAAAAATTTCAATCCTGAATTGAATCGGTATACTATATTAATAATCTCATTAAATACACGAGATAATAATTTTATTTAAAAGTTACTGCTCAGATATGATACGGTCTTCTGGAGTAAATATGAACAGATTAAATAATCATTCATCATTATTTATGGCTGTCACACTAGAACTTTTACTCGATAAATTCTATTTTTTTGTTCTGAAAATAAGCATTTAAATTGTTTAGAGGCATTTATCAACCTTCTTTTTTATTTTTATTTACAAGACACAATTTTCGAAACAATTCACAATTCGATTGAAGATGCTTTCATCAGAGAGATGTAGGTAGGATGAATTCTCCTCTTTTTTTGTCACAATTTTAATTTTAATTTTTTCTTTTAATTTTTTTTTTTTTTTTAAAGTAAAAGTAAGAACATTTTAATCATTTTATCAAAAGTTTGATTTTTTCAACATTTTCAACCATTAAGTGAAAATGTTTTCGTCAAGATTTGAAGGTTATTGACCACAACCCCATATGATAGGGTACCCTATGTGCCAATTCCCCAATTGAAAAATGTCTAATGCATTTAAGAACTTCATCCTTTTACATTAATTAACGATTTGCAGTTTTACATTGTTTGTAAGGCAAGTGAAGAACACGATGAAGAAAGATTCGCCTTTCCTTTGTTATTTTCGCGACTCCCACCTGATCAAGAATAATTGCATTCATTCAAGACTTGCACTTTTACTTTGTTAACAAAAAATACAGAGAGAGATAGCTATGGGATAACATTCGCTCGAGAGAGAGAGAGAGAGAGAGAGAGCTCTGTCCACGAAACTTTGTGATGGTGTTATGACCAACCGCAACAGATAAAAGGGGATGATGGAATTCGACCGGTTGCACGAATGTACTCTACCCGTGCAGCAGTTTTCTCGGCCTGGCGATTTTTTCTAGCCTCAGCAGCAGCCCGCAATTCTTCTGATTTATGCCTTGCCAATGCGATCTTCTCTACCATTTTTGCTTGAGCTTGTGCTCTCATTTGCTCAACTTTTGCCTGTAAACCACTTTCATTTACATTAACAATGCCAAAATATTCGATTCAATTTCACCATAATACGATAGCATAACACAGGATGACACACATTAGTTTATAAAAGCTGAACCAGTGAAGGGATTCTGTAGCAACTAAAAAGCTTCAAGAAAGTTTATACCTTCTCAATAGAATATAATCAGAGAATAATAAAAGGGGATTTATGTGGTTTACCAAACTGACAATGTAAATTATCTATATATAGCTTAAATTTAAAATGAAGTGTGAAAAAATTGGAAGCAAGTTATCAAATTTCTCTATTAAGGAAAAATATTTTGGGTTCTAACTTCTATTATCTAAAATAAATATATCATGTACTCTAAGAAATTTATATATATATATATATATATATATATATATATATTGAGGAATTTAAGCCCGTGTTTTAGACCTTATTTTCAACCACAAATTTCATAGGATCCACAATTTTTATCAACTTTCCAAACATACATTTCAACAATTTTCATCAAAATCCACTAAAAATCTAATTTTTATCCAAACCAAACAAAGGCTTAATTACCATGATGTATAGTATATTTTGAATTTATAGAGAAGGGATGAGGAGAAGCTAAGATACCTCTACTTTCCTCATCTCTGCTTCAAGCTTTGCTTTCTGTTGACTCTCCCATGCTTGAATTTTTATTTCATCTCGTCTAAACCTGACAATGCAACTCAATTTCAGTCAATAAGTTGCTTTCAGTGATAAAATATGAGTTCAAAGGATGTTCATAATCGAACTTCAGTGAGTCTTTAGGAGGAACCTGACGGCATGTTTGGACTTCTCAGCTTCCTCCCATGCAGCTGCTCTTTTTGAATACTCCATTCGTCGAACATCATCTGCTCCAACAATTTCATTTCCAGATATACTTTTCTCTTTCTCATCCTTACTTGCCCAAGCGGCAATATTCATTTTACCAAGTTGGACACCTAGGGCTACAATCTCTCTTCTGGTCTTGAGCTTTTGGTCTAACTCGGAAGATTCTTTTTTCCTGTTTGGAGTAGAATATTCTGATGCATTGCCAAAAGAATGCTCTGTTGGTGTGGGTGCTGGCTCTACTCTACGAGGAGTAGATGGTATAGACGAAATTGGGCTGCGAAGTGGGGTTGAGGCACTAACTGGAGTAGCAGTTCTTGAAGGTTCTTGACTCGGAATAGGAGTCATTTCTGTTCCCATGTCTCTCATTGAAACTGCCCTTACAGAAGGAATGCCTGCATAATTCAGGAAGATGTTTTGTAGGAGTTTAAAATTTAAACATGTGCAAAAGCTAGACGATTAAAGTTCCATGGCAAATTAAATCGAACACTTCTTGTGTACAGTAAGAAAATGCCAAGACAACATATGAGATATATTTAGGACCCATTTGGTAGAGTTTTTGAAAAGTCAGAAGCTACATTTAGACCTATTTGGAAAATTTTCTGGAGTGATTTGTCAGGCAAAAAGAGCTTTTAGAAGAAATTGCCCTAATGTAAATTCTTCAGAAGCTCTTCTACAATAAGTAGAAGTAAAAGCCAGGCCACACAGGCCCCCCTATATTTAGCTATGTCCTGCTTACTACACAAATATGACCATACCAATTTATCAATCTTTAAAAAGTAAAACATTTTAGCCTACATGTTGGATACTCAATATGGCTAAACTTATAATCTATCTCAGGTAATAAGACATTTAATCACCTGTAGCATCTTCGATAGCTCTTTGTACAAGACAATCCTGTACCGTCCACCTCCGTCAAATCCTTGCCTTCAGGGCACAAATCAATTAGCGCATTCGTTCCATTTGCTGAATTTGAAGTGGGTTGAGCTCCACGGGACTCAAAACCAAAATTACCTGAACCTGTCCATGATGCAGGTTGACTAAATTCTACCCTCTTAACTGATGACTTATATTCATAACTAGTAGACTCTAGATCAACTCGAACTGAATTCACAGCTATCATCCGGTTCGGTTGATTATGAGGATTTATGTTCGTCTTCTTTGAGTGGTTAGATTGCATATTTTGCTTATTCATAATCCACTTCTCCGCATCATTCCATTTGGAAGGCATAGGTCCCAAGAATGACCGTGCCACGGAATGGTGTTGCGTTCTCTCCCCTTTGTGAAATTCAAAGCTTGATGTACTATCATAATCAAGATTTTCATCTTCATATGTTCTGACGGGGTGTACTGAACTCAAATTACTGCTATCAGTCTTTGGGACGAGCTGCATTTTGGCACGGCTAGGATTCCCATTTTCCCTTAGGATATGCTCCTTCTGCTGGAAGGAACTGCAATCACCTTGGCCAGCATCTGACACCAAGTTACCATAATTAACTGGTGGAACTTCTAAACTGCAAGCTGCAATAATGGGAGGCAGAGGATCGAAAAGTTTATGCAACATATATTCAAGTGTCAAAACAACTAACTATTCAGTCTGCTAATATAAGGTTTGTCACCAGAACAAGTTTAAAGATCCATATCGCTACAAGGATAACTAGAGTTGAGCAAATAAAGCATTTTCCTCTTAGAATTTTTTTATTCTAAAACAAGAACAATCACTTCCAGATTCTAATTAAAACAGTTTCGACGTATCTGTTAGGCAGGAATCAACACCACCGGATAGGTTTATGAAAGAAAAAATAACTCAAAGTCTAATATTTTATCGCGTACAGTGCTATCCAGTGGACCAGTACTGTGTATCATGGGCATAAGCCACGGATTGAGGTGGTCCTTCAGTACTTGAAAACTAATAAACAAACAAAAATAAAAAATAAAGATAAAGCTTTGAAGCAAAAAAAAAAATCAAAACGGGTGCTGTTTTCGTACCCTCCTCATCAAAATCTCCACTTTGTGTTGCCAACAGGCTGTTCTTCACTAGCTTGGAATCCTCGAGCCTGACAGGAGATGTTCTTGAAGAGCCACAGTTTGATTCCTCCTTTTTCTTCTGATGGTGAGGCCCCATTAGTTTCATCCTCAATTTACTTGGAGATATTATACCGGTCTACATTAAACAATTCGAAAAAAAAAAATTAAGCATCTTTTGCCCAAATTACAGAATTCTAAATGCACAGCCCACGTAAGAATGTCAAAAATTTGAAAAGAATCGTTGAATAGAACCAATCTCGTTTATCTTTGAAGTCCCATGTGAATTTTTTTTGGGAAATTTGGTATAATTCCAGGTCAGGAAAACATGTAAAACGCATCAAAACAGGAGTATTACAATAATTTATTTAGGAAAATCCAAGCAGTGTAAAATAACAACTCTCAGAAAATGGAAGCACGGATGAATGTGTGTCTACTGGGTGCACGGAAGAACCCATACCTGAACCTTGTGTATCCTCTCGTACTCCATAAGATCCTTCACCTTCACACACTCACACGCACCAGCACGCACTTTAACAGAGACCTAGAGAGAGAGAGAGAGAGATTGTTTTGTTATGAGAAGCCAAAGCTCTTTATTAAAGGAAGACACAGGCTATGCTGAGCTGATGTCCGAGACAGAGTAGCTTACGTATAAGAATGTGGGAGGTGGGCGATCTTTTACCGATTTGTTGACCCTTCTACTCGGCGATATTTACAATTTCTTCTACATGTTTAAATGTAGACAATTATTTCTAAAATGAAAATATCCTTATAAATAAGTCCGTGTCAACATTATTCAAAATTTTATTAAAACACTATTATTGGATATTTTCAAATTACAATTTAGAAAGGACCTTTTCAATTTGCTTCAATGTAATTGCTTCAAGTTGAAATGTGTCCTAATCAATCAAAGTTAGTCTTCTAACCACCATTGGACAAGCAATTACTAAGTCCAATCAATTTATCTTTACATATTTGGTCAGGTTGGATAGTCAATTTTAAATATAAAAAAATAAAAATAAATAATTATATTTAATCTTCGCTCATTTAAAATTAAAAATTACTAAAAAAAAAAGTTTAGTTTTGAAGCCATCAAATACACCACCAACGTCTCACATGCGAAATTGGTAGACGAGAATGTTGTACTCAATTCGAAAGACTTACGGTCCAACCAATTGAAAGAGAATCGTTAAATTCCTTTTTGGAAGTGATTCATCATTTTCAAACACAACTTATAGCTTTCTATCGTACAGGAGTTGACCAGGTAATCGTCTAATTCTAATATTAATTTCAATTACACATTCACAAATACTATCTATGTATGTATTAATCATATATTTTATGGGATTTCAATATTATTCATTCTAAAAAAATTATTAATAATTTTACCTGAATACTACTAAGGATGGTCTGAATGTCGTGTCATTGACAGTGATTACAAATAAGTTGAAAACAAGTTAATAAGCCATTGTTTCGTGTGGTTTCAAAGTCAAAGTCAATAATAAATTTTAACCACATATTTCATATGATTCAAAAAATTTCAACTATACATTTTATCAAAAAAAAATTTTTTTTATTATCAAAATACACTTAAAAAATTGATTTTTATTTAAATCAAATAGGGGCCAAGATTCGTTTTGACTAAAATCTTTTGCGGTGGTCCCCTTGGGGTTAGAATTAAATCAGGAAAGCAAAATATAGAGAAAATGAATATTAAAAATGTAGTCTTTTTTATTTTTTATTGCAGAAGTTAATAGTTGCACTTAAAAATCAATCATGGTGCATTAACATCAATATTGACATAATCTCACGTGGCATTCTATCATTAGATTTGAACATTTTAAAATACAGTCAGCTTTTACATCAAATCATTTATTGTCACATGCAATTATGTCAAACTTTTTATCAAAATCCTTCAGGCAAAGTAGTTTTATCCCTTAAAAAGTTTCTCGTCATGCAATCCCAGGCAGTTTTCGTGCTAATAGTGAAATTCAACCCTTGTTTGGATTCCACTAAAATCAAATTTTGGGGAAAACCGTATTTTGGAATAGTGATTTTTGAAAAATATATGATTAAAAAATAATGAAAAGTTTTGAATTTACATGTAATATTATTTTATTAAAAACGTGTGATTGAAAAAAGAAAAAGAAAAAAAAAAGTAGTTTAAATTACATTTCATTTTTATCTCTCATATTTCCAATCACGCAATCTTTCATAAAATAATATTACACGTAAATCAAAAAAAAATAAAAATTCAACCACATATTTTTCAAAAAATTATTATTTCATCCATTTTTATTTCAAAAGATGGGGGGCAAACACGGTTTAAATAAAAATGGAGCTCGGATAAGGACTTGGTAGACAAAAGTTTGTAAACAAGTAGAGTTGATTTTTAAATAATTTTTTTGTTGACAGATCATTCGATTTTTTTTCAAAATTTATAACAAATTGGTTCTCTATTGACTATTCATAATTGATAAAGTGAATTGTCGTAAAAAGTTAACTAAAAATTCAAATCCGTAATGGAACAACTTTTGGAAACTTCAAACTTGGGTTGTTCACTGGCCACTTCTGATATATGATGTTTTTCCAGAAATCTTTTCGTCAAAATTTGTAACTTTTAAGGAAAAGCTGTACGAGCTTTGGCAGCCTTGTCCAAATTTTCATTAAAACTGTTTATTTCAACTTAAATTGTTTCTAGTCAAGTACTTATTTGGAGTTTTAGATCCATATACAAGGATATAGAGATATAACAAACATTCAACGAAAATTAAAAAATAAATTACTAAAACAATATAATTGAAATAGTTAAGTATACAAAAAAAAAAAGAATAATTTATAAATATCTTTATTTTCTCGAAAATCATTAGTACTGTCCAAGAACAACATTTGTAAATTGAGCAAGAAGGTTAGATCGGACAATGAAGGGAACTACAAGTTAGGAACTTCCGATTGCAATAGTGGAAATTCATCTTCCGCGTCTTATTTTCTTCCACTTTTGAAAACATGGTAATATGTTTTTTTTTTTTTTTTTTGGATTATGCCCCATTACTGATGCCCTCCACCTGCTCTGTTCTGGACCTTGATGAATAAAGTAAATCGCAGGTTATGCCTTCAATGTATATGATGGAAAACTGCTTGTATATTTGCACTTACCCAAGAGCCAAATCCAAGAGTATATGATGATATGTTTTTTTATTCGACCCTTGTTGGATTTAGAGAAAAATCAATTTTTTAGTAGATTTTAATAAAATTGATGGAACGTGAGTTGGGAAAAATTGTGAAATTTGTGATTAAGATAATTGTTTATTTTAATTTTAATTGTAATTTTAATTTTAATTTAATCAATTTTTTATAGCTACATCAAATATTTATATAGCTTGTGTTCGATTCCTTCAATTCCAGTTTCCATCCCTGGCGTATCTGCGCACAATTGTACTGTCGACAGATATATCAAATGGGCAGAGAGTAGTTGTACGTCAAGGTACATCACTCCATCTATAATTTTTTACCTTTTACTTTTATCTGTCCTTTTTTTATCCAATAATACCAAATCTATTCAACACTCTGCCAACTCTTCGACGGCCCTCTAAGGAACGAACACTTCTCCAATTTATTTTTACAATTTCTGTGATATATTTTATTATCGCGTCTTGTTTGTTCTAGATTTTAATCTGATTTTAATCTAAATCAAAGTCAAACAATCAATATCAATCATATTTTTTTTGGATTCCACAACTTTTTAATCACATAGTTCAAAAAAATTTATCACAATTTACTAAAAATCTGATTTTAATTCTATCAAATACCCTCTAAATTTAGCTTTGCAAAATACATAATTGAAGTACTTTAGTGAAAAAAAAAAAAAAAAAAAAAACCAATTGAATAGTGGGAGTAATGGCTGAAAAATGAGTCAAAGATACTCACAATCTACACATCCACCAATGCCAACCATTATTGAATGAATCAGGAACCTCAGGAAAAGGAAGCTGAATTCCATAACCTACCCCTCGTTACGTACACAAGTTTGTACGTATCTTATCTTATGGATATAAAAAGGGAAAATTGCACTATCGGTTTTCAACATATAGTTCGAGTGGCAAATTAGTCTTCGACATTTTGGTGTAGTTGCACAATGAATCTCGAGTAATCAAAACCACTAAACCATTATTAAGATGTCTTATTGTTTAATTGTTATGATTTTGTATTCTAACTTAGACTAGTACAGAAAAAATCAGAGCAAAGTTAATTAGAAATTTATTGTGTTTCTCTATAATGGAAATTAGAATCAACATGTTCTTAAAATTGAAAGTCAACTAGTATGAGGAATTAGAATCGAGAACCGATCGAGCCCTGGACGGTTCTTAATTCTTAAATCAAAATCATGCTCAAGAACCGTATTTGTCATTTTTAAAAGTGTATATATATAAATTTTGTTCACCTTGGTCTAATCTCCTGATGGGATATGAAGGAAGTAATGAGATGAAAAGAAAATTCAACATATTGATTGTCATACTATTTTAATAGGAATGCATTTATCTAGTTTTAGCAACCGAAGAATCTAATACTTCTTTATTGTTGGTTTCTAGTTTTCAATTCGTTATTTAAGTATGTAATTTAATGTTTATGCTCGGTTAAGTATTGAATGCCATTTGGTGTCGTATTCTACTAAATATTGAATGTTATTCGATGATATATTTGCAATGACTAAGAAAATACTGAAATATGCATTTAGTGACACATTTTATATATTCTATTTCTATTAAAGTGTGTTTTGATTGACATGAAAAATATCATCTAGAAAAGAAAATATTTTCCTTGTTTTGAGGAATAAAAAACCTATTCACCCCAAAAAAAATAATTTCCTTAAAAACAATGAAAATTAGACATATTTTTAAAAAAGTTGAAAAATATTTTCAATGGAAAAAAAATAGCAATCAAACATCCAAAATAGGAATTTGGGTGAAAAATTGATATTTTCCATGGAAAATAAATGCAATCAAACGCACCCTTAGATATTGAGAAAATAATTTATATTGTTAGCTCATTTTGTTTTTTAAATGAATTGGAACCATATACAAAATATCATAATAATTTGAAAGTCAACTAGTATGAGGAATTAGAATCGAGAATCGAGAACCGATTGAGCTCTGGACGATTCTTAATTCTTAAATCAAAATCGTGCTCAAGAATCGAATTTGTCATTTTTAAAAGTGTGTGTGTGTGTGTATATATAATTTGTTTACCTTGGTCTAATTTTCTGATGGGATATGAAGGAAGTAACGAGATGAAAAGAAAATTCAACATATTGATTGTCATACTATTTTAATAGGAATATTTATGTAGTTTTAGCATGCATTTATGTAGTTTTAGCATCCGTAGAATCTAATACTTCTTTATTGTTGGTTTCAAGTTTTCAATTCGCTATTTAAGTATGTAATTTAATGTTTTATGCTCGGTTAAGTATTGAATGCCATTTGGTGCCGTATTCTACTAAATATTGAATGTTATGTGATGATATATTTGCAATGACTAAGAAAATACTGAAACATGTATTTAGTGACACATTTTATATATTCTATTTCTATTAGATATTGAGAAAATAATTTATATTGTTAGCTCATTGTTTTTTAAATGAATTGGAACCATATACAAAATATCATAATAATTTGATCTACAATTACTCAAAAATATCAGGGCATGTTTGATAGGAGACGATTTCCATGAAAAAGGGAAAAAAAGATTATATCTTCAGCCAAATGGATTGTTTGATTGTAATTATTTTCTTGGCCAAACATTTTCTCAGCCGCAGTCCACGCGCCGTATTTCCCACTTTTCAGTGAATGGGCTTTCCTATCTTTTTGGTGGGAAAGGCAATTCCAGCTAGCTGTTAACTTTTTTTAAAAAATAAAAATTTGGCAATAGGAAATTTTTTTTAAAAAAATTTATTCTTTAAATTGACAATTGTCATGAGAAATAAAGTCAAACGAATAGTATTCAGTATCATTTTTTAATTAATTTTTTACAATTGAAACAAATTCTAAACTCAATGGTAGTAAAATTTATTAATTGACAATTTCTATAAAAATAAAGTCAAAGGAATACAAAAAGTATTACAATTTTCAGGTAAAAATTATACCAATCACACATAATTAATTACAATTTTAAACAATTCGTTCTCTTTCTACTAAAATTTTATTCTTCTTATCAAACGGACCCTCATTGTTTTCTAAAATCGCCGTCTCACACAAACAGTAAGGTGGAAACCGTAGTGCAATTTTCGTATTAAAAATACATGGACGGGGAAAGTGATGCCGACATGAAACCAACCAACATATACATGGGTTATTACCTGCCCCACTACTCATTTTGGGTCATTACTGCACGTGTAAATAACAAGTTTAAAAGACGATAATATTTTTTTAATAATGCTATGAATTTATATAATGATTTAAATATAAATGATGTGTCAAAAAAAATTTGAATAGAGTTTTTATTTTATTTGATTGAATAAATTTTAAAATCAATTATATCTCATCATATTATGTGTATTTAAATCATTATTAAAATCATTATCTGCATTTACCACAACTGTTTTCAAAAATTATTTTTTTAATAATTATAAATACATACTTAGCCCATGTTAGATAATCATTTTTCTCAAAATGTATTTTTCTTTTTCTTCTTTTCAACCACACATTCTTCAATAAAATAATATTACACGCAAACTCAGAACTTTTCCTTAATTTTTAATCACACGTTCTCCATCAATCAACTATTTAAAAATATATTTTCTTCCCAAAAATAACTACCGAACATGAGCTAATAAAGTAGTCACACTCTTTCAACGATAATAACAAGAACGTCTTAGAATTAAAAAAAAAAAATGAAAAAAAAGGGGGCTATAAAAAAGACAATAAATATTTAATATAGCAACAAAATTGGAGACGTCCCTTTAAATTAAATATTTCCTAAAACTTAAAACATAGGCGAGGGACCACAATCTAGGTCTAGGGTTATTGTGTGACATTTTGGGCATGGGATGTAATCTTTTTAACATTGTGAACTATAAAGCCATGCACATGTGATCACACAAATCAATACGAGACGTATTATAAAGTGTTAAAATAATCCAACGGTACAAAACGTACGACACTTTATTGAAAGATTCAAATTCATTACTGTTAACATTCTAATTATTCCCCTCAAATAATTATGGGGCACCAAATCCTAGCCGGTTAGATCACCAGCCTATAAAAATGACAAAGAACATGTCCATTCAGAGACGAATCCAGCATAAAAATTCAGCTAGAATGAAAATTGACTTTGACTGTTAACCATTGATCGTCGACAATCACCCGATCCGCCCGATCGTTTATGAAAATTCGATTATATAATATAAAAAATTATTGAATATATATATATATATATATATATATATATATGTAAATCCACAAAACTTAAAAATTATATATATATGAAAATATAGTTCAGTCCAATTTCACAATTACAATATCCAATATATCAATTTCAATATCCAATATTCAAAATGCCCAATTTAATTTTCAATTAGAATTGATTTCACAATTACAATATCCAATGTCACAATTTCACAATTACAATATCCAATATATCAATTCCAATATCCAATATTCAAAATGCCCAATTTAATTTTCAATTAGAATTGATAAACAATTTCACAATTACAATATCCAATGTCACAATTCCAATATCAAATATCTCACAAAGACAACAACTAGAGAGTCATTGTCTCTCACAAAGTCACACCACACATCTCAGTCACAAATGCACACATTCAAAACTCAGTCAATGAGTCACGGACTCACAAGTTACAAACATGAAAAACGGCACAAACAGAGTCACGGTGCCTCCTTCTCAATCTCACAGACTCACACACAGTCATACACGTAGCGCAGTCACACATCCAGGCACCAACAGCGAACAAATCACAGAAAGACATCGAACTTACCTCCTAAGTCGAAGTCATGGCGATTCTGGCGAAGTGTGGCGACTGGCGAAAATGTGAAGCCTGAATTTGATTGTCCGAAACGCATGCAGCCAGACCCATACGCCGGTGAACTCCAACTCCATAGTCCACTCTCCAACTCCAAGTCTCCAACCAATTACCAAAGCGGGATTTCAGAAAATTTGGAAGAGTAAGGTTTGGTGAGTTGGCGTCCCTCTGTAAATGTGCCTGAATTTCCAAGTCTCCCCATGAACATCCTTTGCCAAAATGGTCTGAACGAGAGGGTCAGAGGAGTAGTCTAGTCGAGGAAAAATCGTCTCCGCACATTACCTCGGTACAGAAAATCCCCCACCATTATTTGCATCAGATTGTGTTAACGTCTTAGCAAATGAAGAGGGTTTATCAAGATTATCCTAACTATTCATCCCAACAACCCCACTTTCATCAAAATCAGCTTCATTCCCATTAACAGGAACCAATCGCATTTTCATAAAAACCTCGTCAGTCTCAGGATCCGCCATGAATTTAATTGTAGAAACCCTACAAGGTATATAAGCCAGAACTCTAGGGCAGCTCCTAAAATCTACATTTCCTGATGCGTGCTCGGCGTACCCCTGTGGGAAGTAAAACACTTTCGAATTCACCGGAGGCATTTGAACCATACTACCAGCAATGGCGATTGCACGGTCCTCTTCTCCTCATCAATCGACTACTCTGGGTTAGGAACTTATGACTTAGGTTTGCAATTGGGATTTGGGGGGGAATGAAATTGGTTTGGGTTGGGGTTTGGGGATGAAATTGGGCCTGGTAGACGGCTGGACTCAACCCTTCAATGGCCCAATTTTTTTTTAAAACCCACAACCCGCCCACCACCAGGAGCTTCGTCCCCAGAAGCCAGAACGCCAGAAACCAGAGTTTTTCATCTCCTCCGGCCGTTCTCTCTCTGTTCCCCGGCCACCGGCGCTCCAGAGAAGCCCAAAATTCCGGCGAATCCAGCTAGAGCGGCCGCTCTAGCTCGTCACTAGCTAGATCCGCTCCTGTGTCCATTATGGGATGACTAAGTTAATTGATTAGGTGAGAATAGAGATATTTGATCACGAATTTAAATTCTTCTATCAACACTTTTTTGATCGAACCTGTCGCATCGGAGACTGAAATGTAGATATTACATTGATCTCACAAATTGCAGTGGTTTTAATGATGATTTATCTTTCTATCGTGTAATGTTTGTAGGTACAACTAAAATTAAGAATCTCCACTCCAATATTGATTCTCTGAAACTGCAGCTTGCAAAAGATGATTTGAAAGAGATTACCGATGGGATTCCCATCAACGAAGTAGCAGGGTCGAGAAGTTCTAATGAGACTTTTCATAAGATCACATGGGAATTTGTGAAGACTCCCCTCGCAGAATGCTTACCTAGTGTGGTTAACTTGACTTGCATGGTTTGCAAGTTATTGCGTCAGCCACCCGAAAGATAGTGACTGCGGGTTCCCTATAAAAAAATAAAAATAAATGATAAACAACATTATCCAACAAAAGTAAAAAAAAAAAAAAAAACACACACACACACACAATATTTAGCTGAAAGTTCCATGTCATAAAGGAGTGCCCCCACAGCTCTCCCTCATTTCAAAAGTTGAAAATAAAATATTTTAAATTAGTCTTATATGTATTTTTCAATATGGTATAATCGAATCTTGTTGCTCTATTTTAGAAGATCAAATAAATAAAACAATAATTGTTCAAGTTTTCGTATGGTTTTCATTTTTAGAGGGTGTTTGGTATTGATTTTGGGGTAAAAATTGATTTTTGAATAGTGATATGATGGGAAATGTGTGGTTGAAAAAGGAAAAAAAATTATTGATGTGATGAAAAATATTATTTTATTCAAGAATGTGTGGTTAAAAATGAGAATTGATTTTTAAAATCAATACCAAACACCCTCTTAAGACGTATGAGATTTCACAATTAGCATACTATGCAAGATGGTAATTCGCTTAAACATATTAATTTTAAAATAAGGTCGCATATTAAGTTAATTAATCTACTTGTTTTTTATTTTGATAGTGTTGGGGACATATATTTAATATACGCATGATCATCCTTAATAGTTATTTTTTTTTTTAGATCGATTGGTTCAATATGATATCAAAATAGACAAATTTATTAATTTTAAATTTAATTGTCACTCGTTTAATAAAATTGTGCACGTATCAATTTTTGAAGAGAAAAATTAAAAGTCGTGTAAAAAATATATGTGTATCTCTATCTAAGAACTTAAATTTCTATATCAAATGATTGTATATTGAATCTTTAATTTTTGGGAAATGCTATGGGTACATAATATTTCATATAAGGGTATTCATAATATGAGTGAGATAAGACCCACGATACTGTATCATGGTCCCACCCCACTCACATTATGGATACCTCTATGTGTACACATAGTAAACCTTTGATTTTTTATTTTTATTTTTATTTTTGCCCTCAGGGCATATCTCCAAGTGGTAAAAGGGAATGGTGGAGAAATCCAACTTTACTTGAGACTGTTGCATCAAGGGTTCGAATCCTGAAATATGAATTTGGCTCTTGGGTAAGTGCAAATGTAAAAGCAGTCTTCCACCCTATATCTTTAGAGACATAACATGCAATTTACCTCTCTCACGATTCTTCAAGATAGGAGTGTTGCGGAACCCTCAAAATTGGAGTTCAACTTTTTTTTTTTTTTTTTTTTAAAGCAAACCCTTAGGGTGCGTTCTCTTTGTCGTTTTGGGGCCGTTTTCTGTTTTTCAAAACGACGAAAACGCGTTCTCTTTGCCGTTTTCGAAAACGAATTTTGCAAAACACAAAAAAAAATTTCACACAAAACACAAAACGGGTTTTTTTCGTTTTGGGCGTTTTCAGTTAAAAACACGAAAATTTTCCAAAACGCCAAAACAAATACTGTAGCTTCAAATTTTTCACTCCTCCCATTTTTTTCAATCACGACTTCTTTCCTTCCCTCTTCCACTCTTCCTTCTCTCCATCCCTCTTAGTCCCTGAACTTTGACTTTCTTCATTTTGATAGTTTTAGAAAATAGGAAGGGTTCAAATAAGAGCAAAAATTAAAAAATGAGTTATGTCTAGAAATATAAATGAATATATTAACACCCCATTATTCATCTAGAATAAAATCATCTTAATAAAAAATTTCACAAATTTATATGTTATTTTAATATATGAAAATATATTTCATGATTCAAAAATATTTCAAAATTCAAAGAAATTTCAGGTTTATAATATATTAACATTAAACAATTAAAATTAATTGAATAATTAGATTTTTTGAATAAAATATTATGAAATAATATTATAAAAAGTGCAAAGAGAACGCGTTTTCTGTTTTCTGTTTTGAGAAATTGTTTTTCAAAATGACAAAGAGAACGCATTTTCAGTAATTTCAAAACAGACACCCAAAACACAAAACACAAAACGAATTTCAAAACTCAAAACACAAAACAGAAATACGAAGAGAACGCACCCTTAATTTTTACATGCATTTAAGTTTGAGGAAAGTCCAATAGTAGGGTATTGTGTCATTAGTGCATTGGGTATTTGGACTGTGGTATGGAACAGTACAGTCACATGCATACTGTTTTCCCTGTCACTGCCCCAATCATGCCTTGACTTGGCGTGTATTCTTACTTCTTATTTCTTACCAAACCTTTGACCACCGCCACCCTTCAATCATGGATAGATAATACTTCTTGATTTTAAATTTTGGGTACCCAAAATTGCAATAAAATAACTTGAATATTGTGAAAAAAAAATAGAAAACGTCGACAAAAGTTATCGACCAACGATAACATATTATATTATTGACGATGTTCATAAGTTTATATACAGAGATACATTAAGTTTGAGAATCGACAAATCATATGCATTGAGCACAACTTATTTTTGTTTATGGGTTCTTTAATTTTGTCACATTTCTTCCAATTGTTATGAAAGTTCAATTTCTAACCGACTAGAAACTGTACCATGATATCATATTGGAAAATTTCAATTCAAAATTCTCAATCATTCTCAACGTGGGTCGTGCATTGAATTCCCTTTTTGAAGAGAGATGGACCGGCAAACCAAAAACGGTAGGCGGTCTTATAAAGCATTTGAAAATGTGAATTTTCAACGATCTTGTTTAGACAATTAAGATATGTTCACATTCTTGTAATAGACTACCTGTATATGATGTCTCCTACCACTTAACACCGCTTGCAGCCAAGTTCTTGGAATTCATTGATAAAGATTAACCAAGTATACAAGTTTCTAACACGTAACATGCAAGTGTGATTGTGTTGCACATCTCTCTAGTCTAAATTATTTTTGTTAATCTCATTTTTTGTGGAGGTGACGTGGTCAACGGATTCCGATTCCTCTCAAGTACACGTAGTCTCTTTCTACACAACTGGACAAAATTGTTAGATCGTGTGATTTTCTTCAGTAGTGGGGAAAGTAATCGCAAATACTCCAACAATCAAGTCAGTCTATTTTAAAATTAGTATTTTGGCGTAAAAAGTGCTAAAGATGTGAGCCACAATGAAAGGAGTTCGAATCCGAGAGTATTAGAGAACAATGAAAGAGCTGAGTTATAGTTGATTGTATAAGATTACATTACCTTCAAACGACACTAAATGTGAGATCTTATAGTACAAAATGTGAAATGATAATCGTTGGATGAAAAGACACGTGATCCTATCTCAACGGTCGAGACCAATGATAATGAGACCAGTGTTCAAATCTTTTGCCCCGACTTTGTTTCACGTTAAGTTTTAAATATTAACCATCTCTTTAAAAGCTTGCATGATTGATTATGTACAATTATTATTTATTTAAATCTAATCTTCAACTTTGCATCCATGAGTTTGAATAAAATAGATGCGAACAATAGCGTAAATCTATTATAAAATATATTCAAATAAAGGAGTTTTAATTGCTTTTTGTGTCACTTAGGCCAGTGCTTAACACCACAAAGGCCAAATAACATTACTCTTTCGGTTTGATCATTGATGTTACATTTCAACATGTCACATTTGTTAAGAAAAATAACATTCTCGTATGTGTTGATTATAATTCCGATATTTAATGAATGAGAGATTTATCACTACAACATCTTCAACTCATGACACTAAAGTAACGCAACTTTCATACCAAAATGGGGTTGGTTTTACACTATTTTATTGAGTCATCTCAAACCTACTACACCAAAAATTACATCAAAATTTAATAATGCTTTCTTTGTTTTTTTAATTCTCAACAAATAATTTATTTAAAAAATAATAAATACAGATTATACTATTAAATTAAAAAACATTAAATTAACTAAATATTATATTTATTATAAATTAGAAAAGCATTACACTTAGCCCCCGTTTGACACCCATTAAATTTCATCAAATTAAATTAATTTTTTCTCTCTTCTATTTTTAACCATACATTCTTCCATAAAATAATATTATACGTAAATCGAAAATTTTTCCTTCTTTTTCAACAATGCATTTTTCAAAAAAAAAAAAAACTATTCCCCACATTATAATTCCAAATAATGGAGCTCAAACGGGCCTAGTACCACAATTAAAAAAAAATATTAAATTTAACATCACAATATAAATAAATTATAAATCTAGTTATTTTTTATTACTTTATTACAATTTATTATAAATGTTAACAAAAATAATAATTAAATTAAAATAAAGTTAAAATATTAAATAATAAAATAATATAATAGAAATTAAAAATTGTTCTAGGATAAAATTAATGACAAAAAGGTAAATAAGAAAAAACTTTGTTGTAATTGTTAACCTAAAAAAATGTATATCTGACGTGTCAACAGATTCTAACGCCTCTCATGTCCACGCAAGCTATGTTCTTGCACACTAGAACAAACCGTTAGCCACACATGACCTTTTTCGGTGGGGACGGAGCTGGCTGCGTTCACTCTGACAATCAAGTCAGCTTTGAGAGAATAAATATGAGAGTAAGAGAGCTTAAAACGTGAGCCTCCAATATAAAGGGGGTCGGCTTTGGGAGTAAATGGGTATAGTAAAAGAGTAAAGAGAGCAAAGTTATATCTTGAGAGTCTAAACTTGCATTACCTTCTTACAGTGTTAAGTGTGAGCTTTTATAGTATGTGAGAATGAATAAGGACTATCGGATGGGAGGACGCGCTTCATCCCTACGGCTGATGCTTCCCATCGTGGGCATCAATCAATCACTGGCCATAGATGCTAATGCCATTTTATCATCCATATATCCTAGCTTGCGGCTGTAGACTTGACTAAACGGGTTGGCCGTGGCGATGATGACAAGGAGTTGTCACATCAATCATGTCAAGAGATCTTGTGTCGGGTTCTTTCCTTGGCTTCATCTCTGCTCACAGAGGCTCTTGCCAATTGGGGTTCTCTCCTGCCACAGTTTATATGGGTTCGACCACATGACATTTAGAGTCTCGTTGGGTGAGGCATAACAACAATGATGTGAATTTGGGTTGGATGAAACTTTTACACCAGTTTGACATATAAAGATTGGAGATTCCTCTAGTACAGACAACTAGAAACAACCTTAATTAATTCTGAAACTTTTTTTTTTTCCTCGTGATTATATTGATTAGATAGGCATGTAAGGTTTTAATCGATTATTTGGGCTTATATGTGAAATATTGTGTATTGGATTAAAGGCTATCAATTTTGGTTAAACCCGTCTGGGCTTTAATGCATCTAATTAAAGTATGGGCTTTTATGTGTAGAGACCGGGTCAGTTCCTAATTCATGATGGGCCGAATTAGGTTAACTAGACAATCTATATATATATATATATATATATATATATATATATATATATATATAGGGTTATGGTCCTCGGATCACACGTTCTGTATTCATTCATTCTGGATCCCATCACCAGAGAGAAACAAAGGAACAATAGGAGCTCGACGAAGTCAAAGCATATAGAGATCAAATTTCTGGCTGTTAAAGAAAGAGTTCAAAGTGGACAGGTGTCTATAGAGCATATTGGGACAAACTCCATGATTGCGGATCCGCTTATTAAGGGATTAATACCCAAGGTCTTTCATGAGCACACTGCTCATATGGGTGTAGTATCTCTTGAGGATATCTAGTTTCAGTGGGAGTTTGCATATTTTTGTTTTTCATATTAGACACATGTACTGTCATTTTAGATATGGTTTATGGTTAAGGTTATTTTCAGTTATAAAGTTTTTGGTTTATTATCTTTGAACTTGTTTGAAAATGATCTCACTAAGGTATTAAGGTGGACCAGTTGGAAATATGCATGATAAGATCACATTACATGCAATTTTCATGCTACACATCCATGCTTGATCCATGTCATTCAGTTGTATTGATATATGTGACCATTGATGGGTTTAGCTACAATAGAAGGTAGCGAAAGCCGCTTTGATCCTATGTTGATATGATCGATGGACCGGATTGTTTGGGGATACATTCGGTAATGATAGCAAAATTCTGAGTACTCATAAGGTTATATTTAATGCACAATTATAAGGTAACACATACAGCCCAAGTGGGAGATTGTAAAGTTTTAATCGATTATTTGGGCTTATATGTGAAATATTGTGTATTGGATTAAAGGCTATCAATTTTGGTTAAGTCCGTCTGGGATTTAATGCATCTAATTAAAGTATGGGCTTTTATGTGTAGAGACCGGGTCAGTTCCTAATTCATGATGGGCCGAATTAGGTTAACTAGACAATCTATATATATATATATATATATGGTTATGGTCCTCGGATCACACGTTCTGTATTCATTCATTCTGGATCCCATCACCAGAGAGAAACAAAGGAACAACGTGTTGATCTGGAAGACTAAAGCCGCAGGAATTATTTATTACAATAATCATGTCTGATTCAGGTACGCTTCCGCATTCGGTTAAATATTCTTAATGATTCAACATGGAAGATTTAATTTAATAAATCTAACAAGTGGTATCAGAGCCGATCCATTGTTGAATCTTTGAGAAATAAAGGTTTTGATTAATTCTGATTTTTTTAGGTTATTTAATCTTACCATTGATATTAAATCTGGATCTTGGTATGTTTATAAATCTGGCATATTAATTTTGCTTGATTCAGATTTTTTATATGCTTCAGAGCATATTATGACTTCTGTATGTTAATGGATCAAAACCATCAACAAATTCATCCAATTGGGCCTTTTAAAGTTTCGGGTTTAATAATTCAGTCCCTAAAGTTTGAAAATTAATTATTTTGGGCCAATAAAGTTCTGAATTTTATAATTAAGCCCCTGAAAGTTCATAATTGGTTTAAATTGGCCTCTAAAGTTTATAATAATTAATTTTTGGATCCCTAAAATTTTTAATAATCAATTTTCGACTCCTAAAGTTTTCAATAATTAATTATTAACCCCTAAAGTTTTGAACAATTAATTTTCAACCCCTAAAGTTCTGAATTATTAACCTTAAGGTCCCTATAGTATAAAACAAAATCAAATATGCAAAATTGGAGATTTCTCTTCTCAAATTTTGGTACAAAAGACTCTTTTTTAAGAGATATAATATTCGAAAGTGAATTAATTGAAGCAACATGTTGCCAAAGCAACCTCTCTTGCGGAAATTTACTAACTTAGAATATTAAAAGGTGTTTGTGTATGTGCTATTCATGGGAATACTTGATCGGCCCAAAGGAAGATTAATATTCAGTCGAATTACACGTGCACCTGTGGTGATAAACATGTGACAATTATTTGGTTTAATGTGTGATCAATAAATCGGTCCAAAGAAAGGTTTATTGGTTGACATATTGTTTTATTGTCAATGTTTGATCACTACACCAAGAGTACCACTTACAAGTCAATATTTATGTCCAAAGACTAAATATTGATGTTGTGCTAGATATCTTGTGATGGGCCCTACTATTATTTGAGATTATTATTATTATTTGCATATTAAGGATATTCATGTGAGCTATTCAAATTAATTGTTCTCCAATTCAGTTTCAGGTTCTGCTTCTCATATCTCTGCTAAAATCAATTCAATTCCAATGCTAAATGGCACAAATTTCAAGGCATGGCAAGAGAACGTGATGAATGTACTCGGAGTCATGGACCTGGATCTTGCTTTACGGGTTGATCAACCTGCTGCACTCACTGATAAGAGTACCTCTGATGACAAGAGGGAGATGGAAAAGTGGGAACGATCAAATCGCATAAGCTTAATGGCCATAAAGCGTGCTATTCCAGAAGCATTCCGGGGCACTATGTCCGATAAGGTGACTACGGCTAAGAGTTTCCTTGAGGACCTTGAGAAAAGCACTCTTCTTCATTTGGTTTGTTCTGAGGTTAATTTAAGTTCTGTACCTAGACATACATGGTGGATTGATTCTGGTGCAACAACTCACATCAGTATGTCTATGCAAGGTTGCCTGAGTTCCGAAAATCAAGTGATGGTGAAAGACACATCTATGTTGGCGATGGCAAGACGGTGGAAGTAGAGGCAATAGGAAAATTTAGATTATTGTTAAAGACTGGATGTTATTTGGATCTTAATGAGACATTTATTGTACCGTCTTTTAGACGGAATTTGATTTCTATTTCTGCTTTGGACAAATCTGGTTATTCTTGTTCATTTGGGAATGGAAAATTTAGTTTGTTTCATGATTCAAAATTGGTTGGTTCCGGTTCTTTATCAGGTTATGATAATCTTTACTTAATTGAAACAATTGCTTCTTTTAATGAATCCTTGCATGTAAGTACTAGAGGTGTAAAGCATAAATTAACCGACGAGAATTCTGCCTTGTTGTGGCACAAGAGATTAGGTCACATCTCCAAAAGGAGAATTGAGAGACTTGTGTCCAATGGGATTCTCGATCCCCTTGACTTTACAGATTATGACTTATGTGTTAACTGTATAAAGGGAAAACAAACCAATAAAAGGAGATTTCAAGCCAACAGGACTTTGGACGTTTTAGAACTTATACATACGGACATTTGTGGACCATTCCCTACGGCTTCTTGGAATGGTCAACAATATTTTATAACGTTCACAGACGACTTTTCAAGATATGGCTATATATATCTCATTCATGAAAAATCACAGTCACTGGATGTGTTCAAAAACTATAAAGCTGAAGTTGAGAACCAACTTGGTAAAAGGATTAAAAGCGTCAGATCTGACCGTGGTGGTGAATACTATGGCAGATATGACGGTTCAGGTGAACAACGTCCAGGACCATTTGCTAAATTCCTAGAGGAATGCGGTATTGTCCCACAGTACACTATGCCGGGTTCAACCACTATGAATGGTGTTGCTGAGAGATGAAACAGAACGCTTAAGGACATGGTGAGGAGTATGATTGCTCATGCTACCTTGCCAGAATCACTCTGGGGTGAAGCATTGAAGACCGCAACATATATACTCAACAAAGTTCCAACTAAGACCACTGATAAAACCCCTTATGAGCTTTGGACGGGCAAAATGCCTATTTTGAAACATCTACACATTTGGGGATGTCCAGCTGAGGCAAGGCCTTATAGGCTAAATGAAAAGAAACTGGACGCAAGAACTATCAGTTGCTATTTTATTGGATATTCTGAAAGGTCCAGGGGTTACAAGTTTTATGATCCCACAACTAAAGCAATTTTTGAGACAGGAAATGCTCGGTTCTTTGAGGATGTTGAGTTTGCGGGGGGAGAAAGGGTTACAGACTTTGTCTTTGAAGAGGAATATGTTGAAATCCCTCTAATTGCCATTGACAATGATCAGTCTTTTATCCCTGACATTGTTCAAGAAGCAACTCCGGATCAAGACAATGTCATTGTATCTCCCTCTGAAGGTCAACAAATTGTTCCAGATGAACAAACTCTACAGCCTCAAGAACCAATGCCATTAAGAAGATCCACTAGAGAGAGGAGAAGTGCGGTTCTAGATGATTACATCGTATTTGTCCAAGAACATGAAGTTGACATTGGTGTGGTGGAAGATGATCCTATCAACTTCCGTCAAGCCATGAAAAGTTCTAACTCTCAAAAGTGGCTCAATGCCATGAATGAAGAGATAAAGTCTATGAAGGACAATGACGTATGGGACCTCGTTCCATTGCCTAAAGGTGTGAAACCCATTGGTTGCAAATGGATATTTAAAACCAAGAGGGATTCGAAAGGTGATGTAGAGAGGTATAAGGCTCGTCTTATCGCAAAGGGCTTTACACAGAAAGAAGGCATTGATTATAAAGAGACTTTCTCTCCAGTTTCTTTAAAAGACTCTTTCAGGGCTATAATGGTATTGGTAGCGCATTTTGACCTTGAGTTACATCAGATGGATATTAAGACAGCGTTTCTCAATGGTGACATTGATGAAACAATTTATATGGTGCAACCAGAAAACTTTGTATCGGATGATGCAAAGCAAATGGTTTGCAAATTAAAGAAATCCATCTATAGACTCAAACAAGCGTCTCGTCAATGGCATGCAAGATTGTAAACCAGGTGACACCCATGTGGCTAAAGGAGATAAATTCAGTCTAAGTCAATGCCCCAAGAATGACTTGAAAATTAAAGAAATGCAGAAGATTCCTTATTCCTCAGCTGTAGGGAGTCTGATGTATGCTCAGGTTTGTACGCGTCCGGATATAGCGTACATTGTTGGGATGCTAGGGAGATATTTAAGTAACCCGGGAATGGATCATTGGAAAGCAGCCAAACGGGTCATGCGGTATTTACAGAGAACAAAAGACTACATGCTCACATACAGGAGATCGGATTAGTTGGAGATCATTGGTTATTCTGATTCCGATTTCGCGGGATGCCAAGATAGTAGGAGATCCACTTCAGGCTATATTTACCTGCTTGCTGGAGGTGCTATTTCCTGGAAGAGTGCTAAGCAGACACTCATAGCTACTTCCACCATAGCAGCAGAGTTTATAGCATATTATGAGGCATCAAACCAAGGAATATGGCTGCGAAATTTTGTCACAGGGCTGCGCATTGTGGACAATATAGAAAGACCACTCAAGTTATTTTGTGACAATAAATCAGCAGTACTGTATTCAAATAATAACAGGAGCTCGACGAAGTCAAAGCATATAGAGATCAAATTCCTGGCTGTTAAAGAAAGAGTTCAAAGTGGACAGGTGTCTATAGAGCATATTGGGACAAACTCCATGATTGCGGATCCGCTTATTAAGGGATTAATACCCAAGGTCTTTCATGAGCACACTGCTCATATGGGTGTAGTATCTCTTGAGGATATCTAGTTTCAGTGGGAGTTTGCATATTTTTGCTTTTCATATTAGACACATGTACTGTCATTTTAGATATGGTTTATGGTTAAGGTTATTTTCAGTTATAAAGTTTTTGGTTTATTATCTTTGAACTTGTTTGAAAATGAACTCACTAAGGTATTAAGGTGGACCAGTTGGAAATAGGCATGATAAGATCACATTACATGCAATTTTCATGCTACACATCCATGCTTGATCCATGTCATTAAGTTATATTGATATATGTGACCATTGATGGGTTTAGCTACAATAGAAGGTAGCGAAAGCCGCTTTGATCCTATGTTGATATGATCGATGGACCGGATTGTTTGGGGATGCATTCGGTAATGATAGCAAAATTCTGAGTACTCATAAGGTTATATTTAATGCACAATTATAAGGTAACACATACAGCCCAAGTGGGAGATTGTAAGGTTTTAATCGATTATTTGGGCTTATATGTGAAATATTGTGTATTGGATTAAAGGCTATCAATTTTGGTTAAGCCCGTCTGGGCTTTAATGCATCTAATTAAAGTATGGACTTTTATGTGTAGAGACCGGGTCAGTTCCTAATTCATGATGGGCCGAATTAGGTTAACTAGACAATCTATATATATATATATATATATATATATATATATATATAAGGTTATGGTTCTCGGATCACACGTTCTGTATTCATTCATTCTGGATCCCATCACCAGAGAGAAACAAAGGAACAGCGTGTTGATCTGGAAGACTAAAGCCGCAGGAATTATTTATTACAATAATCATGTCTGATTCAGGTACGCTTCCGCATTCGGTTAAATATTCTTAATGATTCAACATGAAAGATTTAATTTAATAAATCTAACAAGGCAGAGTAAACTAAGATCAATGCTCTACTATATAAAAACTGAGATCAGACCAAACATTTACACAACAAAACTGAGGGAAATAAAAAAATTACACATTTTCCAGCATTTTATAATTAGGGTAAAACTGCATATTCACAGAATTGTCTCCACTGACATAAACAACTCTAAAGACGTCGTACTTTACATCCAAAGGAATCTCACCAAAATACGGAAGAATCGTGTTTCGATAATCCGAGTTCAAAATGTACGAATAGCAGAACAGGAGAGATTTCCATACAAAAAGACCAACAATTCTTGGCATAGTTTGAGATTTCAAGCAAACTCCAGCAGTTGCACCTTCCATTTTCAGAAAACGGTCTTTGAATATGGCCAAACACGCATAAGAAAACGTGTTTTCATTTGCCGAAACTGTGGCGGAACTTAGAGAGATAATATCGCCATTGAAGAATTTTGCTGCTGGAGAACCATCTTTTGATTCACCAGCGTATGCTTCAAAGAAACTACTGTCAATTAAGATGGCCATGCTTCCTACATTTGTTAACATGGAAATCTGACAAGGAAATCATGGACTTTCTCAAAATCCTCGTAATAATCAAAGGAAATAAGTAGTTTTATTATAAAATAAGTGCTACTTACCGTAGCTGCATTTATTAATTGCTTATTTTCATTAGATCTCTTCATCCATGCTCCATACCATACTATCTGCAGTAAACATCAAGAATTCAAGCTAAAAGGGAGTCGGGATTTATTCAATCAATTATAAGGAGTGTCATTATTTTCAAAGATTGATCTAAAGTTGAGTATTGAACAAATAATCTTTACGAAAGAAAACGTACCATGTTCCCATGAATACTTCTAAAGATTGCGCTGTGAACACAACCAAGATTCTCAGTACAAAGGGAAAATTGCTTTAACGCCTCGACTAGATCATCGACAAACACAACCGTTGGTCGGAAGACAAGAAAACTTATGTCCAAATTCCTATTATTAAAAGGCACAAAGCATGCCATAATCACTTTTCTTGATCTCCTTCTTGTAAATTAATTTCCCTTTTGCTCTCTCTCTCTCTATATTCGGAAATAAATATGGGAGAAAAATGATAATTAAAGACAACATTTGATGTTGGAAAAATGAGGGCTTTGAATTTCAAACAAGGAATGTAAGAATTAGGTTGGTCTTATCTGGCTTCTTTTTAGGACCAAAAACTTTGAAGAATTGATGAAGGCCAAGAACATAGACCACGAGAGTCTTGAATGTTGACTACGTTATAATATGGGAAACAAATTATAAATTCCTTTTGACTTTTCACATGACTTTATGATAAATTAAAGTATTATATGTTTTATGATTTGAATTCATTGTAGTGAATTATAGAGACGTAGTTGAACAACTTCGTAAGCTATCGCTCTTTTCATAGTTATAAGTGTATTTCATTTCTCTTCTATCGTAATTCTCACTTTTGAATGTCCATTTTTCTAAAAACAACCATTGTTGGTGCAATGGTCAAATACTTTTACATGGCCAATCAACAAAATTTGCTCATAGTAACATTTTCACAATTTTGAATAGTTAATTATAGAACATAAAAAGGGAAAATTGCACTAAAAGGTGAGGGATGGTGGAGGTAGAAGAAAAATAGAGTTCTTTCATGGCAATATTTCATTTGATTTGCTTTTGTTCAGATATATTTATATATATTTTGGAGGATTACAATGAAAGAAAGAGAAGAGATTAATCAAATATAGAATAAACATTTTTTTTGTAATTTTATATACCAAAAAAAAAACTCTTGACTAAATTCATTAATAATTATTCAAGGTCACATATCCTAGCCATAGTGTATAATGCAATACGACATAAAAAATATGGTCATTTCTGTCCCATCCTCGTCTGGTAAGGAATTTTTGAGAATCAACATGGAAAGCAGATTAAAAAAATTATTTATTTACTTTAAATATTTTTAATACGATTGAAAAAAATGAATAAATAATCAAAATGGAGACTATATCTCCCGTTCCGTCGCATTTGATGCAGGGTAACATGGGACCAGGCAAGATGGGGTGGAGTAATTTTTCCAACCCTAGACAATATCATCAATTGCCTTAAGCGGTATCCATTATTACAAAAGGTTGAACCTCAACCTTGAAGGTCCCCTATCATCCCCCCCTAAAACATTGTGGAGGAGATAAATCGCAGACGAAATGTACTTTAGCAGGACAGGGTACAAGAGCTATCATACTAGTGCCCATAAAAAATCTAATTTCAAACCTTGGAAGAGGTAGAAATTTACACTGCGACTGTTAACTCAATTAAAACTACCTCACTCTTGTCCTTTACACCACTAAACTATGCCCCAGGGACTAAGCGGTATCCATCATTGATTATGTGAATGCTTGAAGTCATATATAGAGTATACTGGCCATAGCCCATAGTTAGCAATTGCTATAATTGGGCCGGGCCGATACGATTTGTTATACATTGAAATTTGAAGGCCACTGAAATTGAAAGATTAGAAGAAAAAGTTTCAGCTTCAGTCCCCAAACATTTCACATTATGGCACTTGAATCCCCAATCAACCATCGTAAAGATCCTAACTCTGACCGCGATTCCATTCGACTGTACCGTCGTAAGCTCCGATCTGTCTTTGTAATTATCTGATAAAAAAGGTATATGAAATTCGTTTACTGCATTTTGATTAATCGAAATGCCATTTAATTCCAATGCTCGTAACAAAATCAGAGAAACCCTAATTAGAACTCCCCAATTCAGTAAGTTTATATGGTTTGGGGACAATTTTCATGAAAGCCCACTTACTTGTAATGGATTTATTGCGTATTTTTCGTCACAATCGTGTAAAAGCCCGCACTTTACTTCAGTTTTGAACCCTAAAGTTTGTGGGCAGTCTCTGGAAAGAGATGGCGTTGAATATGGATATGGTGGGATTAGAGAAAAGGGTTTTAAAGAATGTAGAATTTCGATTTCAGATGGACTTCTTGATAAGAGTGGAGAAAAATGTGACGTTGATATATTGGGCGAGTCTGTAGAGTCCAAAGGAGGAAGGGGAGAGTGAGGGAGACAGTGAAATTGAATTAAGGGTTTTCAATTCATATAATGGGAATAGAAAGCAAAGTGAAGTTTGTAGAACGTATTGAGGGGGATGAAGATGAATCAAGACATCCACTAGTGAAAGAAGTTTGTAGGATAATTGATTTTCGTGCAGCATGGACTCCGAAGCTTGAAGGGGAGTTGAGGCACTTGTTGAGAAGTTTGAAGCCTAGGCAAGTTTGTGCTGTACTGAGGGCTTTGTCTGATGAAAGGGTTGCTTTGAAGTTCTTTTATTGGGCAGATCGTCAATGGCGGTACAGGCACGATCCAATTGTGTATTATGCAATGCTTCAAGTTCTTAGTAAGACTAAGTTGTGTCAGGGGGCTAAGCGGGTGCTTCAGCTTATGGTAAAGAGGAAGATTGGGTGTAGGCCTGAAGATTTTGGTTGTGTGATGGTTTCTTTCAGTAGGGCGGGGCATATTAGTAAAGCTATGCAGATATTAACTCTGATGCAAAAAGCAGGAGTGGAACTTGATCTGTCCATATGTAATACTGCAATATATGTTCTGGTGAAGGGCCATAAGTTGGAGAAGGCATTGAAGTTCTTAGAAAGAATGCAAGTCATTGGGATTAAACCTGATGTCATTACATATAATTGTTTGATCAAGGGTTACTGCGATGTACATCGACTTGAAAATGCAATTGATCTGATCACAGAAATGCCCTTCAAGGGTTGCTCCCCGGATAAAGTTAGTTACTATACCGTGATGGGATTTCTCTGCAAGGAAAAAAGGATCGATGAAGTGAGAGGGTTGATGGAGAAGATGCTGAAGGATAGTAAACTGCTGCTCGACCAGGTTACTTACAACACCATTATTCATATGCTTTCCAAGTATCTTCATGCAGATGAGGCATTAGGATTTCTAAGAGAAGCAGAGGAAAAAGGGTTATTTATTGATAAGGTCGAGTACAGTGCAGTAATAGATTGCTTCTGTCAAAAGGGGAGGATGGATAGAGCAAAAGAACTTGTGAATGAAATGATCTCAAAAGGACGCACTCCTGATGTTGTGACGTATACGGCTGTTGTGAATGGGTTTTGTCAAGTTGGAGAGCTTGATCATGCTAAAAAGTTACTTCAGCAGATGTACAAGCATGGTTGTAAGCCAAACTGTGTATCATATACAGCATTGTTAAATGGCCTTTGTAGGAGTGGGAACTCAACAGAAGCTAGGGAGATGATGAACATGAGCGAGGAGGAATGGTGGACCCCGAACGCAGTGACATATAGCGTGTTAATGCATGGATTTCGTCGAGAAGGGAAGCTGTCTGAGGCTTGTGATTTGGCCCGGGAAATGATCAGAAAGGGCTTTTTTCCTACTCCGGTTGAAATTAACCTCTTGATTCAATCTCTCTGTCGAGAGGATAGAGCAAGTGAAGCAAAAAAGTTTATGGAGGAGTGTCTGAATAAAGGGTGTGCTGTCAATGTGGTGAACTTTACTACTGTCATTCATGGATTCTGTCAAAAGGGTGACTTAGAGGCTGCTGTATCTGTCCTTGATGACATGTATTTAAGTAACAAACACCCTGATGTTGTTACATATACAACAGTCATTGATGCATTAGGACGGAAAGGTAGAATGGAAGAAGCAACTGAACTGGCCAAGAAAATGCTTCACAGTGGTTTGCTACCTACTCCTGTAACATATCGCTCTCTCATTCATCATTTCTGTCATCAGGGCAGGGTAGATGATCTGTTAAAATTATTGGAGAAGATGCTTCCAAAACAAGACTACAGAACTGTGTATAACCAAGTCATTGAAAAGCTTTGCAGTTCTGGACATGTCGATAAGGCTTATGAGTTCTTGGGGAAAGTTCTGAGAACAGCATCAAGAACTGATGCAAACACATGCCATGTTCTCATGGAAAGTTATATGAAGAAAGGAAATTCTTTCGGCTCATATAAAGTCGCTTGTCGGATGTTCAATAGGAATCTGATTCCTGATATTAAGTTATGCGAGAAGGTGAGTAAGAAACTAATGTTAGAGGGGAAAATACATGAAGCAGATAAGCTTATGCTGCGGTTTGTGGAGCGTGGCCATATCTCAGACAAAGTGCCAACATGCTAGGTTTGGTCAAGGAGTTCGTCTGGCTTAAAGAGCATTAGGTGCGGTCATGATTTTAGTTCACATTACTGCAGCTATGAAACTACCCTAGATCTTCTTAGGCAAAGAGACATCTTTTAAACTCAACTCCATAAAATCTCTCCTGGATTTGTTTGAGGTTGGCTACGTTGATCTCATCTTTCATTCTGCTCTTTTGGGAGCAGTGTTCATAGTTGAACCACAGATGATCAAAATCTTTTCAATAACATAATAACGTGAAATCTTGGGTCAACTTCTTTCTCTAGTCTTGCCATTAACACTAGGCCCAACACTTTTCATGGTGCATCTAGGCACCTTAAGCGTGGCCAAATTATCACGACGGTAGTAAGTGAAGACAGATGTTAAAACGCAAATCGGTGAAAGCCCCCTTACTGCAGTGCATTTTGCCTCAGGTGTAATAGTTCACCGGAAGCTAGTGGGAGTTCTGATAAAACTGCTATATTCATGACCCCATTCAGTTTATTCTATCACGTATCTCCCGTCTCAAGAACATTTATCCTGTTAAATGACACTAATGTCAATTCTTTCTTTTCTTTCTCCTGATCTTTTGTGTTGTTTTGATATATTTCAAACATTTTGCTATTATTTTTTTTATTTTGAAGTAGTTGGTAATTTGGACATCCACTGTAATTATCATTTTGAGTACTTAAAATAAGTATATAGTTCTTTTCATGAGCACATTTCCCTTAAAGATATTCTTGTAAGTTACAGCTCAAGGTCACTAGTACGAGTAATTGTGAAGAAACTTGTGGACCTTGATTTCTTAAAATTAATAGTCTGTGGGCAATTCCTAGTGGGATTTGTCTTGCAATGACCCTGCATTTCTTGTACAATTTCTGCTTTATGCCATGATTTGTACCCTCCTTTTCAATTGATACATGGTGCAGAGTAAATTATTAAGGATAATTCAGGCTAATTGATGCATGTGCAATCCAGATTAATAATTCAGCCAACCTGCAGATTTGATATATATATATGCCTTTTATATTGAACATCTGATCTCAGTTTACATCTGTTGAAAATGGAAGTATTTGGAGACTTCATTGTGGATCAATTGATTACATGTGTTAAGTCACTCTAATATTCTCAAGGATTTCAATGTGTTGGGCCCAAATGGGGGAAAATGCCATCGTCCCAAGATTTTATTATTCTCTCTGCTTTTAGAAAATGAATGATTATAATTGCTTTTCAAAAGAAAAAAAAAGTAGAAAGATGACAGGATTCAATGTCTATCAAATTTCAACTAAGACAGCACGCATTGTCTCCCTTCAGTCCCTTGGAGCTATCAATCTCTTTCTTTCACCTGCCTTTTGAGCTCCTCTTTTCTACCCTTTTTTAAATATTCTTTCATAGTATTTTATTGGATTTCTCAGGTGAATTGTTTTGCAAACTGCTGTGTTGCTTTATCGTGAACATAACTACAAAGTGCGTGTTTTAGTATTTACTATTTAGGCCTTGTTTTGATTCCTATATATTTTTTTAAATACTTTTTTTTTTTAATCACATATTTTACAATAAAATAATATTATATACAAATCCAAAAAATCTCTTCATTTTTAAAGCCCACATTCTCTATCAAATCACTATTTTTAAATGTTTTTTTTTTGGGCAAAAAATGGACATAAAACAGGTCCATTAGTATTAAACTAAATTGTTTAGTATGATTGATATAATTTTAATTTTTTTTAACATTGTTCAAATTAAAACACCAAGTAGCAATAAATGGGACTGACCGCACCATGTGCATCGACTGGCCATGCAACCCAACTCTAGCCTAATTGGGGAGCCTATTTGCTCCCACTTGCAAGACGAATAGGTCCTCATAGAGGCATCGCTACAATTCGATCATCGCTTGAGTAAAAATGGTTAACTCAAAGGGTCAAAATATGACTGAAAAATTATCAATGATAAATTTAGTCCATGTCTGGCGTAATTTAAATATTGAATTAAAATTCAAGTCAAAATCAATCATTAATTTTAATAAAAATTATTTAAAAGTGATTATTTTTTTGAATTACGTCCCCATTACTGACACCCCATTATCTAAAATGATTATTAATTTGCCGTGAAAAGGAATATGAATAAGCTTAAAATAAAAGTAACTTATTTTTTTTGTCAAGTAGTTATAATTAGACATAAATCGGGTGGCAATGGCATCAAGACAAGGAGCTTTCCAGGTAATCTGGCGTGTCATATGAGATAATCACAGCATATATAGACTATTGTGTATGATATAATTCTAATTAACGTTAATCACTGCTAACAAATCCTGTCTCTTCGTTTTTGCGGGCGAGACAGCTCTCCCCGGCATCTGGCCGGAAGAATATGGACGAGTCATGGAGAATGAGAATGGGAATGCCCACCGCATCAACTGAGACAACAACGGTCAAATCAAACCTCCTTCGCCGGCGATCCACCGAGGAAACCTCTCACAATAGAAATCCCAACTCCGACAACACCCTTTGGGACCCTGAAGACTTTAACGACGTTTTTGGTGGTCCTCCTCGTACTATTCTCTCCCGCCAGATCTCCAGTGACACCGAATTTTCAAGATCATTTTCATCGACTGGTTTCTTCTACGAGGAGATTTTCCGACAGCCGGATAAAGTCGGTTCGTTGTCCGGGAGGAGTGGACGAAACTTGCCGGAGTTTAGGATTCCGGTGAATAGAGGGCAGCAGAGGAGGAATGAGTTTTATAGTGATATTTTTGGGTGGAAAGATGAAAAGGTGGTGAGGTCAAGGACAAGATCAAAGACAAGCTCTTCCTCGGTGTTGAGTTCCGAGGATCTCAGCCCTCTCCGGCCGACGGTCTGCGTCAACAGTGACAATGATGTCTCTTTCTTTGCTTCCAAGCTCAGGTGAAATAACTGAAAACATAGCTTTTAGACAAAATAGTTTATTGTAGAATTAGAGGAATGAAGATACCAGGTTCAAATATCACCGCCACCCTAACTATTTTTCACGGGCTTAGCAATTTATAAAAAAATTAAGGTGGCACTTAGCTTCGCCTTTTAGAGGAGAAATAATTGTATTTATTGAATTTGTGGAGACTGACGAGGGTGCACTCACAACATTCATAAACTCATGTTTAAGATTTATGTAGATTTTTAATGTGGATGATGTACTTGATTTTCAGGCCAATAAATGTCGGATCGAGCTGGACTTCAACAAGAAAGGTGCCTGAACATTACCAAAGACAAAAGAGCGTGCCAATATTTTTAGGCAATCAGTCAATGAGCAGTACTGGAGATGACTACAATGAGAACCTTAGAAGTTTCCCCATTGGATTTCGTCGAAAAAATCCTTCCCCCGAGACTATCAATCTTGAACCAATATCGAACACAAGCATTAGACTGTCTACTGAGAATACTGAACTCAACTCACCATCATCCACGGTCTCTTCAGTTTGTGAAGAGCCACAGGATAAATCGCACAAGTTGTTCCAGCAACATGGGACAGAACAAGAGGGGGATGAAGATACGAGGTCTTACGTTATCGAGATCAACTCTGATCATAGGGAAGGAACGAGTGAAGCAATTGGTGTCGACGAAGCAATTGCATGGGCGAAGGAGAGTTTTCAAACACGCTGTTCGGAGAATAATTCGAGCACACAAGAACAAGTGAAAGAGCCTTATTCAGAAGGTTTTGAGTTTCTCTAGCCATTTGTTTAAAATGATTGTTGTATTGTTGAACCTCCGAGTCTAAAAGCTCAAACTTGACATCAAAACAGGCAAATCTCCTGGATTCAAGTATTTGTTGCCACTCATTTTTTATTTTAAGTTGTACTTGTGTGAGACCATTAACCAAAATAATAAGTTAATCCCGACCTCGTTGGGACAAAAATCAAATAGACAAATTTAAACTCTCTATATAAACTTAAGCTTTTAGATGAAGTGATTCTAACATGTATATCAGGTCTTTTATGTGGTGATGAATCACATCTTTTTCATGTTTGTTTGAACCCTTGCAGAAATTCTAGAAGAGCAACTCGAAGAGGAGCAAATGGAAGATCATGGATCAACACAAGGGCTACCGGTAATTGTTCTATTCTCATTTTACTAGGGATCAAAAATATATTATGGCATGCTAAAAACTTTATATGAAGCTCAAAAAACAGTGAATGTAATTTCTGGTGTTCATTGGAGTGTCGGTTCTTGAAAGTTGGTGGGAGTCGGAGAATGCTTTTTCAGGTCTTGATTCGTAGCATCCTACTGTGTTCAAATTAGGGAGAAGGTCAATCAGATTATTCATTCATGATATGTTTGGTACACAAGTTATTGAGCTTCCGATCAATTTCATAATTTACAACAGGTGGAGATGGAAGCGCGACTAGTGGATGAAAACATTTGGCTGTGGTCGACTGGCAAGGAAGCTGAAATCCGGTTGCTGCTTTCTACGCTGCATCATGTTAGATCGATTTACAGTCTCAAAATTATTATCAGTAATGCCTATTATATGCAAGTTAGCTGAAAACGGCTTTTTTTTTTTTATTTGGTTACCAATTCAGATTCTATGGCCTGAAAGTGGTTGGCTCGCTATTCCACTATCGAATCTAATCAGAAGTACCGAAGTGAAGAAAGCATATCAGAGAGCACAGTTATGTCTACACCCGGACAAGCTGCAACAAAGGGGAGCCACGATCCCACAAAAATACATAGCGGAGAAAGCATTTTCAGTTCTTCAGGTTTGTTCATTCGTTTTACTGATGCACTGACAAATCTGCATATCTAGCACAAACATGGAACAAATCGAAATGAGATTTTAGCAGACGAAGGGAAAATATGAATTTCATCGACTTTTTTTCTGCATTGTTATAGGATGCTTGGGCAGCGTTCATCTCCCAAGATTTGCCATCGTTGAAGAATTACTGATGATCAAGGAAAATTCCTCCCGGTACAGACTACACTAGGCTGTGTGATTAGTATTATCGAGTTTGAATTTGAATATGCGTTACGCAAATAGTTTGTGTAATTATCAGTTTTTCGCTTCCCCAGCACTTCTCATATATTTCTTGACGAAAGTAAGTTACACCCTTCATGTCTTTGATATAAATTTTCCTTTGATTCGGCTCATATTAATTATATTGTTAAGTAAATCAAAATTTACCAACGAGACTTGGTTCAAATGAGAAAGGGCATAGCTAACATTTATGATGTGTTCTTCTACACTCGTATATAATTTCTTCATCGGCGCACACAGACTGACCCCCTGTGGTCCACACCATGCTATAAATTTATTCATCGCGATGGGGCATAGAGAGTACCAAGTGCAAATTTCTCAGAAGGCTGAACCTGCTCGACTTTCCCAAATGAAGAAAGGATAAATGTCAGCTTCTACTACAGTTTCACTGCGTGAACTTGGATCGGTACAACCAAGCTCACCATATCCAATCACTTACGTTGACCTGCTCAAGGATGGGTAGACCGAGTGATTCTAGGGATGTTAGCAAGCACGTAATCTACTACACAAGGGTGGCGCTAGCATATACTTGCAAGCCATTAATTTAAACGATGCAATGTCCCTGATCTCCTGCCACAAAATTTAGTTATAAATAACGTGGTACTTATTCTACATGTCAGTTCCCATTACATGATTACATGCAAAATAGCATTCGTATGCAGAATTATTAACAGTTCAAGAAATAATGAACTAAATTTGGGAATGTTGTCCCCGTGATACAGAAACATTGCCGGAACAAATGAACAAATTTTCTTAGCTGTCGAATATGTTTGAACCTCGGATCTAGCCTTAATATCTTCACTTTGTTCTAGTGACAACTCTTTGTGTTAATCCTATAAGTGCCCGCCTTGATCTTTGAACATCCCCGTCATCATTTCGAGGAAGGGAATCAATTGCAGCAGAAGCAAGATCAGCATGCTTTCTTGCTAGGTCCCTTGTTCTCTGTATTCCACAACTTTTTCCAAGGTATTCCAGAGCCTGTAGTTTCAGTTGTTACACCAGTTTAATCCCTTCAACCACACAAAGAGAGGATCAACTAGCCCAAAGGATTTTATTTAACATATGACTTGTCTAAAACATGAAAAATAATTTTCCTCAAAGAACGAAGAAAAAATGGAAACTGTTCTGCGACTTTTTCCAAGGTATTCCAAAGCCTGTAGTTTCAGTTGTTACAACAGTTTTATCTACACTAAGAGAGGATCAACTAACCCAAAGGCTTTGATTAAAGAAACAGAGATGTCTAAAACATGAAAAATCATTTTCCTGAAAGAACGAAGAGCTGATTCACATTAGATTCCTCCAAGCACAACATAATTTACAGTCAAGGAATCATTTCCTTGCCCATCTGACGGGCTATATTGTCCCCTAAACAGATTTTTGTTAATGCATTTCATGTTTTTTGTCAATCACTTGAGAAAATTTCCCCCAAATCAACTGGTTTAATAGTATAGAAAGAGCCAAAAAAATAAAATAAAATTTGTCTCTTAACGAGAGAGTGTGTGTACCAAAGCAGCTTTTGTAAAATCAGCATGTCCAAAGTTTGCAGAAAACTTACAAGATCCACGTTTGCAGAATTGTCAAATCCTTGATCGACAACAACTCTCAGCTCAGGAAACTCCTCCATAGCAAACAATATTGGAGCAGTAATAATCCCCTGCAATTCATTGATTCTCTGTATGTCATTTCTCAAATCAGGTGGGCATATTAAGCAGGTAATGGCATTATATTATCAGATATCAAATCACAAGTTAACTGTTTCTCGCAGTTGCACGTGCGAAAAATTGGGAATGCATCATAAACCAAAAGCATCCTGTGCTCTTGGAAACTGAAGAGTAATCCAGGAATTTAGAATCGATTCACATTACCACAAACAAAGGAAGGAAGGAGAAAAAATTGCTTTGGTATTAAGAGACTATGAGCAGCAAAGAGTCAGACGTACTTCATACTTTTCATTAGCAAGTTTCTAAAATCTATAGAATTGATCCTTCCCATAATTTACCTAATCCAACTTTTTCGTAATACTGCCAAAAGGAGTAAAAAGTGCATGTCTGCGTAGAATAAGTTAAAGCAAGTGCAAACATGCCAGTAACGATTACACAGTTTGCCATCCACCAACTACATAATAAATTTGATCCTATCAGGATTCTTTCAAATCAATTCAAAACAGATAGAAAGAGTACGTGGCGAATGTCAGACAAGGAGCCCTTTCCAAGGGAAGTTGATGTGCCAGTGAAGTCAAGAACGTCATCTATTAGTTGATATGCCAACCCCTGCACAGACACACAGGACAATTGATCAACTGGTATATTGAGCTAATAGATATACGAGAGATGCTTAGAAAAGAACACGGACCAAATTTTTTCCATACTCAAAGGCCATAATTGAAACTTCTGTTGTTTGCCCAGCAAGAAGGGCAATTGCTTTGCAGCTATTTGAAATCAATGATGCAGTCTTGTAGTATGTCTTCTGCATGTAGTATTCCATGCTGCAACAAGAAACAATTATATGATTAAAGAAGCAAGATTCCTAATGGCTAATGTACGTGGAAACCTACTCAAACAATCTATTGGCCATCACAAAAGCTCACTACTTCCGTAAACAGTATCACATTCTCTTGTGTCTACTGCAAGCAGTAGTCTACCACCCAACATCGTTAATGAACTATTGTAGTCATAACCATTAACTTTGCTTATTTTTCATCCTCATTATTTTTACAAGTTTCAAACACTAATGTGAACAAGTGCAGTTGCCACTTGCCTTCAACTCAGTGTCTGACTTACAGGATGGTTGGAAACATCTCCCTTCAGGAATTGTCAAAATTCCAGACTATCTTCCATTATTAACACCTTAGCAGCTCAGTGAAGAAAATATACAAGTGTTAAACTTATAAACTTTTATCCGTTATCTTCTATCAAAAGTTAGTTCCAGTGATACCATCACGTAGCAGCATACCTGCAACGTTGATCAGATGTAGTGGACATTTGCATTGTCTCGCCTGTAACAAGATGCTCAACGACTGTTGCCAAAAGTGATACAACCTGTAAAGAAAAAACAGAACAAAAAAACAAATGAAAGTTAAGAGGATAGAAAGATGCTTTAGAGCCTGCACAGTGACCCGGGCCACAACTAGAGTCAATCTGTGACACGTAGATATAGCTAATAACTGATCAGAAGATATGGAGGGATACTCTAGCATCAAGCTGTTATGAGAAAGTACATTTGGCATTAACATAATACAATGGGTATGGAATGAATCCATAGAAGGGAGGAAAGGGACAGAGTACCTCGGTGTTCTTTAATGAGGCAAGTGCAACACAAGCTCTAGAAAGCAGGAAATCGCCGGCCAATACAGCTAACTGCAATGTTAAACAATAAAAGTAAGCATATCATAACTTATTCAATTCAAAAGCAGTGAACAGAATGAACCATCAAAGGCTACGAATCAATTATAGCCAGTATTAACAGCTGAACAGAAGATCAAAACGCTAGGAAAGCTATCTGTAAAAGCTAGGTTTTTATTCCCTTTTAGCTTCAAATTTCTTTTGAGACTTCCATTTCATTCTTATTTCTCATTTTGTTCCCTTTTTGTGTGGAAAGGAAAGGCGAGATGTTTAGGAGTCTTAACTTAGGCCCTGTTTGATTCCCATTCTCATTCTCATTCTCATTCTTAGTAAATTTTCCATCACAAAAACTTTTCAACCACATATTCACCATCATTACATAAAAAAAAATGCATTTTCTTCAAAATAATGTGCATCAAACGGACTCTTAGTAAACCAACAAAAGGATCATTTAGGACTGTATCATCTAAAAGAACTTGGGGCAGAGATCGGCAAGAACCACTGTGATGTTTCCATCTAAAATAGGTTTGGATAGAAGGATCAGGACAAGTATCCACCAACCCATAAAGCACATCAAGTTAAAAACAATAATAATTTTTTTTGAAAAGTAATAGAGTATTTTATTAATCAATGGGTAATACACAGGAAGTGTATTATCCATTTAAATCTGAAATAAACAACATAAAATTGGGCTAACCTATCTATATGCCTAGGAGTCGCAGCGTTAAACCAAGTATATAATGTAATAAAACAATTCTCTAATATGTTTTGTTGTCCGTATTTGATCATCAAAGCAGCGGTTGTTTCTTTCTCTCCACACGCACCATACGATGCAACCCGGAATAAGGTCCCATATAAGCTTGCTATCCTTACTACGAAGCTTTTTCTTCCATGCTTTTAACACCTTTTTCATACGTCTCGGAAACACCCATTTCATGTGTTGAGATACCAGAATATCATTCCACGGTAAACGAGCAACATCACGATGAAAAAACAAGTGATCAATTGTCTCTGCATCCCTTTCACACATAGTACCACTCCGTAACATAAAAACCCCTTGTTCGAAGATTGTCCACCGTTAACACTCGTCTTCTAACAACCGTCCAAAGTAAAAATGTTACCCTTTGAGGCAATTTACATTTTCATATCATCTTCTAAGGGAATGAACTCTCTACATATCCCAATAAGGATTTAAAATAAGTCCTGACTGAGAATATACCATCACGTGTCAACCTCCACCTGCTACAATCTCTCTCTCCAACGCTGATGTGCACTTCATACAAAGATGTCAGAAGTGATGCATAATCATCCACTTCCTAGTCCTGCAAACCCCACCAAAAATACTGTTCCAACTGAGACTTCCGTTGTGTATATCTAAAACCTCGCTCACCGTAGTAGACGGCACCAAAGCGATACAATACAAAGAAGGAAGCCTCATCCTAAGCGGTTCCTCCCCACACTAACAATCATCCCAAAATCTAATAGGATTACCATTTCCAACCACAAAAGTCAATCTATTCCAAAATTCGCTCCATCCTCGTCGTATATACCGCCACAAACTCACCCCGTAAGACCACTTACCCAACAAGACTTTATTAACAATACAAAATTCTTCAATCCGAGACCCCCATCCTTATGGGAGAACAAACATCATCCCAGTTAACCAAATGTAATTTTCTCTCTCCCTTATACCTCCCCAGAGAAACTCTCTCTGAACCCTCTCTAATCTTTATCACTGCTACAGGAATATGGAACAATGACAAAAAGTAAGTAAGGAGATTCGACAAAGTGGACTTCATGAGAGTAAGACGGCCTCCATTTGAGAGGTACATGCGTTCCACTCTGCTAGCCTTTTCTCCACCCTTTCCATAATGTGTTCCAAATATGAATGCTTTTGAACCATGCTCTTAAAAAAAGCACCAAGATATGGCATAGGCAGCTTTGCAACCCTTGGAACCCAATATAACAGCCAACTCCTCGTTCTCGACCTCTCCCACTGTGATAGCCTCGAATTTTCCCAGATTTATCTTCAATCCAAATACAACCTCAAAGCACAGAAGCAAATGATGCAGGTTTCTGAATTGCTCAACATTTGCATCACAAAATATCAACGTATCATCTGCAAACAATAGATGAGATACCTGCAGCTGATCAACTAAGAAGCCGCTTAACAATCTCTCCGCTACCGCCTTCTTAAGCATCCTACTGAGAGCCTCAATTACAATAACATACAACAAAGGAGACAAAGGATCCCCTTGCCTCAATTCTCTACTACTCCAAAAATAGCCTTCAGGATTACCATTCACCATAATTGAGAAAGAAATTGTAGAGATACAAAACTGGATCCACTGGCACCACTTATCCCCGAAACCACATCTCCTGAGCATATATAAAAGAAAGCCCCAATTTACGTGATCATAAGCCTTCTGAATGTCAAGCTTACATAACATTCCAGGAACCCCCGTATGCTGTCTTGAGTCGATGCATTCATTTGCTATAAATACGGAGTCCAAAATCTGGCGTCCTTTAACAAAAGCATTCTGAAATTTAGATACCACTTTCCCAAGCACTTCCTTTAATTTGTTCGCCAGAATCTTCGCAATAATTTTGTAGATCCCACTCACTAAATTGATAGGTCGAAAGTTCTTGATGTCTGTCACTCCCGATTTTTTGGGAATCAGTACAATAAATGTAGCATTGACACTTCTCAAGAACCTGCCACACTGGAAGAAATAAGTAAGAACATCCACTATATCCGATCACACCACACCCCAACAAGCCTTATAGAATGAAAAGGAGAAACCATCTGGTCCTTGGGCCTTGTCGTCGTTCATGTTGAACACCACCTCCCTAATTTCATCCTCCCTAAATGGTCTCTCTAACCATCTAGCTTCCTCCTCATTAATCGTAGAAAAATCTAGCCCCTTCAACTCTGGTCTCCAGTCAAACTGCTCCTGATAAAGATTTTGATAGAAGCCCACCATTTGGGTTTGGATATCATGTGGTCCTCATAAGTAACCCCGTCTACTTTCAACATAGTGATAAAATTATTTCGCCTATTAGAATTAGTGACCCTGTGAAAAAACTTAGTGCATTTGTCTCCCTCTTTCAACCACTTGACCCTAGATTTCCGATGTCAAGCAATCTCCTCCATCTCCACCAATCCCTCCAACTCACCTCTTAATTCCCCGCCTCTCCCTCTCATCCCCTGCCAATTCTCTACTCTCTTCCCTTCAATCCAGCTCCATTATATCTAATATGCATTGATTTTTACGACAGTTAACATCTCTCACTTCATCCTCATTAACATCAGGCCCATAAACTTCTATAAACATCCATCGGAATCCATCCATAATATTTCTAAACAAAAGCGATAGAGAAAATTGCCCTTCACTAACTTCCTCCATAACAAAAAGTCTAGTGTCCCACATATCTAGCACACCTCTGGAAGCCCTCAATGACCCCAGAAACTAATACCCAACATGCTGTCTCCCATAGACTAGTCACGACAGCCCTCAAAACAACCTCCAACTTTGTTTCTTGTAAGCAAACAATGTCAGCCTTCCAACCCCTTATCAAATTTCGAATACCTAACATTTTTCCTGCTTCATTAAGCCCCCTCGCATTCCAACTAATGATTTTGGGGATCATCTTAACACACCATCATCCCTCCCCATCAATCCTCTCCTTGACTCACCTCCTTTGACGTCATAATTCATTGAACATGCAAGCCGCTTAAGCTCACGATTGCCCTTTCTTGTCTTATCTCCTGGTGTACCCATCCACCGTCCTCTACTAGCCTCCAATTCCTCGAATAATTGCAAGAACCTATTTTCATACCCATCACATGACGCAACTACCATCTTGCTGAATTCAAGAATTTTTTGGAAAACCCAATTCTACAATCCCTCATTACTCCTGCCGTACCGCATCACTGTTAACATCCCCCTTCTTGGTGCCATCTATCCACACCACCAAAACTCTATCATTCCTTTGATCCCCCTCACTCGTAACCTTCGGATATCTCATCGTATATGTGTTAATTGCCATATTTGCACAACCTGACGCTCCTTGCTGTTTTTCAATAATCGAAGTTGGACTATTTGCCAATGCAATTCCGGTATCTTGCTCCGTTGCCACAGCTAACCCCTTTACTGGATTCTTGCCCATTGTACCCTCAATCGTGTAGTAGTTGTTTTTTGTTGCATCAATAATCTCCGACTCTGAATTCACCATACTTGGCCCCCCTACTGGTTTAGCCCAATGTTCCACATCCACACCTATAGTCGGTACCTTAGACTCACCACTTGACTTCGTTAGCTCCTCCTTGCTATAAGTTTGATTCAATGTCATCTCCTTGGAGTACATGATTGCTACATTTTTTCCATTGACTAGACAATCATCCAAATTCACCCTACACTTATTACAATAGGACCTCCTAGAGCCCACTGCAGTCCTATTATCCAATAACCTGATGAATTCATCCAATTCCCCTTTCAAGGTATTAATGTGGTCCCTTAATCCCCTACTAATCAGAAAGCAATCGGGTATGCACCTGTTATTGCTTCTTTAGACTTGTATGTGTCTCTCTTCTCATTGACCTCCATTTCCTTGTACCACATTCCCTGCTGTGTGGTGTTCTGTGGGACTTGTAGGTTTGTCGTAATTCCCGCATAAGTTATTCCTTGTCGACTCCTTACCTCAGTTGTTCGATGTTTGACTTTATCTCCGACAACAAAAAAATCCACGGACTCTCTAAAACACATGCGAAACCAAAGCCTAGCCCTCTCCATTCGCCCTTTCTGGTACCATTATCACTCCTCTCCGACGTCTCTCTCCATACTGTGCTATCATCAGATACCTACCATGACTATTGGCACATCGTTGTACCAAAAAAGCTCGAGAGAACTCATTAAACTTTACAATGAAATCCTTTATCTTATCAATCGCCCTCAACTTATTCACCATCCAGAGTGCACCAAACCTTTTCATGCAGATTGCGGTTGATATCTTTGAGCCGTATTCTGTCATCCTAACAGTGTCGGATTCGTTAACGGATACTGCGAACTCCTTCGCCTCTACTCTAAAACGGCTATTGAAAATCATCATTTTGTGTACATCCTCTAACTTTTTACCCTGATTGTGTGTAGTCGGGGCATCTGACAACAAAACAGACAGGCGAGACAACCTAGAATCGTCGAGTGGAATTTCCACAGTCGTCGATGGTGGCACGTGGTCTTCACGTGCCCGCAGATGTGCTGTCGGAGCAGCGCGTGGTCCATTCCTCAGCCCTCTGACATCGGAATCACTTGCACAACCCGCCGGTGGGGCGCGTCTGCCAGGGAGGTAATCCGGAACTAGGGAAAACTGGCGCGGGATCCCAAATCCAACAGTCACATGTTCTCCCTTTCTTCCTCAATGATTGACGGCGCCTGAAACCCTCCTCCACAACCCTATGAGGCGTGCTCTGATTGCTGCTTCAATACGAGCGATGGAGCTAGAGCTTCCAACTAGCTTCGCCGGCCAAGAGTGGTTGTAATGTTGGCTAGTTATATGTGGCGTGCGGTCAATATTCAGGGATTTTTCGGGCGGGGCCATATGCCTGTCGCCAGTGCCGATAGGTGGTTGGATAGTTGGATGATGGTTGTGGTTGGGTGATTTTGGATTTGACGAGAAGGGTCTTCATAAAATATCCCCCCTTAACAACTTAAGTTTTTAGTTGAGGTGATTTAATATGACATTGAACTAAACACAATAATAAATACACTTGAGGCTCAGTAAATGGCCTGCTAGAAAGCATGTAATTTACCAAACTCCTCGGAATGTTTAATCAGACTCAACTTATAGGATGATGGGATAATCGACAAGGGATTGTAAGTGAATACAAGCATTACTCCCACTCAGGTTATCTCCAACAGCTGCTACTAAATGATTGCTCTGAAGGTAATTTATTAGCATTCCCACACATGCTTAAATCTAACAATATTTGGTGTTAGTAATGGAGCTTCATATTTGACATTACCGCAAGTTCAATTGTTTCTTATGAAATTTCTAGAAAGCTTTTATGAATGGGGAAATTTCTAACTAGTCAATTTTTTTTGGCCAAATGAAATTTGTTTCCCACCAATTTTTTTATTATGCCCTTATTTGGTAGAGATTAAAATCAGGCCCTTGTTTGGTTCCTATTATTTTCAAAATACATTTCTTTCTTTTATTTTCAACCACACATTTTTCAATAAAATAATATTACACGCAAATCTAAAACCTTTTCTTATTTTTTAAATACACACTCTCTATCAAAATACTACTCTAAAATGAATTTTGGACAAAAAAGGAGCTCAAGCAGGCTCTAGATTTTTAGTAGATTTTGATAAAAGTTGATGAAATGTGCGTTGAAAAGTTGCGAGTCTTATGAAATGTGTGATTAAAATTAATTGTGGACTTTGACTTAAATTTTAAATTTTTTAGTGGTACCAAACGGGCTAAATATGGCTATTCTGTCTTGCAAAACGGCTGTAGCACTTCTAATACAATGTCGTCTAGGCAATCTAGGTTAAGTTGACAAGGAAGACTAGAATGTCTAAGTGGACTAAAAAAAGTGACTTTGCCTAGTTTGACGAGAATGCTTAGATGGTTTGAACGGATTAGAAAGTCTTGTCAACTTTGCTTAGATTGAGGAAAATGCATAGATGGTTTGAAATCGTGCAACAACAAAGGGGGTGAACTTAGTAACACATTTGAAGAGAAGGGTATAAAAAAATAAAAAAAATGGATAATATATACAAAGCCAAAAGTAAAGGACAAAAATCATTTTCTTACTCTAAAAGTGTCCTATGGGGGATTTCCTCTTTAAGAAAAATGATAAAAGTTCACAACATTAAAGAAAGAGGAAGACCACACATACCTCATTAAAAATAAATAAAAATCCAAAAATGATAGTGGACCGTAACATAGAAACATAATATAAAGCAGAAGAACATTCCATTATCATAAATTCATAATTCGCAAGCATGAAAGATAAACAAAACAGATGTTGCAATGATACCGAATGGTCATATTCAAGTTTTCCAATTTTCTTTCTTTCCTTCCTTAATATTCATTAAAAATACAAACCAAATACCTTATTTCCCATCACGAAGTTCAATGAACCAATCCCACGCCTCGTATCAGCATCATCTAACACGTCATCATGAAGGAGGCTGGCAACCTACCAAATAGAGGAAAATAAATATTATTCATTGTTGCCCTAATCGAGTAAGCATTTTTTTTTCTCTCCTAATGATTGCCATTTAGAATCCACATGCTGAGATGGTCAAGCACTAGAGTCATGGCACCTTCAGAAGGGAAATTGAAAGATTTTGAAAACTGTTCAGTTCACTAGCAACGGACAAAATTAGTCTGTTATTGGGCTTTTCCATTTTTTTGCAGAACATTCTATGAAAATTAAGGTAAAAGAGACGTTACCATATGGAATGATTTATAAGTAAACAAGTGTAAGAAGGTGAATTTAAACATTCCTACACAAGTATTTCGGGACGTAGCCCCATATTCTACAGAATTTAAAGACACCACACAATTTTTTTTCTATTTCCTCATGACCTTTAAAAAGGTCAATTTCCACCATCTGCCCTCATCAATGCAATCATACTAATTTATTGATGATTCAGCTCTAAAGATAGAAAAGGTTAAAAACCACAATGTTACGAGTTCTAGACTTTTTGAATGCTGTCATTACAACATGAATCGCCTTTGGGATGCTAGACACCGTCCAAAAGATACTTAGGTAATACCCTCTAATTCAAATCCAGCAGTCCATCATGAATCCCAAACTTGGGTTATTGGAAAGAGCATATTCAAATCCCATCCATATATTACCTTACTAACTCGCCATGCTCAAGTACATTGGGGTTGCAACAAATTGAATGTGGTAAAAGTTTCAGATTTTGATCCTACACCTGTAATGTTATGGGTTCAGCGTAGTTTTTGCGTGCGTGCGTGTGTGTGTTGGGGGGGGGGGGGGGGGGGGGGGGGGGGGGGGGGGGGGGGGGGAGAGACTAAACATGGATCATCTCTGTTATCTCAGCTACACATTGTTGTCTTGTGCGTAATTCCACTGGCGAAGAATGAACAGTAGCATCATGAGGTAGCCTGGACATTGGTAAATTTAAAGCTGTAGCCATTAATAACAAAACCTGCAAGGTACATTAGTTAGATTAACAATTCATGGAAGTAGGACAACCACCAATGCAGAAAGTATAATAAAAGTTCGTATAACTCGCTGTGAAGAAGAATATAACAGTACATGAGATTAAGATTAGTCCTGTTGCCAACCAATAATCAAAGTTACCACTATGGTTCTACCCATAACATTCATACTGCTTTAGACTAATTCAATGATTACACATTACACATTACCCTTTCCCAGCAATAGTTATCTATTTTCACAAGATATTAGTAATGACAATATAAATTGCACAATAAAGCCATTAAGATTAGCATAGGACTATGGCGCTTGACCCCCCAAATTGAAATGAAGATGTTACCGTGGGCCGAAATCTTTTTCCTTCTACGCCCATTTTAAAGAAGTACTCAGCAGCAGAGGCAAGTTTTGGAACCTATAAGAGATTGAAAGTGGAGCTACTTTACATTATTACAACCAATTGTCAACCAAACCAAATACACATGAATGTCAAATACCTCCGCAACTACCATGGACCTTAACCTATTTGCAAGAATTGATAATTCATCGGCAACAAGAGAAAATGGATCTAGTTGCTCCTGAGAGAGAAAAATAAAAAATAAAATTGTTATGTGAATTAATTCATATCTTTTCCATGTCTTTTGCAATCAACAGACCCCAACCATACAATCCAGCAACAAAATGTGAAAGGTAACAGAGTAAACACTAAGAAATGCAGTGTCATCTTGTGCTATTGTATCCTAAATCACTATATTAACAAAGGACAATAAGCAAACCAAAAAAATTGGCTATCACAACGTAAGAAAGAAGATTAAGAATTGAGCTAACCTCTACAGAACTGCTCTGATGATGAGCTTGTTTCCCAATACCACTAAGGGCACTTGAAACCCAGGAATAAATAACTCTGCAACCCAAAACCTACTAATCACCAGTAACAATAACAAATATAGTATAAACAATCAAATATTTATGAATGGCCGATAAATGTCACTAACTCAAGTTATCAGAGAAAAAGGTCACCGAGATTAAGAAAAAGGACATGACAACAAGATGGGAATGGTAGAGCAGAAGAACATATCTTATGAGTTGAGAAAAAGAAAAATAGACAATAGGTGAGAACGAGATAAATACCCAGAGTTGAAAAATATCCATTATGCAAATATCACCTTCTAAAAGCCTAAAACAACCAGTAACCGAACCCGTGCAAGCACTAGTTACTACTGCATGAATTAAAAATTTCTCCAAGATCTTTCATGCTTAGCAACATGAAATTCATGCCTTCCAATATTTTCTACTTTACAGTTGTACTAAGCATTGCAAAATTACTAGCCCTTTATCTTTCTATCTTTTCAATGATTTTAGCCTAGGCAACACTTTTTAAGAACAAAAGAGAAATCAGCTCAAAATGATCTCGTAAATATTTGTTTCAAGACCCAACTTTTAACTCAATACACACTCTCTAAGATACTTTAGCTAGCAAACATCACAATTACAGAAGTCCACAAACTTCTCCACCTCCATGTACCGCACGTCACCTCAAGAAACACCTTATCAAGAACACATTACCAAACGGCCTACATAAAATCTCCATCAAGATAATAGCATCACCAACATAAAAAGCTGCAAACTTTATGCAGTAAATTATTGAGCTACACTCCGGTAAACTAATTTAAGCTCCGACAACAAAGCAGCCTCTCCACTATAAACCCATCATCACAATGTACAAATTAAATTCAACTGCTAGAAACACAACTTTTCCAAACAATACCCAAATACAGAAACACCGATCACAGAAAACACAAACAGAACAAGTAATTCACCTGTTCAGAAGAGTGAATGGGGGCAGGAAAGTGATTGGTGTGGCGTAGCAATTGGTGTTCATTGTAACACAAGATCCATCGACTCCGGCTGTAGCCCGACCTCGCTACTCGGGTCAGTCCCCTTGCAAATAACATCTCCTGAATCTCAATTTCTGTATTCGAGTTCTGTGTGTGTCTGTGTAAGTATTGATTCAGAGAGATTTTTGTGGAGATGGAATCCCTAGATTGAAGGAAAGAGGACGAAAAGCAAGAAACGACGACGAAAATAGCCGACGTTAATAAGGTGTTTGCATACACAAAATTATTATGCAATTCAACGAGGGCGGCGACTCGGACTCACTGAGTCACTCTTTCTAGTATGTGTTAGTTAATGGTGCTTTGTGGTTTGGCTTTGGCCGTGTATTAAATTGGGGTCAAAATATGTTTAATTTAGGAAATATTGCAATAAAATTGTTCTCGCACTTTATCTAATAGATTAAACTAATTGATGTTTTATGTATATAGGTGATTACCTTGTCTAGTTCGATGCTACGTTAGCCCTTGTTTGATGATTATTATTTTGAAATTTTTAATATTATAAATAGTGTATTTTTGGAGAATATGTGATTAAAAAATAAAGAAAATATTAGAATTTACGTGTAGAATATTTAATTATATAAATGTGTTATTAAAAATGAATATATATAAAAACAAATTGAAATAAAGGATGTTAAAGAGAGACTAAATTACATTTGTCTAAAAGCTTTTACATTTAGAGCATGTGTTTTAAAAAAAAAAAAATGTTTTGAGATTCCCGTGTTGTTAAAAAGTGAATTGAACTGGTGAATTCTTCAAAATGTAGAATTGAAAATAAATTTTGACCATCTAAAAATCTAAAAAAAACTTTATCAAATAATCTCTACGTTTTGTCTCGTAAATCAAAGTTATGCTAAAAATGAAGATTATAAAGCCATAGTTGATAAGGGTATTTTACACTGTTATCCATGTTATCAAACTTAACAAATAATTGTTAACTTGAGCGAATTTTTACATAATTCATGGAAGGTAAAATTCAGACTTGTGATTAATGCAAACAAATGACGATTTTGAACCTCATTGGATTTGGTTCGATGTAGTTGAAAACTAAACGGATTGTGCGAGAATGATAAGAAGTATTAAGAGATAAATCGAAAGAAATTCACGAGTTTCAAGAGTGAAATTCAACATTTAGCCCCTGATTGATATACATTATAATTATAATTTTCATTATTCTACTCATTTTCAATCACGCATTTTTCAATAAAATAATATTTTTCATCACATTAATAACTTTTTTTTTTAAACCACATATTCACCATCACATCAACCAAAAAAATACATTCTTTCTAAAATAATGTGTATCAAATAGGGCTTAAAAAGTTTGGGTGTTGATTGCATACTTTTAAAACTTGCAGAGGACCAATTTGGATGATTACGAAGATCCATGGGACCAAAATGATGGGTAAAACTTGAAAATTTGGACAAAAAGACCAAAATCAGACAAGAAACTTGAAATATGGACCAAAATACACATTCTAGCATAGTTCAATGTTGATTGCAATTAATCGCAGTTTGCAAATCTTGGTCAACTGTAATTCGAGTTTTCCCATTTGTCGCAGTTCACTGCAATTTACTTAGAGCCTGTTTGTTAGGTATTTCTCTGTGAAAAAAATGAAGAATTGTACTCTTTTTTTCAAATTATTGGGCCCAACTATTTCACATGTTAGTCAAAAATTTTGGCGACCCCACTGTGCAACGGTAAGAATTTTTCTACAAATTGGAAAAAAATGCCTAACAAACAGGCTCTTACAGTAGTGGACTGGTCCAATCTTAGAATAGGTTTGCTTTTTAAATTTTCTACTTAGGGCGCGTTTGATACCCAAAATTTGCCCTGGAACTACTTTTGGCTGTTTGATTAGTCAAACTTGCCCTGGAAAATATTTGCCACCAATTTCTAATGTACAATCCCTTGAAGCACAAAAGTAGGAAAATATTTTTTTATGATTTTAGTGAGAAATTATTTTCCACCTTGTTGGGTGTTTTTTTTTTTTTTTTTTTTTCCTTTTTGGCAATGGAAACATATTCTAAATTCAATGGTAAAAAAATTTATCCATTTAATTGACAATTTGTATGAAAAATGAAGTCAAACGAACATAAAAATTTTATGAAAATATTTTTTTTTTTTTTTTTTTTACTTTTTGGCAATCCAAACAAATTTTAATACAGATTGTAAAAAAAATATCCCAAAAAGTAATCATTTGCATGAAAAACAAAGCCAAACGGATTAGGTGAAAAATTATACCAATCAAACACCATTAATTACAATTCCCTCTAAAACAAATTCTAGGCAAATCACTTCCCTGCCAAATATTTTATTTGCTATCCATTTTTCATCTTTCTATCAAACGGACCCTTATTTTGGGTTTTTTTCGAGGGTGCAACTTCCAAGACACTTGGATTACTATACGAGGATCTCATCTAGGTCATAAAAGGGGGTTACAAAATAAATTTTTATAGAGAAAATACAAGTTGAAAAAAAAAAAAAAAAAATTGATTTTCAAGATTTGGTGTCGAAGGAAGTGATTTCTGGTGCAAGATTATATTTTTTGCTTTGTTAGTTGAGGATTAAGAATCAGTCAATTGAGCTAATTGATGACATCCTTGATCCCTTCATTTTTAAATTTTTTTTTTTTTTTCAGTTTTGAGAGCATACTTGGCTCAATCATCCTACAAGTACAGCAAAATTTGACAAAAAATGTTAATGGACAAGTAAATTGATTGAAAGAGAGAAAAAGAAAATAAAAAAACAATCTATCAAGAATTCTCTGTAGTCATGACTTTTTCCATCCTTGGCTAAGCCCAAAATCTCTCACTTTTCAATTAAATTTACTTTCACACACACACACACAAACACACACACATATATATATATATATATATATATATATATATATATATATATATATATATATATATACTAGTTGCTGGCACGTGCGATGCACGTGAGAAGGTTCTGAATAGTTGTCCTAAATGTAGTTAGTATAATTTTTTTATAATGAATGAAGCACGAAATGAACTACGTAACATGATGTATAATTTATGAAGTAAGATGTGCACAAGGAAAACTTTATTTATTCTGGTAATAAGTGATTACAAAAAGAAGCCAGAATTTACTAACAGAAACTGGACAACTTAAATATGAACCATTATGTAACAAAAGAAGCCAGAACTTGCTAACAGAAGCTGGACAACCTAAACATGAACCATTCTTATCTTACATAACAAAATTAGGAGCACAGGTTCAGAACAAAAAAAAAGTACTGTGGGTTACATATGACTGTTCATCTTCAAAATGGTATTTTCAAAATGTGAAATGTCTTGGCAAGCAGACTTCAACTTTGCAGGTTTGTTCCAGCACTGTGTTTTTCAATTTTCTTTTTTGTTGGAGTGGCCGGTTCCAGCGGTTGAAACAGGGATCTTTTTGCTGTTGGAGGAGCTTCTTCATTAGACAAACAGGAAGATAAGGAAGGGAAAAGATGATCCTTTGCTTTGTCTTTGACATCATCCTTTTTATCAGTTATTGATAACATAGGATCCAGCATAAACATAACATCATATTTGCAGTGCACTGAATTTGGCTCTTTCTGTACAGCTTTTATATAAAAGACCTTGTCATCTTCTATTGATGTACGGATGAAGTCAATGATGTCTGTCTTAACATCCTGTTGTAGAAATATATCAGCAATAATATAATCATATATAATTAAACTGTTAATGTCGATAGAATTTAATGCTATTTGTTTAGTATACGTGATTACCGATTCTGTGTGCTCCATTAAATTCTGTGCACTACACAGCAAGAATTGTTCAGCTGGTTCTCCAATAGCAGTTGCATTGATATATCCAGTCGAGTCTTTTAACTCAAAATAGACCATTGCTCTAAGGAAACATTAATTTTATAAGGAATGAATGGAAAAAAAGTGGGTAAATGTTATTTGATAAGTGAAGGTGTATGATATATAATAATTTGTAAAGACAATGTAAATGGGGATTCGTTAATATTTTTTTTAAGTCTGGAAGAAGATTAGTATTTACCTTGGAGTTGCTGTTGCATTGGGACACTTGCAGTAGCGACATGGATATATATCTCCGAAATTAGCATATGATTCTTTATTGCAATTGTTGCAACTCATATACCAGAATGACTGAGGAAATTTTTTGATGGACGATTTTGTTTTAACCCAAAAGAACCGTTGCTATGTAAGAAATAAGGTTGTTTGTTAATTTACAAACTAATATTAAATATTTGAAATAATTAAATTATAGTTAACAAAATGAAGGTTGTGTTAAACTTAGGAATTAAGAGTCTTACTGCGTGCTGTAGTTGTTGAATGTCCTTTAGTTCTGTAAATCTGTCTTCCTTTGGGAGGGAGACCTTTGGAGGTGTTAATTTCAGGTAGGCTTTCTCAGATACGAGATGATCTATTGCGGCTACATTTGTTTCTGTCCTGTTTTTAAAAAGGAGAACAAATTATTAGGAACTTATTGTATGAATATGAAAATGAAAAATAGGATAATAATAATTATGTAAAATACTAACCATGCTTTGAAGTCACTAACAATTTCAAACGAAGCATCAATGAAGAAAGTAGTATTAGCTTTTGTTGATAGTGACAAACCTGTAAAAGGAAATGTTTAATAAAATGTGTAGGCTTTAATGTACATGAGAAGTTAGTCTGTGTGTACAAAAATATAGTACAGATATATGGTGCAGTAGAAGATTCCTTACCATTGAAAGAAGTGACCTTGAGATGCTTGGCTATAACAACTGGTCGTTTCATTAAACTTTCCGAAATGTAGTTGCATTCATTGTTAACAAAGTCGTCCCACATTGTGAGAGGAACTATTTCAAATCTAAATTAAATTATCCATACAAACAAAAATAAATAACAGTGTAAGATGTTTACAAAAAGAATTAAGTAGAAAATATAATGTAAAATGTAAAATATAGAATAAGGACTGAAGAAGTGAAGATGTACTTTTTGTCAATAAGAAGTAAATCTTGTACAAGACTTTGAGTTCCAAAGCGAGTCTGTAGAAGTCTCTTAGGTCGTATATCAATCACAATTGCAATGATGCCTATAAAGTAATAATTAGTAAATTTGCACAAGTATTATGAAATGTAAAAAAAAAAATAGAACAAATAATTCATGTAATGAATAAGGAGTAAAAGACTAAAGTATTGGAATAATTACTTATATCTGTATTGCAATCCATGTACTTTTCAAGTTCTTGGAAGTCAGTGAAATTGTATGTAGACATCAAAAGTGCACCATGATCTTCTTCGATTTCTTCCACTCTAGTCTTTCCTGAAATGATCCAATCCATTTCGTTTAATCTGGAAGAGTATTCAGACTTTGCCATTTTTACCAATGCATTCGATACCAGGTAAGTCTTGCCCAATATCAGCTCGTCCTTGTAAGCAATTATATGGTGATCATATAAGGTTGCTTGAACTGTTGTTCCCTATGTTAGAAAGTATAAAATTAATTGAAAATGAAAATATGATACAGTAATTAAGGTGCTAAGTACATAATTATTTGTTTAACTGGAACAAAAAAAATTAGGGAAATAGTGGTTCACATACATTATTAAAATCAGATTATGAAATAAGGGTTTGAAATGTAAAAATGGCTAAGTTATACTGTAGCACTTACCTCTGTGTCCATAAGAACAATTTTTTGGTACTTCCCTGAGCCCGTTCGAAAGGTTTTTGGTGAACTTTTCTCTGCAACGATTACTTTTGCAGTCCACCCAGAAGCTCCAGCAGAAATATCTCGAATAAGTTTGAATTGTTTGTCCATACTTACTGAAATAGACACAAATATGTGTCAAACAGAACCCAAAAAAAAAAAATCAAATGTTATTTTACATGAGAAGTCGTGAATGAGGAAGAGGAAAAGTAGAAGAACTTACTACTTAGAGCAGATTGTAGAAAGGCTTGCTTCTTCGTTTTCTGTAAATCTTTAAAATTTAAAGAGGGAAGAAGTTCAAGATGTCTGTAGAACTGAAAATGAAACGAAAGTAATGGCACATTTTTATGACTACACATACATATATATATAAAAAAAAAAAAAAATGGAAATGGAAGAGCGACTGTTTATCATCATCATGATTGTTATGAACTCGAAGATAAAAAGAAAGGAGTACTGTAGTTGGCATGGTGTAATTTTTTTTGTAATAATATATATATATATAAGTATGGTATGAAAAGTACAATGTAATTATGAATTCTACTTCTGTACTAAAATGTACAGTATACCAGGATTAAATGTCAGAAGTTGGTGGGAAAAGGCATGGCCACTAAGATGTTTGAAAAAGTAATGACAGTTTTATAATCATGATGAAATGACAGATGGTACTGTTGAAGCTGAAAATATCAATGACAGATTTATAATCATGATGAAATGACAGATGATATTGTTGAAACTGAAAATATATATAGTTTTAATATATAACAAATAATAAATAAAAGAGAAAAATTAGATATAAAAATAATATATTCTTACAAAAACATTTATATTAATCTATTTTATATTATATTATATTAGATTATTTTATTTTATATTATATATTAATTATAAATATATTAAAATGTAGTGTGAAATGATGTAGTTTTGCACATAATGTATGCTAATGAAAGTTTAATTTATTTATTTATTTTTTCTTTAGTAGGGATTAATGTGTGTACTTTTAAGGGTTGAAAATAAACATGATTATGTGATGTAATGTTGTTGTGATGAGAAGTTTTAATATTTTTAGAAAAGTACAGTATACCATAATATAATATAACATAATAATAACACTAAAATATGTGTAGTAAATGAATCATTGAAAGTCTATTTTGTAGTGAAGTGATCACAGTCATACCTGATAGGCAATGTTGTTAAGATTGGAAAAAGGATGATTAGGCTAACTTTCTGGTACTTTATAAACTCTGTAAAGATATTACAAGTGATCAATAAAATGTATGATAATATAGTACCTTCAACAATAATTTGTAACAGACATATTAGTTTAAGTATTACCTGTTAATGTTTTATTATGTTGAAGTGTAGAGCACGAGCCTCTTCCAAAGTAAGCATCACTAATTTAGAAAGAACTCTTTCAAAAAGCAATGCATAGTTTAAAAGAACGACCATATACGTTTTCATAGAAAAGTTGTGGTTGGTTTGTGAAATATAGTGTTTACGTTGTAGGCATAAACAAAGGAAAACTTTAATGTGAAGACAGGTGATCGTTCTTTTAAAAAATGAGATGGGTTTTCGGAAGAGTTCTTTCTAAATTTAGTGATGAATGCTTTGGAAGAGGCTCAACCTTAATCATTAATATGTGATTTTCTAAATATGCCTGCCAAAGAATAAATACCTTAAATAAGTAAATAGAAGTGCAGCAATGGGGAAAAAAGGGAAAAATAAGTGTACAGATTCATATAATTGCGTAAAGAGAGGAAAATTAAACAACGAACAAACCTTTTTAGCTGCATAATTGTGTAGTTCTGAATGGCAAATGTAGAAACACTAAAACAAGAATGTTCACTTATTGCGAATACTGTGAGTTACAAGGACATTTATTCCGAAATGAAGATCATACAATACAAGAAAAAGTTAAATACAGATAATTTAGTAAAGATGAAATGGGACTAAAAAAATAACGTCCCATTAAATGAAATATTGTATGCTAAAGTTAGTATTTTTTAGCGGCTATGATAGATACTTTTAAACATCCGTTAATAAATTGTCTACCGTAGCTGTAAAATGCAAACATAAACTATGAATCACTAAAAATATGTAGTTCTTCAAATCAGTCTACAAAACATGATTTCTAAGGATGAAATCAATAATTAGTGCACATATAAATGATTTGTTGTAACGATATGTATATACCTTAAATAAGCAAATAGAAGTGCAAAATGCAATAATGGAAAATGAGAAAAAAATAGAAAAAGAAGAAGATATGTACAGATTGATATAACTACGAAAAGAGAGGAAATATTAAACAGGGAACAAACCTTTTTACCCGCGTAATCGTGTAGTGCTGAATGGCAAATGTAGAAACAGTAAAACAAGAACGTGTACTTATCGAGAATACTGTCAAGTACAGAGATATTTATGTCGAAAAAAAGATGATACAGTATAAACAAAAGTTGAATTTAGATATTCTAGTATAGATAATGAATGGTTAAAAACATGTAGTCCTTTAAATCGAGTTTACAAAATATAATTTCCTAGCATGCAATAAATAAGCAATGCATATATAAATTATCTGTTGTAATGAGAAAGATAAGTGAGAGCACAATGAACCGATGAGTGTAAAAACTGTAAGTATGCTGAGTATGAGTACCTTTAAAAATACTGAACTCTGCAGGAAGAATCAACTGGTTGATTTCTATGTACAATTTGCGTAGAGCGCAAGTTGATATTGTTATGGTTATCAGTAGGACTGCTTGTCATATTTATGTTGAAGTCAATAGAATTCCAATATTTGGAATGAACCTGTCATCTTTCTTGATACAGGGTTATATCGTCTTTAAAAAGAAATGAAACTTCATACGAAGATAGATCCCTCACTTTGTATGAAAGATGTTGAAAACGTGTCCATGATTTTTTTTCTGGTTTTAATAATAATAAAGTGGTTCATATATTAACAGATACATGATTGGTAGAAAATGTGGAATTCTTTTAAGGATTTTGCGTGTTATTAGCTATATAATTTTTTTTTGCATCACTTGATACTTGAAATGGATGAAAAAAAATTTGATGAATCTTTAATACAACACAGGAAAATGAACATATTTAAAACAGTTCTCGACAAATCATGTATTTTTTTATGTCAATTATACTCTAATAGTATCGTAAAAAATAAAAATATTTATGCAATTTTTCGAATATGTTTCATGCAAAGTGGAGCTCTATCTTAGTATGTAATATCATTTTATTTTTTTTGTGACGAATGGATGTAGCTGATGGAGGCACATTTTTGAGGAATGAAGAATTTACTGTTGGTGGAGGAAGTGGTAAAGAAAGACTTGATGAAAGAATCTTCAATGGATGAACTCTGTTTTGTTGATTCATGTCAAAATATTTAATGAACAAAAAAAGTTCTAACAACTGATGATGATTGATGAAGATATTATTTATTTTAACCATAAAGAACATACTAAATTTTAAAAGTGAAATAAATTAATTTTAAGTAGCGTGAACAGATCATAGAATACAACATCAAGATATGAAAGAAGACACATAATAGTACTAAGGATGTATCACAGCTAAAATTTCTTTGTAAACTACATTTTGTGTGCATCTGCTATGTATTTGTTCCTTTCGGGTTGGGTTTACTAAAACTTTAATGGATTTACTTGTTTTAGCTCTAGACAATGCAACATATAATTGTCCGTGAGTAAACACAGATTCAGGAAGATATAATCCAATGAAATCTAAAGTTTGACCTTGAGCTTTATTTATTGTCATTGCAAAACATGGACGAATAGGAAACTGAGTTCTTTTAAATGGAAATGAATTTTTATCACCCTGAAGTGGAATAAATGGAATTCTAGGTAGAAACACTCTTTTACCAGAATATTCTCCAATGGCTACTTCGGCATCAATTACATTACGTTCAAATCTACGACAAATTAGTCTTGTACCATTACATAAACCTTCTGATGGATTAATGTTTCTGAGTAATATCACAGGATAGTTCTGTTTAAGTATCAGTTCATGTGGTGGAATACCATTTGGAGTTAGTGTATTTAAGAAATCTTCATGAATACTTTGTTCAGATTCTTCCAATGTTTCATCAAAGCTATAATAAGTAAAACTTTGTCCTTGAATGTGTTTTAGGAGAATATTATTTATTTCATCAACATATTCATTTTTTGGAGTTAGAATTACCCTATTAATCATAGTATTTAAATTATTAGTATAATTATTTAAATCTGGAAAGACAGCTTCAATTAAATTGTTTAATGAAACTTCTTCACTTTCAAAATATATAGTCATTTCAGGTGAAAGCTTAACCATGCCACATGTGTGTAGTTCTTGAACTCCATCACCAATAAGTAGTAAAAATTTAGAAAAGACTGGATCTAAGTGAGCTCTCATATTTTGAACTAATTTAAATTGTATGAAATGTGACCATAAATATGAATATACTAAACATGCTTGCATAATGTCTGTTTTCTGTCCTCTTTGAATAACTGGTAATATTTGTCTAAAATCTCCACCTAGGACGATAACTTTCCCACCAAATGGTAAATCGCATTCATTCACATCTCTAAGCATTCTGTCTACAGCTTCAATAGTATAACGATGTAACATTGGGGCTTCATCCCAAATAATTAGTTTTGCCATTTTTAGTAAAGTTGCTAATACAGATTGTTTACTAACTGAACAAGTCATATTATTAGATAATTGAAGAGGAATTTTAAACTTGGAGTGTGCTGTTCGACCTCCTGGTAATAAAGAAGCGGCAACTCCTGAAGAAGCAGTAGCCAAAGCTATATACTTTTTGGACCGTACAGCTGATAGCAATGCTTTGTATAAATATGTTTTTCCTGTTCCACCTGGGCCATCAATAAAAAACATACCACTGCCATTAGAAAAAATTTCTGTAAGGATTCTATCATAAGCGATTTGTTGCTCGTTATTTAAACAATTTGTGCACAAAATATCAGATTCAGTAACAACATTTCTCATTTCTTCAGCAATTATGTTAGCTAACATTTCTTCTTCTCCCATATGAACTTCAAAAGGTACAAGACAATATTCATTTATATTTTTACCTAGTGGTTCTAATAAAGAATTTATATCTTGCAAAGCTTTAATTTCTGCATCTGGCTGAGACATACCAAAGTTGATATAGTCTTCAAAAATAAAGCTAGAGAATTTGTTCCACAGTGCTTTTGGATCATTAGGTCCACATAAAGTTAATATAGTAGCAAATAAACGGCGTAAGGAACTCGGTATTTTATAAGTAATAGCTTCTTGTAAACAAAGCTGACAATAGTTATCACCACGTAATAAACCATGCAAAACAGCTGTTTCACGAAATGAAGACACAAGAATACCATTTACTGTTTTTAAATTTTCATATGATATTGCTCCTTTAATATGATTAAGTAACACTCGTAAATAATATCTTTCACCTTCAGCTATATTAGCTGCAACTATTCTGCCAAGGACATATCTTTTCTTTCTTCGAGTCCATATTCTACTTTGTGCATCCCATACAAAAAATTGAGGAAAATCCCTATATAATAATGACTTTGCTAATTCATCTATACTATTCATATGAAAAAATTCAGTTAACATTGTTCGCTTGTTGTGATCTCTATTAATAACTGTTGACAAAGAATCTGAATTTTCATAAGTAACAAATTGATTATTTTCTAAATGTAACTGTAATGAGATAACTGGTGGAGACATTTCAGATAAGATAAATCCATATATCCTCCACATTGCCTCTGGTGGTGAAATCCACCTGGCAGACTGATATTTTTCAATTTCATCAACAACAGGTACATTTTCGTTTTTATTTATAGAAAAAGCTACTCTGTCATGTCCTTTGTATACATATTTATATAGATACTTAACTGATTTTACAGTTGAACAAACCTCTACATTGATATGACAATCATATTTAGCACATAGATAGGGATTATAAGGTACAACCCATCTATTGTCTAATGAATGTCCTCTAATTGTAATTGATTGATTATTTTTACGACGCCAGTAAATTGGGTAACTATTATTGCTAAGAGAAGTTTTATTATTATATTCTTTTGGATATTCAAATTTGCATTTACTATTTTTTGTCATACAAACATTATTAGGATTCAATGTACCACAAGGACCATGCATCATATGTTTGACTATAACAGAATGCAAATGAGGGTGTTTATTCTTATCTGGAATTTCACACGACACAATTGAATCAACTAAGTCAACATTTGTAATTTTACAAGATGTCTTAAAAATTAGTAAAAAATGAGCATGTGGGAGTCCTCTTTTCTGAAATTCTATGACATATATATATGCAACAACTGGTCCAAAAATCTGACGTTTTATTATATCAACTTTCAATTCTTCCAATTTAGCTCTAAATATACGTGAAGTCAGGTCAGGTCTATTTTGAGCAATATCATTGTTGTGTAATTCTTGTTTTATTTCTAACCAATTTGGATTACATGTTACTGTCAAAAATATATCTGGTTTACCAAATCTCTGTACTAATGCCATTGCATCCATATATCTTTTTGTCATGTCTCTAGGACCACCAATAAAGGACGATGGCAAAATAATTTTTTGACCTACTTTATAACCTCTATTTTCACCATTTCCTATGCTGTCAACAATTCCTCCATAAAGTTCAGCACGTATTTCTTTTTGATTTTTTCGAAAATAATCAAGTCTACTGGTTTCAATTTTCACATACATGTCGACCACATATTGCTGTAAGAGTCTGCCAGTATGAAGTAAAATAGAATTAGATAAATTTCTTACCTGTAATTTATAGCAGTAATACTCACGACATGAAACCTGCGATCTTCTCTTTTTCATAGTCAAAGCTGAAAAAAAGCAAAATTAATAATTAAACTAAGTTAAACAGTAATAATATAATAAATTAATTGAACTAAATGTACAATATGCTGTGTTTATTATTAACCTGCATTTTCTCTGTCAATTAATTCATTGGCTGAATGTATGTTATTCAAATCTATGGAATTGTCCACTTCATGGTATTGAGCTTTTTCTTTATAGAATTTTTCAATACCTTCATGCCACCCAGGTTCACCATAAGGAAATAATAATGGGTATTGAAGCGGATCATAACAACCAAAATAATAATGTATTCTATGTGAAACACCAGAATGACAACAAATTGATATGTCACGAAATCTAATGTCTGCAGAGGGGTCATCCTCAATCCAAATTGCAGCTACTTGTGATGCAGAAGGTTTATTGTATACTCTTTGGTCAAGACCAGGGTCACATCTAATGTGTATTTTATAAGTTTTCAAATCATCAATTTTACTCAATGAACGGAAAAAAATTTTGAGTATGGATTATTTTTTAAGATGTGTATCAATTTTTGCAATAATGAATCAGAAAATCTGTCTGATTTTTGTAATCTATGTTGTATTTCGTTTTCAGTATCATAGAAGTACAATTGCAAGTACGATGGACATCCATCGTTGGGTAAAAGCTCATTTATATAATGATAAATTTGTCCTTGAACTCGGAATGTATAAATACCTTTGTAATTCTTGGGTAAGTCTTTATCACATTTAACACCAAACGAAGTAAAAGCAAAATGGTTGTTATAACTGCGTCCATTATTTTTAAAAATCAAAGCATCATGCTCATTTGAAGTAAACAAGTCAAACAACTCTTTAGGTACATCATTACTCTGTAATCTAACTTTTCCATCACAACAACAAAAACCTTTACATTCATTCTCAATTTTTTTTGCGTTGCAGTGAATACAAATTGTTGGTGGTTTTAGCATATGAGCTTGTATAGGAATATCACTTAAATTATGATCACGAAAACATTCATTAAATTGTAAGACACCAACCTGGTTACAAAGTACAGATGAATCATTCTTGCAGAAATCCTGATCACCGACAGATTGTTTTGAACTACCAGCTTCATCATTAAATGATGGTTGATGAACAGATTTTTGCACTACAAGATAAAAGACTATTCTTAAGTGCATAGATAGAATAAGCTGTAAGTAAAAGCAAAAATAATAAAGTAAATCAAAGGAAAACAGAAATTAATGGGAATTAAGATATGAAAATTAATTTACTTTGTAACCAAGTTGAACATTAATTAAGAAAACAATTATGCTTACCAATTTGTTCCGAAGTATTACTTCCATCATCCAAAGTTACCTCTACCTCGTAAAGAAAATCAGAAGTAGGTTGGCGAAATGATACTACGCGGCGTATCTTTTTCCTTTCAGCATATAAATGTCTACGTCGTTTATTACGTATTTCCCTTTGTGCCTTAAAACCATCATCTCCATCCATTTTTCATTCAGTGTTTATCCTCAAAGAAAAACAGAAATTAATGGGAATTAAGATATGAAAATTCTAACTATTAAATCAAGAGAAAACTAACACAGAAATGAAAATAATGAAAACCATAAATAATTAATTATAAATAAAATCACAACAGTACAGTTTTGTCTAAGATTCCACAGCAATCTTCAAAGTAAAAACTTGAACAATCCATAGTAATTTATCTTTTATATATCTCCCTATGTTTGTACAATGCTACAAAGTAAAAACTTGAACAATCAACTGCAAAGTAAAATAAAACAAAAATAAATCTAGTCTAGAAGACAATATAAGTAACAACTTAAGAAAAAAAATCACAGTCATGATTTATAATCGAGGAAATACAGAAGCTCACCTGAAAATTAGAAAAATTATTTTGCCGAAAAAGTCGAGAAGCAGTTTCCAAAATCGGGAAAAATTAAATTCCTGAACATTGAGGGGAAAAAAAATCAGTTAAAGAACGTAAAAGCAAAAAGTTTAATAAAACAAAGCAAAAAATAAACTGAAGTACCTACGATCTTCGATAATAAATGAAACGGCGAACAATTTTTGGACAGAAAAACAAGACCAACGACGGTACAGGTTAGAGACAAAAAAAAAAATGACCAACGGTTTCAACTCCTGCGACGTCAAAGAGTAGAAAAAGAACAACAACAGTGAGAGAAGAACAAGCGATCTAGGGTTTCGACCTCCGAAGAAGACCAACGGCGCTACAGTTCAAAGAAAACCCAAAACTACAAACGGTTTCAACACCTACGACATCAAAGAGCAGAAAAACAAGAAGAACGGCGAGAGAACGCGAGAGAAGAACAAGCGATCTAGGGTTTCAACCTCCGAAGAAGACAAACGACGGTACAGATCAGAGACAACAAAAAATTACAGACCGTTTTGACTGCTGCAACATCAAAGAGCAGGAAAACAAGAACAACGGCGAGAGAACGCGAGAGAAGAACAAGCGATCTAGGGTTTCGACCTCCGAAGAAGATCAATGACGGTACAGCTCAAAAACAACCAAAAATTACAGACGGTTTCGACTCCAGCAACATCAAAGAGCAGGAAACCAAGAACAACGACGAGAGAACAACAAAATATCCAAGGTTTCGATCTCCGAACAACGGCGAGAGAGAAAAAGAGCAGCGAGAGAATTTTCGAGAGAGAGAACGGCGCTAGGGTTGGAAAGAACGCGAGAATGACCTAGGGTTTCGATTTTCTAGTACTTATACACGAGCAAAACGACACCGTTTCGCAAAGAAGGAAAGACGACGCCGTTTTATAGCAAAACACGGCGTTTTACAAGTTCGCTAGCAGGAAACGACGTCGTTTTCTGTCAAACACAAAACGGCGTCGTTTTGGGCGAGAGCGTGAACAGTGACGAGGGAGATCCACTCTTATAATATAGTAGGGATATATATATAAAACCTAAAAAAAACTTTTTCAAAATATATTAGTCACGTTCAAAGCATCAATGAGTGAGATCATGGTTTGACTAAACGATTAAAATACTGTATTGCTGATTTAAGATTTTGGGATTTTAATAGTAAAAAAACCAAATAACTACAACAATCAACAATGCACTGTCTTTACTCAACACTATCATCCCACAATCAGCTCCAGAATTGAATTGTGGTGTTGAAACTTGCATTATACATACACATAAACTTGGATGAAATGTACAGTCCAACTAGAAATCAATCAGATATATATACACGAAAATTATTATATTATTTCCTCCTTTTTCGACCGGTTGCTAGAACTGAGAGAGAAGAAAAATGAGGAGAGTTAGGTTTATCGAGTCCCACTATTTTAACTCGGGAAAAAGAGAGCGCAAATATTTAATGCGATCTGCTTTTATCATACTACCATTAGTGGATGTGTTAAACATAAGAAAAAATGAGTTTATGTGATTTTTGTTGTATACAAATTCAAAGTACCTTACAATGGATGCTAAAATCATCAGCACAGACACAATATGAATTAACTTTAAGTAGAAATTATCTTGACTATACAATGGCTAAATGAACATAAACCTCATAAAATCGAAACAACGTTGAAACATTCTTAGAGTACATCAACCATCCTGGTTTCCATATGCTGAGCTAAAGTCACCCCCTCCTGATTCCTATGCAAACTCACGATACTCTTTGCGAGCACAAACATCCCAAATTTTAGCCATGTTTGCAAGGGATATGGGCCGGGGAAAATTCCAAATTGATGAACTGAAATTTGATGTTGCCTTCTTCCGAACAGCTCTCACTTCTTCAGACTCACTGCAGAGAAAACACACATATATTGACATCGCTTTTTTCTGAATAAATGTATATAATTGAATATCAAAGCATGAAAACACATAAATAATTCGATTTCTCACCTACAGCCAGGATGAAATCTTTCCAGAATTATTGGAGAAGAATTAGGATAATTAGCAGGCACAATCAATTCCAGAAGCAGACTTGGAAACTGTAATCCAGAGAAGCAAAATTTAAGTTACAAGCTTAAATAGCAGTACTAGACAAGACTAAATTAGACTCAACAGTATAATGAATGATTTTATCGGGCACTATCACAGCGTAATGAAAGAGTGCATTACCGGTTGCATTGAAGCATTCAGCATTTTAACATTCCCATTGCATTGAACTCCATTGTAGGAGCATCTAACGACGGTTTCCTTTATACATCCAGTCTGAGAAATATCTTCCATGTCTACTACATCCACCACCGTTTCAATAAGATTCTCGTTGATTTCTCTGATTTCTTGTAGTAGCATATCGTTAGGCTGTAATAATGAAACCAAAAGGAGATAGCATATAAATAAAGAGATGATAGAATTTTATCTATTCAAGGTGGGAGAGGAATATGTACTCGATTGATGAAAGTAAAAGTGTTCAAAGAGAGATTAAGGTAAGAATAATCAACAAACCGATTTAATCAAGCGCTGTGATGGATCTGCTTCAGAATTTGATGACTGATAGTCAACCTTAAACGGAGACCCACGGAGGCGAGGACCTTTCTCTTGATCTGCTAGTATAGAAGATGGAGTCGAAGAAGAAGGGACAGCAGATGGTGATGCAGTGGATAGGAAAGGTGGTGTACATCTGGATAATTGTGATGACAAATCCTTCGGCTCAAGCTGCATTAAAGATTGCGAAGGATCCGAATTTTGCAGCCCTGTTGAGGATCCAAACCGAGATTGGAGGTTAACACAGCTTGCTTGCAAGTTTAAAGTACTCTGCTGCATCAATAGCTGGGGTACATCCATAGATGTATGATTTTGGACCGGCTCAGTTTCATAGAATTGAGAACAGTTTCCATTTTGCTGCGGAGTTGGTGTTCTTGAATGGTTTTGCAGAGAAGTCAGATTCATGGCCTTAGCTCGTTCAACGCACAAGACGATTTGATTCATAAATTGCAGAACAATCCCTTCACTACGAAGCATAAGATCAGTTCTTGACATCCGTAGGAACTGTATTATCTTTCCTAGAAAAGCTCTACACCTTTTAGCTTTTGTTGCTGCCTCAGCATTCATTGCCTGCACCACAAATTCATAATAGGTAGGATTAGCAGAAAATCACAGTGACATAAGGTTTACAATTATACCAAATTATTTGAAGCTGGATTGATACCTGACGAATCGATTCCAGAGCTCTACTGTATAATATAATCACGTCAGACAAGTACGTCTTCTGAAGCCACTGAATCTGCAGCAAAAGGTGGACAAATTTACGCAATTATTTAAGACAACCTAGTATAAGTGTGCAAATTCTAAAACACATACAGAGGTAAGAGGCTATCGCCAAATACTCTAGAGTCCACCTTACTAAACAAGCCATTTGATAATCAAATACATTGATTCCAATGTTAAGAAAATTACCTGGTGGAAGAATCGATCAACCCAGTCAGTAGAATTTGTTGACATTCTTAAGGAATTTGATCTGTCCAAAACAACATCATTAGCATCAATAGTTGAGTTATCATTCATAAATCAACTAACTAAAATAATTTACTAAATAGAAATTTATATATGCATGGGATGTTCTATAATTTAGTTCATACTACCGGTGATAGAGCCACATGGTGTCATGCGTAGTCCATTGACCCCTTGAAATTTAGGAATTTTTGTTTTTTTGAATACTTCTTTTTTTAAAAATTTAAATTGTTATTCCTCCCTTCTTTTGAGCCCACACAACTTTTTTCTTAAAGCCAAATTTGAAATCACTAATTAATTTATCATTCCTTGCTAATATCTAGGGTTTGTCCATTCCATCAAAATATAACGGCTACCACAGCTCAACTCGTTGACGCCAATGGTGACCACAATTATTTAGCGGCCAGACCACCTCTCTTTTAATCTCTCAAGTTTGTCCACCAGTGTTATGTAGTTTCAGAAAAAATTACAACTTACTTTTTAATCGCAATAGGATACTATGAATTGTCCCATCGGTACCTGGTATCAACTTAAATCTCTCGTAACACAAAAGTTTTGGGTTCGTAAGTAGGGGTGCGCGTGTGTTAGATTGGGTCGATTTTTTTTCCAACCCAAATCCAACCCAACATGGTCGGTTTAATCGAAAATCATCCTAATCCAACCCAATTATTGATTTAAACCTAACCCAAACCTAACACAAATCGGTTTGGGTTGAGTTGGATTGAGTTGGTTGGTTGGTTGGTTTGGGTTTCGGCCCAATTAAAGTTGGATCCGATTTATTTGTTAAATTTGAATAATTTTTTAGAGTTTGAAATTACTTGAAAACCTCCGTTTTTTAAATACATAAATAAGGAATTCTTTTTAAAAATAATGCATAAATAAGTTTTAAATTTATAAAGCATTTTCTTTTTTACAATTTTTTGAATTTATTCATGTCATCATCATGTCTTTAATTTTTATTTTATCATCAAATAATATTGCATTTGTACATATGTTCATATGATGATCTATATAAAAAAAATTGACGTTTATAAATTATAAGTCATTCTCCTATCTTTACTATTGTGTTGATTTAAATTTTTTTTCATCTGAAATATTAATTTTTTAATTCATCGAGTCGGGTCGGGTTTTAATTCATAACCCGATACCCAACCCAATTAAATTTAAAAAATCGACCCAAACTGATCGGTTTGGTTTGGATTGGTCGAGTTTAGTGGTTTGAGTTGAGTTTTGTCCAGCCCTATTCGTAAGTTAACAATTTGGACATATAGGCTCCTGTCGTTAAAAAAAATAAAATCCAATTAATCAAGAGAAGTATTACTCAAAAAACAGCATCCATACATCCTAGATTGGTAGGCTACAATCCTGTACAATAACAAAGAAAAAAAAATACTAAAATATTAATGCATTTCAAATTTATATGAAATTACCCAATATTCCCGGCATCAGTAACAGCATTGATGTTGATCATCCGTTCGATTTCAGTTGCTTTCTCTTTCCCCTCAGCCATTTGACGGAACTTATTCGGAAACCAAATAAGTATTTCAAGATCGTTCTAATTGGAAAAAAAATGGACAAAGAATTGAGACTCCAAGAAATCAAAGGAACCCTACGGAAAAGAGAGAGAAATGAGACGAAAAGACAGAAACACGAAAGAAATTGACGTCGAATGATCTGTGTGATTATGTGGGTGTCCCAGTGCTGTGCATATATATAATGGTATATGAGTTCGTTTACTTGTGGGATTAGTACATTAAAAGAAAGTGGGTTTGAATGCGCGCCAATTAAGA